>JARQOD010000006.1:179108870-179152152 GCA_033576555.1 Oophaga sylvatica
AATCTGAAGAATCACATTTTTATACACAACACAGCAGAATTTTAAATCTCCGTATATATTTCCGGAGTAACAACAGACGCTCACAGGCTCAGTATGGAGTAGACAGAATATAAAAAGAAAAAGGCTAATGTATCCGAAGATCCCCAGCCGTTTTACAGTGTAGGGGTAATTGTAAATCTCCGTATATATTTCACGGCACACTAACTGTACAGCACAATCGCTATCAGCAAAAGCACAGAATCACTTTTCTTTCCTGCCTAACTCTCTCCCTACTAAGAAAACAGCGGCAGCAACCTATCCCTACGCTAAGATCGGCAGAAGTAAAATGGGGTCGGCGGTCAGGGCTTTTATAGCCACTGTGACGCCACACAAAGCAAGCCAATCACTGCAATTCCCTTCTCTAAGATTGTGGTGGCCGCTGTCCATGTCATCTTGTTCCCCACAGTGTGCGTCCTTGCTCATTGGCTGAGAAAAGGCACCTGCAAGCGTTATGAGAAAACCAACTATGGCGCTCGGGTCGACGACCGCATGGCCGACCTCATGCTATGGTCGGGTTTCGCTCAGTGAAACCCGACTTTGGCGAAAGTCGGTGATTTTTGAATCTGACCGACTGTTTCGCTCAACTCTAGTCCCCACGTCTGATTCCACACTGGATGTGCTGGATATCTCTCACCATAAAGGACTTGGATTACAGTGATGATGTAGTTTGTAATGCCTTGGTATGGTTTTTAACACGGACAAATCAGTAACTGCTTCCACGGCCAGTATATCACATACGTGTTCCCTTGTGCGTGTTTTAAGCTGGTGTGATGTTAAACTGATGTAAATTTTGGGGCAACTAAAATCGCATAGTATATCACCTGTGTGGTAGTACAGGTGATATATTGTTTTATTGAAAAAGTTTGCGCACCATCCGCCAAGGTGAAGGAGAGGCTCGTGAAATGTTTTTGCATGTGACACAATTGCCATGGGGAAAACATCCCTGTGGTGGGCCCGAGAGTTAAATGGGTTAAATGAGTTTTTGATGGTGGGGGCATAGTGGCTATGAACCAGTATGTCACCTAGATTTTGGCTTCTTCTAGAGGTCATGAGGGAATATTTTGGCAGGAATTTGGATAACAAAGGTTCAGTTTGTAACACATTCCAGTGACGTTGGAGGCATTCACTCATTGTAGACCATCCTCCATTGTAGGTGGAAATAAATCTTATTTGATCTTGTGGTTTCTTATTTTACATGGGGGATGCAGAAGTCCCTTTCGGCTACTTTTTTGGCTTTATTATAGCCATGCTTAATGCATCTGTTGCTGCATCCTTGCATTTGGAACCTCTCTTTGAGATCATCTGCTTGTTGGAATTTCTGATCTGATGAGCAGATTTGTCTCGTTCTCAAAAATTGGTCTATTGGATGGCCCTAATCATGGCATATAGATGGCAGCAGTAGGAATGCAGGAGTGAATTAACCGAGGTGGATTTTCAGTAGACATCTGTCTGAACTTGTAGTTGTTCATCTACTGTACTTGGATCTTAATGGAATCACCTTCCCGTGTACAAGATATCTTATTACTATAACTACATGAAGAAGTTGGAGACCTCTTTTTTCATAGATCTATGCTGTACTAGATATACAATATTATTGCTGCATCCAGCCCAGGTAGTCATGAGACCCTCATTTTGGATAGATAGTTGTGTATGTTTAACATCACATACATACTCTTTACATATAGAGTGCTTTCAGTGGGAGAAGCAAAATAGGAATCTTGTGAGTATGATACCTTTTAATGGCTAACAAAATATAGTTTAAGATATTAGAGGGCGAGCTTTCGAGACTGCTTACGTCTCTTCATCAGGCTGGTATAGCAAAATATTTGAAGAAACCAAATTATATACAGTGAAAAGCAAAGGCATGGTGTATACATGGACATTTAAATAAAACAAACACTGAAATAAACAAACACTGAGCTTAAAGAGAGAATCCTTAATTAGGTAAGATTAGATAAGTGGTGTGAAAGTTTCATGGACCCATATGCATGTGAGATCAAAGGACTGATGGTGTCTCCATTGTTTTTGGAGGAAGTTGCTCAGATTTGGTAATGGGACAGGAATCCTCCTGACAAATTGAGTCCTGTGTGAATAGAATCAAAGATGTTAATGAATTTGCTTTCCCAAACTCTGCGATGGTTTTGCGATTGGAAATTGCCTCTTAGAATGAAAATTTTCATATTGTCTATGTTGTGTCCTGGACCACAGAAATGTTTAGCCACTGGTAGATGTTTTTTTTTGTCTGTAATCGTATGACAATGAGACCTCATCCTTGCTCTCAGTCTCTGTCCTGTTTCTCCAACATAGAGGCCACCCACAGGAAAATATATTGCATAGAATTAAATATACCACATTAGAGGAGGAACATGTGAATGTCCCGGGGATCTTATAGTTTTGCTGTGTGTTGGGATTTGGATCTTGTCGCTGGTTTCTTATTGACTGCAAGTTTTGCATTTCTCCCCTTGCAAGGATATGTCCTCTTTGGTGAATCTGAGGGCATTGAACTTCGGATCATGATGTTTCTTAAATTTGGAGGTTGCCTGTAACACAGCAAGGGGGGTCTTTGAATAATATTTTTAACTGGTGTCCTTGTGTAGTATATGGTGAAATTTTTTTAGCCGTTTTTCTCAGTATTTCAAGCTGTGGGTTGTAGGTCACTACCAGAGGTACACGGTGATTTTCCTCTCTTTTCCTGTATTGAAGTAGTTGACTTCTAGGGATCCTTGTGGCCCTAGTGATCTGGTCCTCAATGGAGGTGGGATGGTAACCTTGAATTAAAAATGACATTTTAAGTTGGGTTAGGTGTTTATCCCTGTCCTTAGGACTGGAACAGATACGGTTGTATCTGAGGGCCTGGCTGTAGACAATGGACTTTTTAATGTGTTTAGGATGGAAGCTGTCCCATCTGAGGTATGTGGGACGGTCAATTGGTTTCGATACATTGATGTTTGGAACAAACCATTTTGGATTTTTATGGTGGTGTCTAAAGGGTATGCCACACTAAACAATATCGCTAACGGGATCGCTAAAAAAGTCACTATTTAGCGATCCTGTTAGCGATGTTGTTCAGTGCGGCAGCTTCCAGCGACGAGCTTCCCGCTGTGATCTCGCTCGTCGCTGGAATCGCTCCGGACCCTATTTTCTCGTCGGCGCTCCCGCTGGGTAAGTATCTAATCGCTGTGTGGCACCTTTTCTTAGCGATTTAGCGGTACTTTTGTACCGCTAAAGTCGGTAAGAAGATCGCTAACGGCGATAGCGTCGTTAACTATATCGCTAAATGTGGCCGCATTTAGCGATATATGAAACAATCCCGCTAGCGATCGCATTAGTATGCGTCGTTATCGTGATCGCTAGCGGGATTGTTTAGTGTGGCAGTACCTTAAGAAGTTGATTTTTGTTTTTGAGTGGTATCTCACATGCATATGGGGTCCATGAAACTTTCCACCACTTATCTAATCTTACCTAATTAAGGATTCTCTCTTTAAGCTCAGTGTTTGTTTATTTCAGTGTTTGTTTATTTAAATGTCCATGTATCACACCATGCCTTTGCTTTTCACTGTATATAATTTGGTTTCTTCAATATTTTGCTATACCAGCCTGATGAAGAGACGTAAGCAGTCTCGAAAGCTCGCCCTCTAATATCTTAAACTATATTTTGTTAGCCATTAAAAGGTATCATACTCACAAGATTCCTATTTTGCTTCTCCCACTGAAAGCACTCTATATGTTTTTTTCTACTGGCTAACACGGTACCAAACCAATCTTTTTTCATACATACTCTTTATACCCTGTGTGCTTTTAAAGCAGTACTATGGATCGCTATACAACTTGGTCACTGTCACTAATTTTGCCCTCATTTTCCCTTCCTACTAATTTTTTCATGTATTTTAAACGTGTGTACATTGTTAAATAAAGTTTGTTTGATTTTTAATCAAGTGCCTTTGACTCAGAGTTCTCTTTTTTTGTGCATAACTACTCCATTGTTGCTCAAAACCATGCAGAAGATACTTTCTGCTGTTTGGGTAGTTTCCAGAAGAAGTGTATAGGTTTGTGCAGATTGGTCAATGGCACTCCTGTTTCTTTCACTTGAGGAGGCTGCTTCCAAGTAAAATGAGGCTTATACATGTTCCTGACATGGGTTCAGGCCTGACAGACTGACCACAATACAGGCTCTCGCTTTTATACACTGTATTCAGAATTTAATTCTAATGCTTTTGGGATCTGTTAGAATCAATTTCCTGATATTGATCATACAGTTCCCCAACTCCTGTATTATATTCATCTTATCATCTGCTATGATAGTGGTTCTATTGGGATCTGCTGGCAAAAATGAATTGTGGACTTTACAAAACGCAGGTTTCAGCAGCAGATGAAGGAAGGGAGACACACTAGTCATTACTAGTGGGTAGGCGGAGCCCACATAGGATAGAAACACCTCAGATTAAAAAAGTGTTGACCGGCCCCTCCAGCTTATAGGGCTCCTCCTACTCCGCTCTCCAGTCTAAAATTTGAGGTCACAGAGGATAGCAGCTGGAAGCAGCTCCTCAGAAAATTTTTTTTATTTTAGTCGGACAGAGACTTGGACCGCCGGTGGTCTAGAGGTCTCAGGGGTCTCAGCGCTGCTGGACCCCACCTCTCCCTTGGCGGATCTGTATTACCCTGTAAGGTGGTCCCTGCAGAACCCTACCGGCCCTGGGGGATGAGGATTGCTTCCCTGGCGGGGACGCAAACCGCGCTTCTTGGGTCACTGCGTTCCCCGCCCTGGTGGGAAGCTACGGGCACAGCGCCACAAATCTCTGAGGGGGTCCCTGTGGCGCTCAGCTGGGTGAGTACTCCACATTTTAATGTGTTTGAGTGCTTCAGCGGCCGCTGCGGCAGCCGCTGCTACATGTATTCATGTGTGGTGATTGTGTACTTTTGTCCGCAGGTGGATGCTTGCAGGACATGGGAGCGGAGTGGAGTGAGTCGCGCGTTTTTTTGAAACCGGCGGGGGGCGTGGCTTTGCGCTTTCCCATTTTTTCGCTGGCAGGAAGCGCTCTGAGCGCGCGCTTTACCCTGCCTTTTTCTCTTCCGGCTTCTCTCCTCTAGCACGGCAGCCATTACTGAAGGCCTCCTCGGGCTCCTCACTCTCCGCTCCCCCCGACCGACCGAAAGGGAAAACACTACACCGCGGCCAGCTGGGGGGAGTTGCTTCTACCTGTCAGGGCAGAAGCTTGACCCCCTCACACCCACAGCGCAGGAGGTACTGTCACACGGAACGCTCCCGCTACGATCACAATAGCGACGCTTAATTTTGCGATCGTATTTTTGTGATCGTTTTAATGTCGTAGTAGCTGCCAAGTGGGCGATCTCATTGACGACGCATAAAGTGGTTAGCGATCTCTTTAGCGACTTTGGCGGTCATTGCGATGTACAATTCAGCGCAATATGTTAGCAATCTAGTTGGCGTTTTTGTTTAGTGTGGCATACCTTTGAAACACTGTCCTGCAGCTGTTACTCATAAGAGGCACCTGGGGCTCGCACACCCTTTTCATTACACAAGGGTTGTGGGAGTCTGCGACATTAACCCCTTCTTTGGCAGTTAACCCTTTATTGGGAGACAGCTGGGGTAGCTCTCTCTTTAAGAGCTTTAACCCTTCAGCGTTCGTTTTTGCCTTTTAAAACCACACTGTTCTAGTTGCTGACAGGTTCTTGACTTGCCATATACTGTGTGAGGGCATGTCGGATCAGGGTCCAGGAGGTGCGCACCGTCTCCCAGATCCGCTACAGGATCAGTCTCGCGTTTCTGACACACAGACCTCGACGGCGTCAAGCGCAGCGGTCGGAGGTGTCAGTGATGACAAAATGGAGGCCCTTCTATTAATGGCCTTTCTGACCTTCTAGGTTATTGGGTGTCAGCTAGATCCTCTCATGGTAGGAAGCGACACAGGCCGGTGCCTTCTTCCCCCCGTAGCGACTCGGAGATCTCTGGTATGGAGGGTTCCCCTTCAAGCTCGGATGGGGAGATGTCCAATTCGGATAAGGAGGATCGGCAGGGACACTCTGCCTCTCTTTTGAGCCGTACAGAGGCTTTTATTGGAGCCATGAGGGAGGCGTTACAGTTACCTTAGGAGGTAAACTAGACGTCCTGGTAAGTCGGCCCGGATGTTTCAGGAGTCGCATAGGTCGCGATCAGCCTTACCATCTCTGGACGAGCTTAATGGGGCAGTAGAGAAGGAACGCCTGTGTCCAGATAAACGTTTTCAGGGGACCACGGTTTTTTGAGACGCTATATCGTGTACGACGGAGTTGATTGATAAATGGATTCCTTCTCTGAAGTGGATGTCCTTTATCCCAGCTTAGCAAATCCTCATTGCTTCCTGTTAAAGGGAAGGCGAGTCTGCAGGATCCGCTGGACAAAAAACGGAGATGGCAGCGAAAATCCATCTACGAGGCCGCGGGTCATGGATTCAGAGCAGTGCTAGGATCCATGTGTGCTTGTAAAGCTTCCCTGAGCTGGTTAGACCGTCTACGGACGGCGTGGCAAGATGGATCCTCACTATCCGAGGTAGAGGGGCTTTTCAAGTCATTGGAGGATGCAGCACGATATGGCAGTGATGCAGGTTTGGATACTGCCTCACTGCTGTCCAGGGCACAATCCTCGGCGATCACAGTCAGGAGAGCTCTGTGACTTAGACAGTGGACCAGAGACGCGGTTTCCAAGCAAGGTTTGCTTTCTTTAGCTTACAAGGGTGGTTAGCTATTTGGATCTGACCTCACGGAGCTGATTGCCAAGGCAAAGGCAAAAGAAACGGCTTTACCGCAGCGAAGAGCTGTGTCTTCTGCGGCTGGCAGGCATAGGGCCGGTACTAGTCGGCGGTCCTTTCGGTCCAGGGGACGGTTCGGTCAGCCCTCTTGGGGATCGGGGCGTCCCTCTTTTTCAGGAAAAAAAGAACGCTCAGAAATCTCGCACTCCCTGGAAACAGAGCTTCCGCCAAGACAAGCGGGAAGCTGACAAAAAGCCCGCTAAGGCGGACTGACGCCAGGGCCTCACTTGAGGGCTCTCGAGTGGGAGGTCGCCTGCTCCAATTCGAACCGATTTGGGTTTCCCGCGTGTCGGACGCCTGGGTGACGCGGGTGGTGTCGGCAGGTTATTTCATAGAGTTTCTTTCTCGACCCCCAGACAGTTTTTGCCAATCCCGCTTTCCGTCAGAGCCCGAGCTATTTGCCGCTCTACTGCGGGAGGTCGATTCCCTTCTACAGAAGGGTGTGGTGGTACCAGTTCCACCGGAGGACCGAGGAAGAGGGTTTTATTCCGACCTCTTTGTGGTCCCCAAAAAGGAGGACAAATTTCGCCCCATTCTAGATCTCAAGAGATTGAATCGGCATGTCCGCTCCGGAATTTCCGCATGGAGTCACTTCGCTCCGTTGTGGCGGCCTTGTCGCAGAAAGATTTTTTGGTATCAATCGACATTCGCGACGCTTATTTGCATGTCCCCATCGGAAGGGCCCACCAACGCTTCCTTCGTTTTGCCATAGGCCAGGACCATTTCCAGTTTGTGGCCCTGCCATTCGGGTTGGCCTCAGCACCCAGAGTTTTTACAAAAATTCTGGCTCCTCTCATGGCGATTCTGCAAAGACAGGGGGTTACGATTCTTCCCTATCTGGACGACCTTTTGATTGTGGCGTCCTCAAAGGAGGAGGCGGTGACGGCTCGCAACCTATCCCTGCAGCTCCTGGAGGACTTCGGGTGGCTGATCAATTGGGAGAAGTCGTCTCTGGAACCGTCGCAGTCAATCCTGTTTTTGGGAATGCATTTCGACACGGTACGAGCAGTGGTGTCTCTGCCTCCAGACAAGCAAGCGAGTCTTCTTCGTCATGTACAGGTTATGAAGTCTGCGACGGCAATGTCCCTTCGAAGGTGTATGCGCCTTCTGGGTTTGATGGTGGCGTCAATGGAAGCAATTCCGTTTGCCCAATTTCATTCCAGGGCTCTCCAAATGTTCATTTTGAACCGTTGGGATCGATCGCAGTTTTCACTGGATTGCAGTGTCATCATCTCCCACAGGGTGAGAGAGTCTCTAGAATGGTGGTTACGTCCGGAAGCGTTATCCCTGGGGAAGTCCTTCCTTCCTCCGAGGTGGTCGATCATAACCACCGATGACAGCCTGACGGGCTGGGGGGGTGTCTGGAACGATCTCTGGATTCAGGGAGTATGGTCGTTGGAAGAGTCTGTCCTGCCGATCAACATCCTGGAATTGAGGGCAATTTTCCTTTGCCTCCAACACTGGATGGTCCCTTTAAGCGGTCTACCAGTCCGAGTGCAGACAGACAACGCGACGACGGTTGCGTATATCAACCATCAAGGTGGGACGAGGAGCTTCAGGCTCATGATGGAAATGTCTCGAATTCTGGTATGGGCAGAGGCCAGAGTGCCAGCCATCTCTGCGATTCACATTCCAGGAGTTCAGAATTTCACAGCGGATTTCCTCAGTCACGAAAAGATGGATCCCGGAGAATGGAGTCTTCATCCGGAAATTTTTGCACTGCTGTGCTCCCGTTGGGGAACTCCCCAAGTGGATTTGATGGCATCCAGGTTCAATGACAAGTTACCGAAGTTCATGTCCAGGTACAAGGACCCGAACGCTGTGGCGGTGGATGCTCTGGTGGCTCCTTGGGACCTATTCGAGCTAATCTATGTGTTCCTGCCGATATCCTTACTTCCTCTGGTGTTGCATCGGATCAGACTGGAGAGAGTCCCGGCTATGTTGATAGCCCCAGATTGGCCAAGGAGGACGTGGTTCTCGACACTGGTGTCGCTTCTGTCAGCGCCTCCACTTCCACTTCCTCTTCGCCCGGACCTGTTAACCCAAGGGCCCATTCGTCACCCGGACCTGAAGTCTCTGCGTTTGACGGCGTGGCTCTTGAGACCGAAATCTTGACCCGTCAAGGTTTTTCAACCAAAGTCATTGCCACTCTGCGAGCTGCCAGAGGTCCGGCTACTACTAGGATTTATCACAAGACTTGGGAAGCCTTCTTTTCGTGGTGTTCGGGTTCTTCTAGGAACCCGAGGATTTTTTCCATTCCCAATTTATTGGCCTTTTTGCAGTACGGGCTGGACAAGGGTTTGGCAGTTAGCACTCTGAAAGGACAGGTTTCTGCTTGTCCTTGCTGTTTCGGAAGACTATCGCCGCGCGTAGGGACGTACGTTCCTTTTTTCGCGGGGTAACCCGTCAATTTCCGCCGCGGAAGGCGCCTGTGTCTCCTTGGCGGCTCAATCTTGTCTTGGAGGCTCTTCAACATGGGCCTTTTGAGCCTATGGACTCTATTAATCTTTCCTTTCTCTCTTGGAAGGTTGCCTTCCTAGTGGCGGTCACTTCTTTGAGAAGGGTTTCTGAGTTGGCGGCTCTTTCTTGCTCGCCTCCTTTTCTGGAGTTTCACCCAGATCGCGTAGTGCTTCGCACACGGGGCGACTTTCTACCTAAAGTGGTGTCACAGTTTCATGTTAACCAGGAAATTGTGTTGCCCTCCCTTTGTCCGGAGCCAAGGAATGCGAAGGAACGGGCCTTGCACACATTGGATTTGGTGCGGGCTTTGAAGTTCTATTTGTTTATTACTCAAAGTTTTCGGAAGTCGGATTCTCTGTTTGTGATTCCAGCAGGTCGTCGACGTGGGCAACGAGCTTCCAAGGATTCTATAGCTCATTGGATTCAGTCGGCCATTTTAGAGGCTTACCGACTTAAGGGCGAACCTTGCCCGATTAAGATTCGAGCTCATTCCACAAGGGCTGTGGGTTCATCGTGGGCTTTTCATCAAGGAGCCTCGGCAGCTCAGCTCTGCCGGGCGGCGACCTGGCGCTCCGTCCACACATTTACGAAATTTTATAAGGTGGACGTCAGTGCTTCCGCTGATGCGGCCTTAGGACGTAGGGTCCTGCAGGCGGCTGTAGTTTAAAGTTCTTGTGAACTTGTAGTTAGCGCTGGTTGCGCATTTATTTAGGTTGTTGGGTATCTGACTCTTTTGGGTTTTTTTTGCCCACCCTTATTTTTGGACTGCTTTGGGACGTCCCACTAGTAATGACTAGTGTGTCTCCCTTCCTTCATCTGCTGCTGAAACACGGATTTTGATAAGAACTTACCTGTAAAATCCTTTTCAGCGAAGAAGGAAGGGAGACACACATCCCTCCCATGGCAGAAGTGTGTTGTTGTGTTTTCAGATGCGGCGTGACCCTTCTCTGATAGCGATTATCTGGGCTGAGGTCGGCGCGCTAAGGCTCTGTTCCAGCATTGCCAGCTCATCGCAGTGGTCAGGTTCAGTGAGTAGTACCTGAGACTGTGTGGTTTTTTCTGTTATATGCATAACCTGTCTCATTGTTTTTCTCTCTGAAGTCCTTCAGAAGGGGTTATGTTGCTCCGCTGGTGATATTTGCTCTTCCTTAGCTTGGGTACGACTGGAGAGCTGGAGTAGGAGGAGCCCTATAAGCTGGAGGGGCCGGTCAATACTTTTTTAATCTGAGGTGTTTCTATCCTATGTGGGCTCCGCCTACCCACTAGTAATGACTAGTGTGTCTCCCTTCCTTCTTCGCTGAAAAGGATTTTACAGGTAAGTTCTTACCAAAATCCGTGTTTCACAGCACCTGGTGGCCCTATGAAAATTAAAAGTGAGGGCCACATAATGGCATGGCGGTGGACATGGTGGTGGTGGCGGGCAAAGCCCAAAATTCAAATGGGCATGTTTGAAATGGCATTGTAAAGCAACGGGGAATATGTATGCCACTATCTTGCTAACTATTTAGCATGCGGGAGGGACCTCCCAAATGTAGGAGTGAGAGCCCTCACAAATGTTAAAGGAAAAACTAAAGCCAAAACGCACCAAGTAAACATATGCTAAAGGGGAGGTAAATTTATTGTTATTTTTATTTAGCATTATATACATGTAATTCTGAAGGAAATAATGCTTCTTAGCATTTTTCCCTTTAAAAAAAATTTTTGGTTTGGTAGGTCTTTTTAAAAATCCATAAAACCGGCGCAATACTCTCACAACATTATTCGTAGATACCATATGTGAGTCAGAAAGGCATGCAGGCATCTTCTCCATGCTGTTCCCATTTAGTTTTATCTCTTTCATATCAATTTCAGCATTTTTTCCCAGCTTTTTTTCCCAGCTGTTGGGTCCAGCAGAAAAATATTCGGCTTCCCTATTGACTTGCATTTTATTTGTTATTCGGTAGGAATACACGGATATTAGAAATTATTCGTGCCAATTTTCCCAAATCCGAATATTTCACTATTTGATTTTTTAAAATATACTTGTGTTATATGTCTGCATCAACATATAACAATGTCATCCTTTGTCCCCACCCCTTTATGTTTGGCACCTTTTGTCATGTATAGTGTACAGTTCCTATAGCGTCTTGTGCTTGGGTGCGAGGAAAACACAGGAGACATAGGTTGAAATGAAATGACTTGTATTACTTCATACAAGCATGCTGAAAAGTTCACACAGTTTGCAGGAACAGCAACAGGAGACACAGCAGGCCAGAGTAACTTCAAGCACTACAATAAATCTCCAAAGCAGGTTCAGGATTTCTTCTCTGTACCGTAATTCCTCTGCAAACATGGATTCACCAAACAGCAGGTTTCCAGAGTCCAAAAGTGTTCCAAGGTTCCTCAGTAGGGAATAGCTGGAGTACAAGTCCAAGGTTTCAGGAGTCAGGTCACAGACTGACTGAGGCTTGATTCAGGAGCACTGATTGTTCAGCTGAGGCTGCTTAAGAAGCAAGAGGGAGGAATCAGGGCGGGAACATGAAAACTGGAAACTCCATATTAACTGAGGGGAAGAGCTGCAGAAAGACAGAAAGCAAAATGGCCGACGGAAAACTGAGTTTCAAGGAACATGTCAACAGAGACAAAGAACCTTACACCTTTATTTGAATTTTGTATGTATTTATACCCATGTATGTCACTTTGTCACTCCACATGTGGTTGTCCTGAGGAAGGAGTCTTTCTATGTTTTACTTTGAATCGCATTGACAATAACTTCTATTTTATCTGGTCTTTGGAATCTTTTTGGAATCAGTAGCACAATTCTTCACTATTTTGTTTCCTATAAGGCCCAAAACCTTTGTGTAAATCTGTTTGCAACCACCTTTGACATGACCAACCAAGGCTTTCTAAAGGTACTGCCACACTTAGCGATCTCGTTAGCGATCTCGATAACGACGCAAGCTAACGAGATCGTTGGTGTGATCTCTTTTAGGTCGCTAGTAGCTGCCAAACAGGAGATCTCATAAACGACTCATCAGCGGTCAGCGATCTCTTTAATGACTTTGGCAGTCGTTAGGATCTGTCATTAGCATGTACTGAGCGCTTCTGATTCATAGGAATTTCCAGCATCGCTCCTGCTCTCTGCGTCCTGGTAGCCTGCTTTGCAACTTCTGCGATCCTCTCTGTGACGCAAAAGAAAACTTACAGATATTGCGATCCACTCCGTGACGCTAAAAACAATCATATGCGTCACAAACGAGGTCGCTCGTCGTTCGCAAAAGGTGCCAAACACAGCGATATAGGCTCACCAGCGGGACGCCAACGATCAAAAAACGGTCCAGAACGCTAGTGAACGATCAGCGACATCACAGCAGGGGCCACATCGTTGCTACATGCCACACACAACGAGGTCGCTAGCGAGATCACTAAATAGTGACGTTTTAGTGATCTCGTTAGCGATCTCGTTAGCGATCTCGTTTAGTGTGGCATACCCTTAAGGCCAACTCAAAAATCTATGTGCTGTCTGAGTATTCAATAAGTATAGCATTCTGTTTTCCTCACCATTCACTTCACTCAACTGGCTAATCATCTCTTCATTGAACACCTGCTTGTTTAACAATTATCTACATTTACTGCCTAGCTCAGACCATTCGTTTACCATTCGTCTACTGTAAGCATAATAAACTCTTCTCTGTAAATGCAGGTGCTGATCACATAACTCTCTTGCAACATTGTAATCTTCACTATAAGCAAGTATCCAGTTTGCCCTTTCATCACTTCTGTCTTGCAGTTAAACATTCGTCTGCTGACTGTATACGTCATTGCCATTGATTACCTACCTGCTGATAGCATATAACTCTGTCATTAACAATTTGTCTGCTGCAAGTACCGGATTGACTATACAGCTACAATTCCTGAATATATCCACAATCCTGGCTCTGTGTTTTCTGGTGTTTCATGCTCCACTTGTCTGCCTGCAGACTTGGTATAACCTGCAGTCCTGATTAATGTGGATCCACGTGCCTTCTGACATGACCTTTTACATTCCACTGTTGCCAGTTACATCTCAGGTTTTACATAAAAAGACAGAAGGATTTGTGAAAAAACTACATCTACAGAAGATCTGTGGGTTCTCAAAGATGTTTGGAAAAAATTCCATGCTGACATCCTTCAAAAACTGTATGCAAGTGTACTTGGAAGAATTGATGCTTTTACGCTCTTTGGAAGGCAATGGGTAGTCCCACTAAATATAGATTTGGCATTAGATTTATTGTTTGTTTATTGATAAAAATAAACTATTTACATTTCCTTTTTTAAAAGCATTCCTACTTTGTAAAAGTTTTAGGTCAGTGAAGAAAAAATGAGGCACAGTACTGTATGAACACGTAAAAACCTTTTTTTGCCACAACCTGTAATCTTAGTAATTTTTATTGTGCTGTTGAACTGAGACATTCCCTTAAGACGTGACATGACAAGCAATCCTGGTACAACCTGGTATTTATTTTTGTATAAAAACATATCCATGTTTCTGATACTTGATACTCAGAGCATGTCTTACTCTGATGCATTTTTCAGATCATGGGAATCCATTAAAAACAGGAGACATCCTTTTTACTTCAGTTTTCCATCTGTGTTACAAATGTACAAATGTTTTTTAACTGATACATCAGCAAGAGTTAATGGTTAAACCAAATTTTGACAGTTTTCCTCATTAAGTTTTAAAAAAGAGATGCGAAAAAAACAGATGCCACACAGAGGCAAAACGGATGACATATGATAGAAAAACGATTCATTTTGATTGATGTAAAATGTAAACCAGATGTATGACTGTAAAATGGCTTACAAATATATATTAAAAATCACAGCTATAATACAGTGGTATTTAACTTATTTTTCTGTCAAAACATGTTAGTCACAGAAAACATCGCATTTTTCACAATTTTATATTTTTTTGTGTTCCCAAATTCAACATTATTGTAAAAATAATTTTGTTTTTGCAAGTGCTGTTCTCCAAAAGAACCATTTCATACACTAATTTTAAAATTGTGAACTGCATCATTTTTGCCATTTTACATTAACCAATGATATTATAATGTAAGCTACTCTAATTCTGGAAATGTGTTTCAAAATCTTCCAACCCAACAGATAATCCACATTTCTCACCTTTCTTCTGGTCTTCTTTCTATTGTTAAATCATCCCATTGCCAAGTGCAGGTTTCCTTCTTGTCCAGATCTTCCTCTTGCACCTTGCAGCTGAGCACAGTAAAAGTAATAGATGACTTGTCTTCCATGTCGATGCTTAGTATTGTGAAATCTATGGGTACATGGTATATCTGAATGAAGACATTCACAATACACTGGATCAGTTACGTGTTTAGGAACAGTTCTCTCATGGAGTTTCAATTACAGCAGTTTAAATAACATGGCCTATCTATTTTTGCTCACAAGGATCACATTTTATGCATGATCATGATGACTGAAATGTCTGGCCAAATGAATCGTTCATGGTATTAATTTTTTCAAATGACGTACAAGACAGTCACCTTTTAAATGTCAGGTAACATGAGTGTAGCAGACACTGTCAGGTAACATGAGGTCACTTTTGAAAAAGTAAATCTATGTAAGTATCTTCTTCTTTAACCCCTTAAGAATCGAGCCACTTTGTACATTAATATCACAACCTCATTTTTAAAATCTGACGTGTCACTTTATGTGGTAATAGCTCTGGAACACTTTACCATATCCCAGTGATTCTGAGAATGTTTTTTTGTGACATATTGTGCATTATAGTGGTAAATCTTGGTTGAAATGATTTGCGTTTATTTATGAAAATATCAAAAATTTGAGGAAAAATGTGAAAATTTTGTCAAAATGGAGGAAAAATGTGAAAACTTTGCAATTTTCAAGCTTAAAATTTTTATTCCCTTAAATCAAATAGTTATACCATACAAAATAACATTTCCCATATATCTACTTTATATCAGCATTATTTTTAAACAATTTTTTTTCTAGGAAAAAACTGTAGTCAGCTCACCTGTCCTGCAGTATTCCCCTATGTTCACAGCTCGCACGGAAAGGGTTGCGCAGCCAGTCTTGAAGCAAACGAAGGGTAAATTGAATCCAGTGAGCAGTAGTATCCACTTAAAATATAGCTTTTAATGAGCCATTTAAAAAACAGGAACAATTAAATACAATAGTGTTCCACAAAAAATTAAATAATGCGGCACATTACAGCAGTATACACATTATGCAGCGTTATAACCAACGCGTTTCAACTGTTGTCTTACTCATGGTATAAAGAAAAAACTATTAAGAGGTTTAAATACTCTACCACGTGGTAGTATTATTAAATGTGCGATCACATCAGAGGGGAGAGAAATTAAATGGAGAATCGCGGCTTTTTTTGCAATCGCCGTTATAGGGTTAATAACGGCGATTGCAAAAGCGGAGTCGGTAAAAACCGACCCGAATCATGTTCTCCGGGGTCTCGGCTAACCATGGTAGCCAAGACCCCGGAGAAAATATGACACTGGGGGGCGCTATAGACTTTTTCTACAGCGCCATTAATTAACGGCGCTGTGGTTTAAGTACCCTTAACTACCGCCGTTAAAAGGCGTATCGGCGGTCGTTAAGGGGTTAAGAAGCGTGAAGAAAAACGAGTGGTGTGTTTTCTCCTCAGAGACTTGCAGGAACAATGGCTGCTGTTCCGTTCACAGTGTCATAATAAGACCACAATGCAACAGGAACAATCCCACAATGCCCTAGGAACTTCCCATAATACATTGCAAACTAAACTAGAATGTATACATTAAACCACCAGCAGATGGTGCTGTTACCTTACAATATAAAATATAGGAAGGATTAATATGAACAAAAAATATAATGTCTGTAATAACAGAGACATAAAAATATGACTAAACTTTAGACAGCAATTACACTGCTGGACAGAACACTCCCTGCATGATGTCAGCCGACGTCACTATTGTGTTTATTGGATGAGAACAGCAGAACAAGTTCCCCTACTGGCCTGAGGAACAATTTGGTCTCGCCTCGTTTCCCTATTTTTACTTCTACCTTTCATACAATTCCGTCTTTACTTGGGAATGTCTGGGTAATGAGACCTAATGGCCACTCATTTCTCTGAGACTGACAGTCTTTCATTAGCACTATGTCACCAGGCTGAAGGTTAGGCTTGCTGGTTTGCCACTTTCTCCTCTGTTGCAGAGTAGGCAAGTACTGATTTTTCCACTTGTCCCAAAAGGCATTGGAGAGACTCTGTACTTGTCTCCAATGACTCCTGTAGCGGTCTTTAACATTAAATTCTCCAGGTGGAGAGTAATTAGGGTCGGTCTTCTGCGTAAGCAGCAGGGCTGGAGCGAGAACAGTTGGGTCATCAGGATCATTGGAAATTGGAGTTAACGGTCTGGCGTTTATGATGGCTGACACTTCGGCCATGAAAGTTGTCAAGCTTTCGTGCGTCTGTCTTGCAGATTCTTGTAAGAAGATTGAATTGAGGATCCTCTTTGTGACACCTATCATTCTCTCCCATACACCTCCTATGTGTGAAGAATGTGGTGGGTTGAATGTCCAAGTACACCCTTGTACACTTAGGTATTTTTCTACATCATTCAAATCCAAGTTGGAAGAGAGTTGCAGTTCTCTTGCTACTCCGAGTTTCCTCAGAACACTATCTTTTGGTTGTTTGTTGGTTACACAGTCGATTTCTTTGGCGTAGTTTTCCCGCTGTACAGCTCGGAAAATTACATTCTTTGATTGCTCTAGCTCGAGTGCTGTGTGGGCGTGTTTACCATGGTGCTAGCGCTCTTCAGAGTCTTGAAGGGTAGGTGCTAACTCTACAGTCATGGCCAAAAGTTTTGAGAATGACACAAATATTAATTTTTACAAAGTCTACTGCTTCACTTTTTCTCATGGCAATTTGCATATACTCCAGAAGGTTATAAAGAGTGATCAGCTTAACAGCAATTACTTGCAAAGTCAATATTTGGCTAGAAAATGAACTTTGTCCCCCAAAACACATTTCAACATCATTGCAGCCCTGCCTTAAAAGGACCAGCTAACCTCTTTTCAGTGATTGCTCCATTAACACAGGTGTGGGTGTTGATGAGAACATGGCTGGAGATCAATCTGTCATGATTAAGTAAGAATGACACCACTGGACACTTTAAAAGGAGGCTGGTGCTTAGCATCATTGTTTCTCTTCTGTTAACCATGGTTATCTCTAAAGAAACACGTGCAGTCATCATTGCAATGCACAAAAATGGCCTAACAGGGAAGAGTATCGCAGCTAGAAAGATTGCACCTCAGTCAACAATCTATCGCATCATCAAGAACTTCAAGGAGAGAGGTTCCATTGTTGCCAAAAAGGCTTCAGAGCGCCCAAGAAAGACCAGCAAGTGCCAGGACCGTCTCTTAAAAGTGTTTCAGCAGCGGGATCGGGCTACCAGCAGTGCAGAGCTTGCTCAGGAATGGCAGCAGGCAGGTGTGAGTGCATCTGCACGCACTGTGAGGTGGAGACTCTTGGAGCAAGGCCTGGTCTCAAGGAGGGCAGCAAAGAAGCCACTTCTCTCCAGAAAAAACATCATGGACAGACTGATATTCTGCAAAAGGTACAGGCAGTGGACTGCTGTGGACTGGGGTAAAGTTATTTTCTCTGATGAATCCCCTTTTCGATTGTTTGGGACATCAGGAAAACGCCTCATTCGGAGAAGACAAGGTGAGCGCTACCACCAGTCTTGTCTCATGCCAACTGTTAAGCATCCTGAAACCATTCATGTGTGGGAGTTGCTTCTCAGCCAAGGGAATCGGCTTTCTCACAGTCTTGCCTAAAAACACAGCCATGAATATAGAATGGTACCAGAATGTCCTCCAAGAGCAACTTCTCCCAACCCTCCAAGAGCAGTTTGGCGATCAACAATGCCTTTTCCCGCATGATGGAGCACCTTGCCATAAAGCAAAGGTGATAACTAAATGGCTCAGGGAACAAAACATAGAGATTTTGGGTCCATGGCCAGGAAACTCCCCAGATCTTAATCCCATTGAGAACTTGTGGTCAATCATCAAGAGACGGGTGGACAAACAAAAACCTAAAAATTCAGACAAAATGAAAGCATTGATTGTGCAAGAATGGACTGCTATCAGTCAGGATTTGGTCCAGAAGTTGATTGAGAGCATGCCAGGGAGAATTGCAGAGGTCCTGAAGACGAAGGGTCAACACTGCAAATATTGACTTGCTGCATTAACTCATTCTAACTATCAATATAAACTTTTGTTACTCATATGTTTGCAATTATTATATTTCTGTCTGTGATAAAAACATCTGTCAAACACACATAAAAACTAGAGGGCAGCAGATCATGTGAAAATATAATATTTGTGTCATTCTCAAAACTTTTGGCCATGACTGTACATGACCGATCTTACATATCTTGTCCATGAAGGTAAAGAAATTATATTTCATGTCTGGTTTATTACGGAAGCTGTGCCTGAGGGAGACAAATCGTTTGTAAACTTGTTCTCTGTTGTTAGGCAAGCGTTGTCCTTGAGGCTTAAAGGGAAGAGGTGCAATCCAGCTCTTAGTTTTGTCCTGCACCATTCCTTGCTCCATCATCTCTAGGAACAGTCTATCTTCAAATGACATTGCTGTATGATTATCTTTCTTCTTACGGAAGACCATACACTCAAGGTGATCTTGGTCGCAATTCTGGATGCAATCATCGTAGTCACGACTTGCTAAGATATTTGGTGCTGAAGTGCTGTGTGGCAATTCCTTTATGAAGTAGTAATTTTCACATGCTTAAAGGAGAGGTGGACATCCATTCTCGAGCGTACTGGTAAGCATGTTGTTTACAATTGTTGGTTTGGTGTCTCCCTAAACAGTCCTCTCCTACAATGACCCACCCAAGGTAGAATCTCTAGACATATGGAGCATTGTGAGAGCCACTGATATGCTGTCTAATCTTGTGGACTCATAGAATATCTCTCCCAAGGAGCAAGACCATTTGAGCCTTTGGGTCAAGGCTTTGAATCAGGCATTCTGTAATGGGTCAGGTAGGTGGAACCTCTGAGCTTTATTTATACAAGAAGGTTATACTTGTAAGAGAGCGGGTGGCGCCCAGGGAGACGGACAGGGAGTCACGGCAAGGGACGGGGCAGTCTCTGGTTATACGGGAAAGGATCACGGCAAGTGACCGGGGCAGTCTCTGGACGGGTAGGCAGGGAGTCACAGCAAGTGACCGGGGCAGTCTCTGGATTGACAGGCAGGTTGTCACGGCAAGTGACCGGGGCAGTCTCTGGATAGACAGGCAGGTTGTCACGGCAAGTGACCGGGGCAGTCTCTGGATAGACAGGCAGGTTGTCACGGCAAGCGACCGGGGCAGTCTCTGGATTGACAGGCAGGTTGTCACAGCAAGTGACCGGGGCAGTCTCTGGTTAGACAGGCAGGTTGTCACAGCAAGTAACCGGGGCAGTCTCTAGATGGACAGGTATATACGACCTGAGATGGTGAAGCCTCCCGGTAGGCTAGTAGGCAGATGGCAGATGGACACTCCCAAGTGAGCAGGCAAGAGTCTCTGGAATAGCCGTGGATCACCGCTTGTGACGTCCGAACCTCCGGGTAGGGCTGCAGTCAGATGGCAGATGATCGCTCCCAAGTGAGCAGGCAAGAGTCTCTGGAATAGCCGGGGATCACCGCTTGTGATGTCCGAACCTCCGGGTAGGGCTGCAGTCGGATGGCAGATGATCGCTCCCAAGTGAGCAGGCAAGAGTCTCTGGAATAGCCGTGGATCACTGCTTGTGACGTCCGAACCTCCGGGTAGACCTGCGGACAGGTAGCAGACAGCAAACGGGCCGGAAACAGGCAGGTAACTGGTAACGGGACCTGAGGGCTGAAGCAGAGTGAAACAGTGCAACAACAACATTGCTCGGTCACCTCCATTAAGGAGGAAGCCCTTATATAGGGTGGAGTCCTCCGGCATTGGCCGGGGACTATTTTAAAAAATATGC
Organism: Oophaga sylvatica; assembly: GCA_033576555.1. Classification (NCBI taxonomy): domain Eukaryota; kingdom Metazoa; phylum Chordata; class Amphibia; order Anura; family Dendrobatidae; genus Oophaga; species Oophaga sylvatica. Next base: position 179,129,177 of record JARQOD010000006.1, read on the forward strand.
GCGGCTCCTTTAAGAGCGGAGGAGGGCGCGGGCGCGCGCCCTAAGTCCAGCAGCAGGGAAGGAGCGCGCGGCCCCAGCAGGGCGGAAGGAGGACACTGAGGAAGGGTAAGGGGGGCGACGTCCCTGCCTGGCAGAGGACGCTGCTGCAGGGGAACAGCGTCCCTGCCTGGCAGAAGGCAGGGACGCCGACGCTACACATTCTATACGCTTCAGATGAGGATGATGTGATGCCATTTCAGGCGTGGGTATCTCTGACCTATTGTCAGGAATCTGATTACATTTCAATATGGTTGGTAACGGCAGACACATTTGTCCATCTATAGACTTGACTACGTAGCCTGTTGCTCTCCTACCAGCTGTCTCTACTATACCAGCACAAGTTTTTAAAGAGTAGGGGGCACTGGGTAGGGTAGCCTCTGATGTTAAGGCTATCAAAGAAGGCAGACTTGGCTAATTACCTGTTACTCTGATCATCTAAAATCACGTATACTTTGATGGCTTTGTCCTTTTCGTCTGCTGGGTAAACTTTCACTAGGGAAATTTTAGAGCAGGGCTTGCCTCCTATGAGATTTCCACAAACTTCTGTACACTTAGAATTGCTGGAGTGTTGGTATTTGAGTTATTGAGCTCCCAGCTATGCTCTTGGACTTGGGGCAGAGTTTCCGATGATGGTCCAGGGTATAGAGCTGAATTATGTTCAGTGCTGTCACATTCGGCACACTTTGCACTAACCTCACAGTCCCTGGCGAAATGGGATGTTTAAGAGCAGCATTTGTAGCAGATGTGGTTCTCCTTAAGGAAGGCCATCCGTTCTTCAAAGACTTTTCTTGAAAGCTCTGCACTTAAGTAAGGAATGTGGCTTCTTGTGTAAGGGACACTGTCTGCTTGGATCCTTGGAATTGTCTTCTTGACGGAAGTCGAACTCTTCTGAGCCTGTGGAAGAAACGTTAGTTTTATGGACCTCTACAGTGGTTCTACGAGGTTTACAAACAGAGGTATTAGCACAAGACAGCGTGAAATCAAAGCTAGGACCATTTCTAATTCTTGCTTGTTCTAAGACAAAATCTACAAACACATTGAATGGAGGAAATAGATGGTACATTGTTAGTCTGTTTATATCTAGAACCATATGTAACCCACTTGTCTTGCAGGTTGTACGGGAACTTTTGAACTATGGGGTTCACACACCTCTAGCAGTGTCAAGGTATGTCAACCCCACAAGATCTCCTGCTTTTGCTACACACAACTCCATTAATAATAATTATTCACAAGATGACACTATTATTTATAAATAAAAAGAAAATGTAATAAGGAATCTCTTTTTAAAGTCTTTACCCCCCGAGGGTAGTTTGCACGTTAATGACCGGGCCAATTTTTACAATTCTGACCACTGTCCCTTTATGAGGTTATAACTCTGGAATGCTTCAACGGATCTTGGCGATTCTGAGAATGTTTTCTCGTGACATATTGTACTTCCTGTTAGTGGTAAAATTTCTTCGATATAACTTGCATTTATTTATGAAAAAAACGGAAATATGGGAAAAATTTAGAAAATTTTGCAATTTTCAAACTTTGAATTTTTATGCACTTAAAACAGAGAAATATATCACACAAAACAGTTACTAAATAACATTTCCCACATGTCTGCTTTACATCAGCATAATTTTGGAAACAATTTGTTTTTGTTAGGACGTTATAAGGGTTAAAAGTTGACCAGCGATTTCACATATTTACAACAAAATTTGCAAAACCATTTTTTTAGGGACCACCTCACATTTGAAGTTACTTTGAGGGGTCTATATGTCAGAAAATACCCAAAAGTGACACCATTCTAAAAATTTCACCCCTCAAGGTACTCAAAACCACATTCAAGAAGTTTATTAACCCTTCAGGTGCTTCACAGGAATTTTTGTAATGGGGATGGAAAAAAATAACATTTAAGTTTTTAGTCACAAAAATGATATTTTACAATTTTTTTTATTTTCACAAGGGTAAAAGGAGAAAATTGACAGATAAAGTTGTTGTGCAATTTCTCCTGAGTGCGCCGATACCCCATATGTGGGGGAAAACCACTGTTTGGGCGCACGGCAGAGCTCAGAAGGGAAGGAGCGCCGTTTGACTTTTTCAAACCAAAATTGGCTGGAATTGAGATCGGACGTCATGTTGCGTTTGGAGAGCCCCTGATGTGCCTAAACAGTGGAAGCCCCCACAAGTGACACCATTTTGGAAACTAGACCCCCTAAGGAACTTATCTAGATGTGTGGTGAGCACTTTGAACCCCCAAGTGCTTCACACAAGTTTATAACGTAGAGCCGTGAAAAAAAAATCATATTTTTTCCACAAACATGATCTTTTAGTCCCCAATTTTTTTATTTTCCCAAGGGTAAGAGCAGAAATTGGACCCCAAAAGTTGTTGTTCAACTTGTCCTGAGTATGCTGATACCCCATATGTGGGGGGATCCACTGTTTGGGTGCACGGCAGAGCTCAGAAGGGAAGGAGCACCATTTGACATTTTCAAACCAAAATTGGCTGGAATTGTGATCGGACGCCATGTCGCGTTTGAAGAAACCCCCAACTCTAGCCCCAACCCTAACCCTAAATTTAGTCCCAACCCTAACTTAAGCCCCAAACCTAACCCTAACTTTAGCCCCAACCCTAACACTAACCCTAATGGGAAAATGGAAATACATTTTTTTATTTTAGTATTTTTCCCTAACTAAGAGGGTGTTAAAGGGGGGTTTGATTTACTATTTATAGAGTTTTTATAGTGGGTTTTTATGTTTGGCAGCTGTCACACACTAAGATGCTTTTTATTGCAAAAAATAGTTTTTAGATCATCACATTTTGAGAGCTATAATTTTTCCATATTTTGGCCCACAGAGTCATGTGAGGTCTTGTTTTTTGCGGAACGAGTTGACGTTTTTATTGATACCATTTTGGGGCACATGACATTTTTTGATTGCTTTTTATTCCGGTTTTTGGGAGGCAGAATGAACAAAAAACAGCAATTTATGAATTTCTTTTGAGGGGGTGTTTATACCATTCGTGTGTGGTAAAATTGATAAGGCAGTTTTATTCTTTGGGTCAGTAGGATTACAATGATACCTCATTTATATTTTTTATGCTTTTGCGCTTTTATACAATAAAAACAATTTTATAGAAAAAATAATTATTTTGCATCGCTTTATTCTGAGTGATATAACTTTTTTATTTTTGTGGTGATGGAGCTGTATGGCGGCTCGTTTTTTGCTGGATAAGATGACATTTTCAGTGGTACCACGTTTATTTATATCCATCTTTTTGATCGCATGTCATTCCACTTTTTGTTCGGCGGTATAATGATAAAGCATTGTTTTTCGCCTTGGTTTTTTTTTTTTTAATGGTTTTCACTAAAGGGGTTAACTAATGGGACAGTTTTATAGGTCGGGTCGTTGCGGACGCGGCGATACTAAATATTTGTATTTTATTGTTTAGATTTTTTTAATTTAAATATTTATTTATTGATGGAATAAATATTGATTTTTTTATTATTATTTAAATTAATTTTACAATTATTTTTTTTAAAAAAATTTGTATTTCATTCTTACTTTTACACTTTGTCCCACTATAGGACACTCATTTTGTGCAGGCTGATCGCTTGTATGGCATGCAGATCTGCATGCCGTATAAGCTGTCAGTGCTGCACTCTGTGCACGCTGACTTCAGAGACTTCCTGACATGCACTGCACATGACAGGAAGTCTCAAAGCTCTGGTAACCCGGATGTCATCATGACGACATCGGGTTACCATAGGAGCGATCTGGACCCCGCGTCATGCCACGGGGTCTCTGATCCAAAGGCAGAGGGGCTGCCAGAGCTCAGAGCCCCTCTGCCTGCTCCCGGAATGCTGCGATCAAGTTTGATCGCAGTGTTCCGGGGGTTGAAGTGCCGGGAGTGGTCCGTGACTGCTCCTGGCACTTAGTGCCGGGTATCAGCTGTAAGAATCAGCTGACACCCGGCCGCGCTCCCCGGTGAGCATGGCTGATCGCGTATGACGTACAGTCATGGCCAAAAGTTTTGAGAATGACACAAATATTATATTTTCACATGATCTGCTGCCCTCTGGTTTTTATGTGTTTGACAGATGTTTTTATCACAGACAGAAATATAATTGCAAACATATGAGTAACAAAAGCTTATATTGACAGTTAGAATGAGTTAATGCAGCAAGTCAATATTTGCCGTGTTGACCCTTCTTCTTCAGGACCTCTGCAATTCTCCCTGGCATGCTCTCAATCAACTTCTGGACCAAATCCTGACTGATAGCAGTCCATTCTTGCACAATCAATGCTTTCATTTTGTCAGAATTGTTAGGTTTTTGTTTGTCCACCCGTCTCTTGATGATTGACCACAAGTTCTCAATGGGATTAAGATCTGGGGAGTTTCCAGGCCATGGACCCAAAATCTCTATGTTTTGTTCCCTGAGCCATTTAGTTATCACCTTTGCTTTATGGCAAGGTGCTCCATCATGCTGGAAAAGGCATTGTTGATCGCCAAACTGCTCTTGGAGGGTTGGGAGAAGTTGCTGTTGGAGGACATTCTGGTACCATTCTTTATTCATGGCTGTGTTTTTAGGCAAGACTGTGAGAGAGCCGATTCCCTTGGCTGAGAAGCAACCCCACACATGAATGGTTTCAGGATGCTTAACAGTTGGCATGAGACAAGACTGGTGGTAGCGCTCACCTTGTCTTCTCCGAATGAGGCGTTTTCCTGATGTCCCAAACAATCGAAAAGGGGATTCATCAGAGAAAATAACTTTACCCCAGTCCTCAGCAGTCCACTGCCTGTACCTTTTGCAGAATATCAGTCTGTCCATGATGTTTTTTCTGGAGAGAAGTGGCTTCTTTGCTGCCCTCCTTGAGACCAGGCCTTGCTCCAAGAGTCTCCGCCTCACAGTGCGTGCAGATGCACTAACACCTGCCTGCTGCCATTCCTGAGCAAGCTCTGCACTGCTGGTAGCCCGATCCCGCAGCTGAAACACTTTTAAGAGACGGTCCTGGCACTTGCTGGTCTTTCTTTGGTGCCCTGGAGCCTTTTTGGCAACAATGGAACCTCTCTCCTTGAAGTTCTTGATGATGCGATAGATTGTTGACTGAGGTGCAATTTTTCTAGCTGCGATACTCTTCCCTGTTAGGCCATTTTTGTGCATTGCAATGATGACTGCACGTGTTTCTTTAGAGATAACCATGGTTAACAGAAGAGAAACAGTGATGCCAAGCACCAGCCTCCTTTTAAAGTGTCCAGTGGTGTCATTCTTACTTAATCATGACAGATTGATCTCCAGCCATGTCCTTATCAACACCCACATCTGTGTTAATGAAGCAATCACTGAAAAGAGGTTAGCTGGTCCTTTTAAGGCAGGGCTGCAATGATGTTGAAATGTGTTTTAGGGGATAAAGTTCATTTTCTAGCCAAATATTGACTTTGCAAGTAATTGCTGTTAAGCTGAGCACTCTTTATAACCTTCTGGAGTATATGCAAATTGCCATTAGAAAAAGTGAAGCAGTAGACTTTGTAAAAATTAATATTTGTGTCATTCTCAAAACTTTTGGCCATGACTGTACTATCCCGTCCATGGTCATAGGGGCCCAAGGCACATGGATGGGATAGTACATCCAATGTCAGAAAGGGGTTAAACACAATCAATTAATTCTATTGTTAGAACAGTGATAAAAAAAATAACTGGTATCTTATAGAGGAAGATCCAGATTTAGATGAAATTGTTGCAGAAAAACCTTCCTTTGATCACACTTAAATGCAATTAGAATTTAAATGATCTTTTAGCAAAAAATAGATTAAATGAACCAACCAAGTGACTGACAAACAATATACCGCAAAGTAACATTGGATGCAGTTATTGCACTTTTTGTGATCTTCATTTATCTAAAGTAATACAAATGGGAGCAGTCGCACATCTAGTTAGACAATAATAATAATAATAATCTTTATTTTTATATAGCACTAACATATTCCGCAGCGCTTTAGAGTTTGCACACACTATTATCACTGTCCCCGATGGGGCTCACAATCTGGATTCCCTATCTGTATGTTTTTGGAACGTGGGAGGAAACCGGAGAACCCGGAGGAAACCCACGCACACACGCGGAGAACATACAAACTCCTTGAAGATGTTGTCCTTGGTGGGATTTGAAACCAGGACTTCAGCGTTGTAGTGCTAACCACTGAGCCACCGTGCTGCACTTCCATTACTAACAATGGACACTGTATTTTGTAAATTTTATTCACTTCTGATGTATAAAAATGATTGCTATACAGTTGACACTACAGATGGAAAATCATCTTTTTCTGGATGAAAATAACGATTTTTTTATATGCTCATGTAAACTTAATCACATAAGCAACTGCTTTTTATAAAGTGATGAAATTAATATTATGCATTATTACAGGGTGATCCGAAACCGAAGGAGAATTTCATACTAAATTTAAATTAATAATCTAATCACTTTCTAATATATTTCAAATAAAAAATTTCAACTTTTCCCTCTCTACTTTTTTTTTTACTTCCAATGACATTTTTTTTTGAGAATCCCAGTGCATTTTGGGACACTCACAGGATGTCATTAAGGGGCAGAGGCTGCGGTTACTGCCACAGCTGCTTTCCCCACCATGAAATAAAGCATCATCTGTTTCAGAGACTGGAATGGTCCCTGCCGGGTCATCACTTCTCTTTAGAGCCAGCAAAGGAGCGCACTGTCACTGTGCATTCAAATGAAAATAGCACAGGGAGCTCATACTGAGTATGTGACAATTCATTATGTGCAAAAAAAAAAACCACAAACATTTTTTTTTTGTGATTTTCTGTCCTTGTATTTGTTATTGGCTAAACTATAAGATGTCTTTTTGACTGCTTCAGGGATCACTAAGGTTCTCTTACTTCAGGCTGAGGCACAACATGACAAAACCTACAAGAAGCAAAATGAACATAAACCCTGCTGCAACTGAGTAAGTAAAAAGCAAAAGAGCATTTAAATAATATAGGGTCCTTAGCATGTACAGTACAGACCAAAAGTTTGGACACACCTTCTCATTCAAAGATTATTCCATTCGGTTTGCGTTTAGTTGGACCATCATTTATTTTTCAACAGGGCAATGACCCCAAACACACCTCCAGACTGTGTAAGGGCCATTTGACCAAGAAGGAGAGTATTGGGGTGCTACGCCAGATGACCTGGCCTCCACAGTCACCAGACCTGAACCCAATCGAGATGGTTTGTGGTGAGCTGGACCGCTCACCGCTTCAATTTTGAATAAATCCCCAACAGTGTCACCAGCAAAGCACCCCCACACCACCACACCACCTCCTCCATGCTAGGCATGTAGAGTCCAGCTGTTCACCTTTTCTATGTGCAAAGCTTTTGGGGAGCTAGTGGCCATTTCACTTTTCCAGAGCTTTTGTACTACCAGTAATGTGGATGTACCCTATAGTTCCGTTAACAGATGACGGATCTGAGTGGGGACTTGATTTTTTTTGTGGATTGTGTTGAAGCTTTTATTGGGAACATTTTACATAACGTTTGGGATCACATTTATCTGGCGCTTTATGTTGAGAACTTTACTGAACACTGATTTTTCGCATGAATTGAGAATTTTGAAAATGAATAATCAGTCTAGAAGGACAAAGAAGCAGATTTCTCTGATAAGAAATATTACAAAGTTGCTTTTTCTCATGTGTACTATTGATTTATGAAATAAAAATTAAAACGACGGTTACGCTAAAAGACACTACGTCATAACAACAGTTCTTCCAGCCTGTAGAATCGTAATTAAACGAGAAATGGCCATTTGCTATGCTACTTGCTTCACCCAAACAGGTGGTTAACACTTTTTACTTTTACTACAATAAAGATGAACCTTATTGCCTAGTGTGCGCCTTCTGTCTTTTACAAAGACAATAAAGCACTGGTAGAGATTCAGAGCCATGAAAAATGATATAATCTTTACCTACTCTAGTAAAACTACTTCATTAGCTTGTTTTGAAGCTTGTGCCCATCTATTTCTGTTGTTTTTTTGTTCTATTAGAAGTAGGCCAAGGGTTTGACAGGGCTAGTCACTTCTCAGTGTATGCATAAATAGCTCGGTATGTTGTTGCCAATAGTTATTCCCATGTGTTGCAGATATGCATTCCTACCAAACTAGAAAAAAATTGCACACAAGGATAAATTTGGCAGTTATGATATAGACTTAGAAGGAATCACATTTGCTCCAAGATGCATCTGGCAGGCAACTAGTCCGGATGTTACAGTGATTCCACATCCATGTTGTCTATGATATCATTTTTGTGGAGGCAACCTATGGTATATAGCTTCAATAGGTCCATGGTGTACTAGAGATAGCTGGCTGTTTTTCATAACAGCGGTTTAAGAACAACCTCTAACCATACAGAAAATAAAGTAAGTGTTCCCACTCCTGAGATGATTGACCAAATTTAGTTGCCTAGTTTATGCATTTTGGAAAGCATATAGAATATTTGAACTCTGAGCTCCTCATGTATTAAATTGAAAAGTTTGATAGAATAGATTTCTCTTGATTTTTAATAAACCATGTATCTACTCTTGTGTATATACTGTACATGTTGTTTCCGCGAATACTTCATTATACCATGCTTGATGAATAGACCATGTACTTTCGAAAGGTTGCTTTGTAACAGAAAAGAAGTCCAGCTCATCATGATTGCATCTTGAGGTTGTTTGGAGTACGGAAACGCCTTGTCATGGCATGAAGAATGCAGGAATGAGGAAAATTCAGCTCAACGAACTGTGATTCTTTTATTCACACAAAATATATGGAGGACATACAGAGTCAGCAATACAACTTTACATGACACATCAACACGTTTCAGATGTCTGCACACCATTAACACCCTTTGTAACACCCCTTTGGTTTTGTTTAGCAACTCATCAATATTCTGTGATCACATAGAATTGAGGAGGTGACAGGAGGCTCCTTTAATGTTTAACCAGTTAGAAGTGTGGTCAATAGCAACTGCAGAACCTAAGAGGCTTTAACGACCTAGATCAGTGTGCTCACTGCCCCAGCTACCTGCTATGAGCGCCACAACAGTTGGAAATCTCTGCATACCTGGATGGCACTGCTATGACAGTGAAACCAGTTTTGTGGACTCTGTACACTTCGGATTGGTGGAGGTCAATGAGGTCACAACCACAACTATCAGTGATGGCAGAACGGTTTCAGAGAATATAGAGATTAATAGTTAGTTCACACTTACTCTTAGACCATTAAGTCGATTGTATGAATATCCAGAGTCTCACAGTTCAGTTACCGAAATATGGATTAGGTAAAACACCTTATCAGGAACAACAGTTGAGGTCTATGTGGCTTGAATAAAACACTTTCTAAACAAAAACAGACGAGGTAATGCAGTAATTATTGAGTGTTGTCTTGGGGACCATTTACATGGACCCACCAGCATCACGATATGACCGCTGATTGGTAAACTTTTACTGATCGGTAGTCATTAAAATGCCTCTATACACAGGCACATCAAAGTAAACAATGCATACTGGGTGATATATACTAAGCTACCATATTTCTTGGCAGTACTAATCCTGTTTACACAGAACAATGCACGATGAACATTGACTTTGTGCTGCACATGAGATCATTTCACCCAACGAATGAAAGATTTGCTCATTCATCATTAGTGATGAGTGAGCGTGCTCATCACTGCTCGTTACTCGTTTGAGCATCAGTGTGCTTGAGATGTTCGTTACTCAGCTAGCATTTTCGAATATTCGTGCGCAAGCTTGAGTGCCCGCCCCACATGTTTGGTGCTTCTTAGACAGCCATTGAACATGCATGGATTGCCTGCCAGTCACTGCAATGTCATAGCCATCTTGGTTGTGGCATTACCTGTGATTGGCTGGCCGCATAGCGTCATCGGGTCTATATAAGTTCCATGACACCATGTTTGCCACACTGTACCAACAGACACAGGCAGAGTAGGATGCTGCTGACCTAGAGAAAGGGTAGCTGTGTATATGCAGGGATTAGACACATGTAAACTTTCTTTCAACTGACATAACTGCCCTTCTTAGGGCTAATTATAATCAATATTCCTGCTGATAGCAGCACTTAGGGAGAGATTGTGCTGAAGGGATACTGTAGGCCAGGATAGAGCTAATTGCATGTCCTTTGTGCTGTAACTTATAGCAAAAGCCCTTCAAGTTCTAAGGGCTAATAATATTCTTTTTGCTCTTAATTCTGCAAATTTTTTCAGCAGGGAGATAAACACCATTTGTACTGCGGCAGTATGGTATCAAAATAAAAAAGCCAGACTTGGTTGGTTAGAAATAGCATTACTATATTGCTCTGACACTGTAACAAGTCCAGAATAAAATAACAAAGGAAATGCTTATAGATGGCAGCCTATCTATAAATTACAATGAATGAACAAGTAAAACAGGAAAAGTAATATCTCTGCAACCAAGAAGCTGGACCAAAGTGGTGGTATGTGGACAGTCGGAAAAAGAACTAAAACACAAAAACCGCAGAGGAAAAGCCGACCATATAGTCCTTGTATTATGATGAAAATATATAATTTATTATATTAAACAGGTACAATAACAGAAAAAACATCAATGATTATAAAAAGGTAAAATTACATTCGAACAAGGACGCGCACCCAGGAGTGTAAAAAACTAGTAAGACTGGGTATGAGAAAAGCCAAGGTGATATGTACAAACAAAAATAATGGTGAAAAGGAGTAAGAGCCGATTCTACTCACTGTAAATAAATAAATAATGTGCTTGTGCAAAAAACACCTTAACCCTGTCCATTGACGTGCAGTCTGTCATGGGCGGGTGTCAGTTCTGGCACCAGGACTGACTGTGCACATCTTTCCTTTGAACTACCACTGTGTAGTGACAGCTGACAGGCACGGCAAGCGGTGCGGGGATCTTTGCAGTCAGTCCCCGCACCTACAGCGCTGTGATTGGTCAGTCAATCTGACTGACCAAACACAGCAGCCATCGGGCAGGAGATGCTGAAATTTCAGCAACTCCAGCGTGATCAGTGCAGGAGCTCAGCACTGCAGTGGCTGAGCTTCCTGCACTGACAGACAGGAGCAGTGCCCGCGCCGCCCCTGGCTGTTAACCCCCTGACTGCTGCGATCGCAGCGTTCAGGGGGGGGAGGCAGAGGGTCGGGAGCTCCCTCTGCTTCAGATCGGCATCCCCGCAATGTAATTGCAGGGCCCGATCTCTGCCTTGATGACCCGGGGGTTGTCATGACAACCTCCGGGTCATCTAGATACAGAAAGCCGCTGTGACCATGCTCACAACATGGTCACAGCAGATTTCTCCATTGGTATAATGTATTGCAATGCTGGAGCATTGCAATATATAATACCTGCAACAAAAGTGAAAAAGTGAAAGTCCCATAAAGGGATTAGGTGAAAAAAAATTTAAAAAAAAAATTTGTAAAAAAAATATTAAAAAATAATAAAAAAAAAATTCCCCTAAAAATACACATTTTTATGTAAAAAAAAACAAAAAAACACATATTTCAGGGCCGGCGTCAGCACCCGGCATACCCGGTCAAGTGCCGGGGCCCTGAGCAGGCAGGGGGCCCACTCGCCGTCGGGCACGCCGGCGCCCATTAGCGGATGAGAGCAGTATCAGAGCCGCCACTGGGCCCCCCCCTTCCTCAGGGCCCCGGCAGCAGCCGGCGCAATACTTACCTCTCCCCGTGCCTCCGCTGCCGCAGCTCCGGGCTCCAGGGGGCGCCTGCAGGGTGCCTGCGCTTCCTCTCACATCATCATTCAGCGGCCGGCTGTGGCAGAGAGAGCGCGGATGCCAGACAGGTGAGATGTGAGGTGTATGTGTTCCGACCACGCACCACAATTGTGGATACCAGGGCTATGGGGTACTCGGAGCCGAGCCCATGGAAATCTATGGGAGTTGTCACTGGTAGCGGTGGCTCGGTCCGTGGCCCTGGCGGTCGTGCAATGGGGGATATTTACAGGGGATTGTTAGGATAGGTAGTTCGTGACGCCACCTGTGGTTTCTGGTTAATTGGACCAGCGCTGCTATAAGGACTTTCACAGGGGATGTTATGGGGCAGCTTGGTAGTAAGTCTCCCACAGGTGAGACTGGTCCCTGGAAGTCTATGGTGAGATGCAGGGTGTAGATAATAATTCAGTCACACACAATGCAGCTTCTTTTCATACCTTTTACTGGTAGATGGTCAAGCAGATCCCGGGGAGCTGGTCGGGGTGGAGAATGCACATTCGGGTAACCGCTGAGCAGGTTAGAGGCCTCCTTTACTTCGTATATCTCAGAGTCCAAACTTGCGTGAAGCGAAGTTAACTCTACAATCTCCAGCTTTCTCAATAGCTGACAAGCCCGGCCGACTTTGTGGTGGAAACTTCTAAGTGGTGAAAACTAAGTCTATATTTGCTGATCAGGCTAGACTCCTGTTTTCCCTGTCTCCGGTTACGTATCAGCGCTTGGGCTGCTCTCTGCGACCTGTAGTCCAGATAGCCTCCGAGTATCTTGTTACTATGCTTGAAACTCTAGCAACGCTTCGGACCCCGGTGTCCGGTTATTTAGTGCAGGCAATCCAATACCTGAAGCACTTCTCTATGTCTTCTCCACTGCGCCCTTCGCCCTGCTTTTGCTCTTTGCATAAGCACTGGTAGCTTTCGATGGAAAAGTCAGCTTTCTCCAGAGCTCGCTGAGCAGCTCTCAGTATCCTCCTTGTTTCAGCTTCTACTGAGGTACTGATTAAGGGTAGCTCTGTCTAGGCTAGGATGATGCACTTCACCCGTACTAGCCTCCACTTCTTTGTCAGATGAGCTACGCTAGCTCTGCGAGGATTCAGTCCTTTCTCCTAGTCCAGACTGAACTGGCACTGAACTGCACTGTCTGAAGACAGGAAACTATCTCCTCTGAGCTCTTCTCAGACAGGAAACAGACTGAAGATCTCAACTGTCCTGAGACAGGAAACTTGACTAAGCTCTGCTACTGTCACCACCTCCTATACCCCTGGTGGGTGTGTCTGAAAGTGTGAGTGGCAGTGAATGATAACAAGCTTTTGTGGTTACCTTCCTGTGCATTCTCCTGGATTTTTATGTGTGCCTGCGTAGCTGGGCTACACATATGTGTCTGTGTGTATCAGTGTGTGTGTATGTAGTGCGGTGCTTTGTGTGTGTGTATGTAAGTGAGAGAGTGCTGCGATGCTGTCTGTGTGTGGTGCTGTATGTCTGATGGTGGTAGGGGAGGCAGTGATGGTGGTGAGGAGGCAATGATGATGATGGGGAGACAATGATGATGGGGAGGCAATGATGATGATGATGGGGAGGCAATGATGATGATGGGGAGACAATGATGATGATGATGATAATGGGCAGGCAATGATGATGATAATGGGGAGTCATTCCACAGCGCCCTTTCCTGAGCCGTAACAGTGCAGAATGCAGCACAGTCCAGAGGAGAGCTCCATATTTTGTATGGAGCATTATATGGGGACCAGTATCCTGTATGAAGCAATTTATGTGGTCCAGTATTCTGTATGGAGCATTATATTGGGTCCAGTATTCTGTATGGAGCATGGGGGTGACCTCCTGCATGGGGTATTATATGGGTGATGAGGGGGAGACTATGTGGTGCCCATAATATTGTATGGAGGACTGTACTGTCCAGTCTGTACTGTGCGCTGTGAGGATTTGGCGGTTTTTGAGCTATTGTACAATTTACAATAGATATCAGTCATGTAATGGAAGAAGAGAAGTGTTTGGCATTGTACTATACCCATATTTCTCTGCAGTATCTGTGCATCATGAATCGTGGTCTGTGTTAAAGGGGCCCACTGAGACTCTTTCGCCCGGGGCCCATAAAAACTTGGAGCCGGCCCTGCCCGTGCAGATAGATGTGGATGTGCTCCGTGGGGTCAGTGTGTGTCATTTCCCAATTTTGATCGTTGTGACTCATTCTTTGACTCTAACAGGTCAAGGAACTATAAAATTAAGAAATGTATTACATGTACCATCAAAAATGCAATATATTTTGTCACATGTCAATGTAGACTTATCTATATTGGATTGACCACCCGCCAATTTAAAATCAGCATCAGAGAACATGTTTTAGGTAGCTTAGCCACTTCTGAACCTATACTTAAAACCATACCACACCACTTCAAGTTGCACCACCACTGCGACGGTAATGTCCTCAGAGTTAGGGGTATTGACTCCACTGATATTACCATTCGTGGGAGTAAGATATTGCAGAGACTGGACCAACTTGAATCCCATTGGATTTGGACTCTTATCACCCTACATGCAGATGAATTGAATGAAAATATGTTTCTGCCCATTTTTGTGACCACCGGCCTACTGTATGACACACATTACCGCACAGTGTGCGTATGTGCATGTTTAATTTGTGTTATGTATTTTATTATTCTTGGTTCTAATTCACATTTTTATTCTTAGAGGTCCACGACTTTTAAACTCTTCTACTTGATCTGTTTAGTGACGATTCTGTCTTCTGCCCTGTTTGTGAAACATCCTCATGGCTATAATACGGATGAATCCATATACATATGTACAGTGGGTACGGAAAGTATTCAGACCCCTTTAAATTTTTCACTCTGTTTCACTGCAGCCATTTGGTAAATTCAAAAAAATTCATTATTTTTCTCATTAATGTACACTCTGCACCCCATCTTAACTGAAAAAAAACAGAAATGTAGAATTTTTTGCAAATTTATTAACCCCTTCCCGACCTGTGACGCCACGTAGGCGTCATGAAAGTCAGTGCCAATCCGACCCATGACGCCTATGTGGCGTCATGAAAGGATCGCGTTCCTGCGGGCCGGGTGACCGGGGTCACTGAAAGGTCACCCGACCCGCAGGCACAGGTCCCTTTGTGCTTCACCACAGGTGGGTTGGCTTAACCCCCCGTGGCCACGATCGCTCTGATTGGCTGTTAAAAGTGAAACAGCCAATCAGAGCAATCTGTAATATTTCACCAATGAAATTGGTGAAATATTACAATCCAGCCATGGCCGATGCTGCAAGGGTGAGTTTCCACGGTCAGGAAACGCTGCGTGTTTGGCGCTGTGCGCTGGCGCAGCGCCAAACACGCAGCGTCCAGATGTTACAGCATAGTGGAGGGGATTTCAAGAAATCCCGTCTCCACTATGCGTAACAATACGCAGGTGGCAGACCTGCGTAAACGGACATGCGGCGCGTCTTTTCAGACCGCAGCATGTCCTCGCGTATTGCGGCGACGGTGCGTCGCCGCAACAGAATATTACACAGGGCTATGTAGCCCTGCGCTCTTTCCGGAGGTGTTCCGGAGGTGTCCTGAACACCTCCGGAAATAACGTGCGTCATAAAGGGGGCGGGGCTTAGACGGAGCGGAATTTCCGCTCCGTCCAAAGCGCTGTGGTTCCGGACCGTGGAACCACAGCCATAGCATCTGCCATGGCTGGAGACTGAGAACCGACCCCCCCCACACCATGTCACGGCGGTGATCGGCCGCCGCCACCGATTTCATGGCAGCGATCGGTCACCGCCGTCACTAACAGCTCCCCTCGTCCTGGCCTCCGCTGCCCCCACCTTCCGATTCCCCCCCCTCACCTTCCGATCCCCATACTCACCTCTCCCGGTCCACCGATGTCCCTGGATCCGTCCCGGCGGCTGCCCGGGATTTTTCATGGGCACCGCCATATTGGAAAATGGCGGGCGCATGCGCAGTGCGCCCTGAAGAGTCCAGAAATTTATTTTGATCACTGTGATAAACTGTCACAGTGATCAAAATAAAAAAAAAAGTAAGTGAACCCCCCCTGTCATAGGTAGGGTCAAATCATAAAATAAAGATTTTTTTTTTTTCCTATTAGGCTCTGCACACGTTGCAGATTTTGCTGCGGATCAGCAGCGGATTTTGCTGCGGATCAGCAGCGGATTTTGCTGCGGATCAGCAGCGGATTTTGCTGCGGATCCGCAGCGGATTTCGCGCTGCAGATCCACAGCAGATCCAGAAACCATGTACAGTACAATGCAAATAAATGATAAAAAAACGCTGTGCACATGCTGCAGATTTTTCAGCGCGGATTTGCTGCGGTTTTAAATCCGCAGCATGTCAATTCTTTGTGCGGATTCCGCAGCGATTTTACACCTATTCCATTATAGGTGTAAAACCGCAGGGAAAAACCACACCAAAACCATAGTAAATCGGCGCTAAATATGCAGGTAAAACGCAGGAAAATCCGCAAGTGAATCCGCAACGTGTGCACGGGGCCTCAGGGTTAGACTGGGTTCATATTGCATTATGGCAGTCCGTTAGATGGACTGCATTTCACCGCGGTGTAACGCAGTCCGTTAACGCTGCCATTTACCCCATTTGTGTGCGCATCGCAACGCATGCCGTGAAGCGTCATTCAGTGACGGAGCCTTGGACGCAGGCTGCAGCGTCTGGGCTCCGTCACCGCTAGCACAGATGAATCATCGCTGATTCCTCTGCACTAGCGGGTATAGCATAACACGATCGCGTTATGCTATACCGTTACCAGCCCGTCAACACTACGTGTTGAACGGGCTGCTAAAACGCAATATGAACCCAGCCTTAAGGTTAGGGTTAGAACTAGGGTTAGGGTTAGAACTAGGGTAAGGGTTGGAATTAGGGTTAGGGTTGGAATTAGGGTTAGGGTTGGGATTAGGGTTAGGTTTGTGGTTAGGGTTAGAGTTAGGATAAGTGATAAGTGTTAGGGGTGTTTTGGGGTTAGGGTTGGGATTAGGGTTAGGCTTGTGGTTAGGTTTATGGTTAGAGTTGGGATTAGGGTTAGGGGTGTGTTGGGGTTAGGGTTTGTATTAGGGTTAGGGGTGTGTAGGGGTTAGGGTTGGGGTTAGGGGTGTGTTGGGGTTAGGGTTGGAGTTAGAATTGAGGGGTTTCCACTATTTACGCACATCAAGGGGTCTCCATACGCGACATGGGCCACCATTGATTCTTGCAAATTTTGCGTTCAAAAAGTCAAACAGTGCTCCCTTTATTCCAAGCCCCGACGTGTGCCCAAACAGTGGTTTACCCCCACATATGGGGTATCAGCGTACTTGGGAAAAATTGCACAACAACTTTGGGGGTCCAATTTCTCCTGTTACTGTTGTGAAAAAAAAATTGGGGACTAAAAAAGTTATTTTTGTGGAAAAAAAATGATTTTTTATTTTCACGGCTCTGCATTATAAACTTCTGTGAAGAATTTGGAGATTCAAAGTGCTTACCACACATCTAGAGGAGTTCCTTGGGGGATCTAGTTTCCAAAATGGGGTCACTTTGGGGGGGTTTCTACTGTTTAGGCACATCATGGGCTCTGCAAACGTAACATGACACCCGCAAACCATTCCATCAAGTCGGCATTTCAAAACATCACTACTTCCCTTCCGAGCCTTGACGTGTGCCCATACAGTAGTTTTCTCCCACATATGGGATATCAGTGTACTCAGGACAAATTGGACAACAACTTTTGGGGTCTAATTTCTCCTGTTACCCTTGGGAAAATAAAAAAATTGGGGACTAAAAGATCATGTTTGTGGAAAAAATATGATTTTTCTATTTTCATGCCCCGGCATTATAAACTTCTGTGTAGCCCTTGGGTGTTCAAAGTGCTCACCACACATCTAGATAAGTTCCTTGCGGGGTCTAGTTTCCAAAATGGGGTCACTTGTGGGGAGTTTCTACTGTTTAGGCACATCAGGGACTCTCCAAACGTAACATGACGCCCGCAGACCATTCCATCAAGTCGGCATTTCAAAACGTCACTACTTCCCTTCCGAGCCCGAAGTGTGCCCATACAGTAGTTTTCTCCCACATATGGGATATCAGCGTACTCAGGACAAATTGGACAACAACTTTTGAGGTCTAATTTCCCTGTTACCCTTGGGAAAATAAAAAAATTGGGGACTAAAAGATCATATTTGTGTAAAAAATATGATTTTTTTATTTTCATGCCCCGGCGTTATAAACTTCTGTGTAGCCCTTTGGGGTTCAAAGTGCTCACTACACATATAGATAAGCTCCTTGGGGGGTCTAGTTTCCAAAATAGGGTCACTTGTGGGGGGTTTCTACTGTTTAGGCACATCAGGGGCTCTGCAAACGCAACATGACGCCCGCAGAACATTCCATCAAGTCTGCATTCCAAAATGGTGCTCTTTCCCTTCTGAGCTCTCCCATGCGCCAAAACAGTGGTTCCCCCCCACATATGGGGTACCAGTGTACCCAGGACAAACTGTACAACAACTTTTGTGGTCCAATTTCTCCTGTTACCCTTGTGAAAATAAAAAATGGCGGGTTAAAAAAAATCAGTTTTTGAGGAAAAAAATGATTTTTTATTTTCACGGCTCTGCATTACAAACTTCTGTGAAGCACGTGGGGGTTCAAGGTGCTCACCACACATCTAGATAAGTTCCTTGAGGGGTCTAGTTTACAAAATGTGGTCACTTGTGGGGGGTTTCTACTGTTTAGGCACATCAGGGTCTCTGCCCGCCCGCAGACCATTCCATCAAGTCGGCATTTCAAAGCGTCACTACATCCCTTCCGAGCCCTGACGTGTGCCCAAACAATGGTTCCCCCCCACATGTGAGGTACTAGCGTACTTAGGACAAATTGGACAACAACTTTTGGGGTCCAATTTCTCCTGTAACCATTGTGAAAATAAAAAATAGTGGGCTAAATAATCATTTTTTGAGAAAAAAAATGATTTTTTATTTTCACGGCTCTGCGTTATAAACTTCTGTGAAGCACCTGGGGGTTCAAAGTGCTCACTGTGTATCTAGATAAGTTCCTTAGGGGGTCTAGTTTCCAAAATGGGGTCATTTGTGGGGGAGCTCCAAAGTTTAGGCATACAGGGGCTCTCCAAACATGACATGGTGTCCGCTAACGATTGGAGCTAATTTTCCATTCAAAAAGTCAAATGGCGCTCCTTCCCTTCTGAGCCCTGCCGTGCGCCCATACAGAGGTTACCCCCCACATATGGGGCACCAGCGTACTCAGGAAAAACTGGACAACAACTTTTGGGGTCCAATTTATCCTGTTACCCTTGGGAAAAGAAAAAATAGTGGGCTAAAAAAATGATTTTTGAGAAACAAAAATGATTTTATTATTTTCACTGCTCTGCGTTTATAAACTCCTGTGAAGCACTTGGGGTTTGAAAGTGCTCACTACTCATCTAGATAAGCTCCTTGGGGGGTCTAGTTTCCAAAATGGTGTCACATGTTGGTTTTTTTCACTGTTTAGGCGCACAGGGGCTCTCCAAAGGCGTCATGGTGTCCGCTAAGGATTGGAGCCAATTTTCCATTCAAAAGTCAAATGGCGCTCCTTCCCTTCTGAGCCCTGCCGTGCGCCCAAACAGTGGTTTATGACCACATATGAGGTATTGGTGTACTCAGGAGAAATTGCCCAACAAATTTTAGGATCCAATTTATACTGTTGCCCATGTGAAAATGAAAAAACTGAGGCTAAAAGAAAATTTTTGTGAAAAAAAAAAGTACTTTCTTTTTTTTACGGATCAATTTGTGAAGGACCTGGGGTTTCAAAGTGCTCACTATGCATTTAGAGAAGTTCCTTGGGGGGTCTAGTTTCCAAAATGGGGTCACTTGTGGAGGAGCTCCAATGTTTAGGCACACAGGGACTCTCCAAATGCGACATGGCAACCGCTAAATATTCCAGCATATTTTCCATTCAAAAAGTCAAATGGCGCTCCTTCCCTTCTGAGCCCTGCCGTGCGCCCAAACAGTGGTTTATGACCACATATGAGATATCTGTGTACTCAGGATAAATTGCCCAACAAATTTTCCGGTCCATTTTATCCTGTTGTCCATGCAAAAATGAAAAAATTGATGTTAAAAGAAAAATTTTGTTGGAAAAATTAAAATGTCCATTTTTTCCTTCCACGTTGCTTTAGTTGCTGTGAAGCACCTGAAGGGTTAATAATCTTCTTGAATGTAGTTTTGAGTAGCTTGAGGGGTGCAGTTTTTATAATGGTGTCACTTTTGGGTATTTTCTGCCATATAGACCCCTCAAAGTGACTTCAAATGTGAGGTGGTCCCTAAAAAAAATGTTTTGTAAATTTTGCTGTAAAAATGAGAAATCGCTGGTCAACTTTTAACCCTTATAACTTCCTAACAAAAAAAAATGTTGTTCCCAAAATTGTGCTGATGTAAAGTAGCCATGTAGGAAATGTTATTTATTAACTATTTTGTGTCACATAACTCTCTGGTTTAACAGAATAAAAATTCAAAATTTGAAAATTGCGAAATTTTCAAAATTTTGGCCAAAGTTCCATTTTTTTCACAAATAAACGCAAAAATTATCGACCTAATTTACCACTAGCATGAAGCCCAATATGTCACGAAAAAACACTCTCAGAATCGCTATGATCCGTTGAAGCGTTCCTGAGTTATTACCTCATAAAGGGACACTGGTCAGAATTGCAAAAAATGGCCAGGTCATTTAGGTCAAAATAGGCTGGGTCATGAAGGGGTTAAAAAAGAAAAACTGAAATATCACATGGTCATAAGTATTCAGACCCTTTGTTTAGTATTATGTAGAAGCAACCTTTTGACCTAGTACAGTCATGAGTCTTCTTGGGAATTGATGTAACAAGTTTTTCCCACCTGGATTTGGGGATTCTCTCCAGTTCCGTCAGGTTGGATGGTGAACGTTGGTGGACAGCCACTCATTTATTATTTCAGCTGTGTGCTTAGGTTCATTGTTTTGTTGGAAGGTGAACTTTTGACCAATTCTGAGGTCCAGAGCACTCTGGAAGAGGATTTCATCCAGGATATCTCTGTACTTGGCCGCATTCATATTTCCTTCAATTGCAACCAGTCGTCCGGTCCCTGCAGCTTAAAAACACCCCCATAGCATGATGCTGCCACCACCATGTCTCACTGTTGGGATTGTATTGGGCAGGTGATGAGCAGTGTGCCGGAGTTTTTCTATAATATTTTACTACATTTTTCTCCTGAGCAACTAATTCAGCAGTGAGCACTCCTTATCCGTATTATTTGGATGCATTTGTATATATTTCTAGCATTGGTGACATTGAATGTTGTGCCATTGGTAGTATAGTGCATATATCTGTAGTGATATAGGTTCCTTTAACTGTAAATTGATCTGTTTTTCAAACATCCTCCATTTTCATATGGAATCTTGATCTCTCAATAGGCACATACAGTTGAAACCAGAAGTTTATAGACATTATATAAAAAGACACATATGCATGTTTTTCTCAATATCTGATTTGAAATCAGAATAAACCTGATTTTTGGATTTGTGGCAGCTCTGGTTCCACTAAGTTTTAAATGTAGCTTTTTTCCTTTCAGGACAGCAGGGGTTAATGTCAGTTTTCCCTGTTGGCAGCCTGCAGAGTTGCTAGATCAACTGATGTGGGTGGTGACCACTCCCACCATCCTTTAAATGGTCACCTGATGCATCAGCTGACTGTTAGTGATAGTTTCTCTATGGAGACCAGCCTTGCAGTTGCAGCTCTCTGGTGTCAGCTACTTCTGGAGTTTGGAGTCCTGTTTCTGTGTCATCTGCGGTGTGGAGCTTGGCAGCAGAGTCTGGAAGCTAAGTGTTGTGTTTATACATTGTCTCTCTCGTGTTTGTCACCACCCCCTGTGTTGTACCATCTGCAGTGGTGAGGCTAGCACCCTTGCCAGTCAGTGCACTAGCCAAGGCAGTGTGAAGTGACAGCGAAGAACAAGGTTTATGACAGCGGCAGGGGGAAGGGCCCGCTTATGGCATTAAGGGAGTGCAGGGACAGGCTCAGGTTGGAGCTCAGGAGGTGTCCCGTCCATCATTCCCATTTCCATCCCCTTGTGTGTGTGTGTGTCGTGCCGTCCACTGACCAACCACCTGGTGGGATCGTGACAAAACTTTTCCGCGTTTTAAGTCAATTAGGATTACCATAATTATTAATATTTGCCAAATGCCAGAATGAGAGAGAGATAATGTTTTAAGGCATTTTTATTACTTACTGCGAAGTCAAAAGTTTACTATGCCTTTAAACAATTCTGGACTGGTCATATGATGATGTCATGTGTTTGGAAGCTGCTGATAGTTTTTTTGGCAACATCTGAGTTAATTGGAAACACACCTGTGGATGTATTTTAATTCACACCTGAAACGCACTGCTTCTTTGTGTAGCATCATGGTAAAGTCTAAAGAAATCAGCCAAGATATCAGGAAGAGAATTATGGACTTGTACAAATCTGGCTCATCCTTGGGTACAATTTCAAGATACCTGAGAGTGCCTCGTTAATCTATACAAACAATTTATACTCAAGTTCAAACAAGATGGGAAGGTCCAGCTATCATACCGTTCAGGAAGGAGATGAGATCTGTGTTCCACAGATGAACCTGCTTTTGTATGACATGTGCATATCAACCCAAGGTCAAAAGCAAAAGACCTTGTGAAGATGATGGCGGAAGTTGGTAACATTGTGCCAATATCCACAGTGAAACGAGTACTGTATCAACATTGCCTGAAAGACCACCCTGCCAGGAGGAAGCCATTACTCCAAAAGAAACATAATAAAGCTAGATTAATGTTTGCAAATCCACACAGGAACAAAGAGCTTAATTTTGGGAGGCATCTCCTGTGGTCTGATGAAACTAAAATTGAACTTTTTGGGCATAATGACCATCGTTACATTTGGAGGAAAAAGGGAGGAGCTTGGAAGCCTAAGAACACCATCCACTGTGAAACACTGGATGGCAGCATCATGTTGTGGGTTTGCTTTTCTTCAGGAGGGACTGATGCACTTCAACAAAATAGATGGCGTCATGAGAAAAGAAGATTGTGGCAATACTGAAGTAACATCTCAGACATCAGCCAGAAAGTTAAAGCTTGGGCAGAAATGGGTCTTCAAATGGACAATGACCAGAAGTTCCAATG
>JARQOD010000006.1:179152252-179198816 GCA_033576555.1 Oophaga sylvatica
TTTTCATATGGAATCTTGATCTCTCAATAGGCACATACAGTTGAAACCAGAAGTTTATAGACATTATATAAAAAGACACATATGCATGTTTTTCTCAATATCTGATTTGAAATCAGAATAAACCTGATTTTTGGATTTGTGGCAGCTCTGGTTCCACTAAGTTTTAAATGTAGCTTTTTTTCCTTTCAGGACAGCAGGGGTTAATGTCAGTTTTCCCTGTTGGCAGCCTGCAGAGTTGCTAGATCAACTGATGTGGGTGGTGACCACTCCCACCATCCTTTAAATGGTCACCTGATGCATCAGCTGACTGTTAGTGATAGTTTCTCTATGGAGACCAGCCTTGCAGTTGCAGCTCTCTGGTGTCAGCTACTTCTGGAGTTTGGAGTCCTGTTTCTGTGTCATCTGCGGTGTGGAGCTTGGCAGCAGAGTCTGGAAGCTAAGTGTTGTGTTTATACATTGTCTCTCTCGTGTTTGTCACCACCCCCTGTGTTGTACCATCTGCAGTGGTGAGGCTAGCACCCTTGCCAGTCAGTGCACTAGCCAAGGCAGTGTGAAGTGACAGCGAAGAACAAGGTTTATGACAGCGGCAGGGGGAAGGGCCCGCTTATGGCATTAAGGGAGTGCAGGGACAGGCTCAGGTTGGAGCTCAGGAGGTGTCCCGTCCATCATTCCCATTTCCATCCCCTTGTGTGTGTGTGTGTCGTGCCGTCCACTGACCAACCACCTGGTGGGATCGTGACAAAACTTTTCCGCGTTTTAAGTCAATTAGGATTACCATAATTATTAATATTTGCCAAATGCCAGAATGAGAGAGAGATAATGTTTTAAGGCATTTTTATTACTTACTGCGAAGTCAAAAGTTTACTATGCCTTTAAACAATTCTGGACTGGTCATATGATGATGTCATGTGTTTGGAAGCTGCTGATAGTTTTTTTGGCAACATCTGAGTTAATTGGAAACACACCTGTGGATGTATTTTAATTCACACCTGAAACGCACTGCTTCTTTGTGTAGCATCATGGTAAAGTCTAAAGAAATCAGCCAAGATATCAGGAAGAGAATTATGGACTTGTACAAATCTGGCTCATCCTTGGGTACAATTTCAAGATACCTGAGAGTGCCTCGTTAATCTATACAAACAATTTATACTCAAGTTCAAACAAGATGGGAAGGTCCAGCTATCATACCGTTCAGGAAGGAGATGAGATCTGTGTTCCACAGATGAACCTGCTTTTGTATGACATGTGCATATCAACCCAAGGTCAAAAGCAAAAGACCTTGTGAAGATGATGGCGGAAGTTGGTAACATTGTGCCAATATCCACAGTGAAACGAGTACTGTATCAACATTGCCTGAAAGACCACCCTGCCAGGAGGAAGCCATTACTCCAAAAGAAACATAATAAAGCTAGATTAATGTTTGCAAATCCACACAGGAACAAAGAGCTTAATTTTGGGAGGCATCTCCTGTGGTCTGATGAAACTAAAATTGAACTTTTTGGGCATAATGACCATCGTTACATTTGGAGGAAAAAGGGAGGAGCTTGGAAGCCTAAGAACACCATCCACTGTGAAACACTGGATGGCAGCATCATGTTGTGGGTTTGCTTTTCTTCAGGAGGGACTGATGCACTTCAACAAAATAGATGGCGTCATGAGAAAAGAAGATTGTGGCAATACTGAAGTAACATCTCAAGACATCAGCCAGAAAGTTAAAGCTTGGGCAGAAATGGGTCTTCAAATGGACAATGACCAGAAGCATACTGCCAAAATGGGAACAAAGTGGGTAAAGGATAACTAAGTCAGTGTTTTGGAGTGGCCATCACAAAGCCCTGATCTCAAGCCTATTGAAAAATGATTGTCAAAGCTGAAATAGCAAGTGCGAGCAAGTCGACTTACAAACCTGGATCAATTACACCAGGATTGTCAGGAGTAGTGATGAGCGAATTTGTTCAGAAAACGATTGCCAAACATAAATCCAGCACAAATATGGCACATTCGGATTCGAGATCAGAAACACGAGCAAAGTTTTATAGAATCTGTAAAAATCGGTAAAAAGTGTGGGAAAATATTTGCGTTGCCACAAAAGTATTTCAGCACTTTAACAATGATAATGGTGATGTATCATGAGCGTTTGGCACATGTTTGATGAGGGGAAGGGGTTTGCAGAGCTCAGAGGCGCGGCGTTCTTGTAAACAGTTTTTTTTCCTAACTTTACGTGAGCACATTGCGGCTAGCCAATCAGGGCGCAGGAAACATCCACAATGTCCTGACACCATGGTTTGTGTCATTGGCTGCTGAAATCACATTTCTCTCTCCATATAAAGAGTGGACATCTTGTTTTATCTCCATTTTGACACTGTAACAGCGCAGAGACTGCTCCTGACGCTGGCACTGTTAGCAGCAAGATTTTAGCTAGTTAGCTACGTGGTTGTATATCAGTCAAATAGTGTAGCTAGCTAGTGTCCAGTGTGGCTGTTAGGCCGGCATCACACATAACGTATAAAATAAGGTCCATTTTTCATGGACGAGAATCACATCAATGTTTCATGAACAGTGATCTGTATGTAATATGTTTTCAATGCGAGGATGCGATTTCCTTCAATCTAAGTATCCGTGTGTCATCTATATGCAATCCGTATGGCATGTGTATGCCATGATTTTCTCGCACCCTTGCAAAATGGACATTTAACTGATCCATGGGCTGAAATATTCAAAACATATATGTATACATATACATATATATGTCAGTGAGACACATATATATATATATATTTATTTTTCATAGAGAGATAGATAGCAGAATAGCCGTTAATTCACTTGTCGGCTCCTGTAGGATCTCTGCAGGAGCTTACGACAGGATAGGAGACATGGTTTACATACAATAACCCATTGCAGAACAGTTTGATTTATATATGTCACTGACTACTACTGTTAGTAGTATATGTGCAAAATTTGGGAGCTGTAGGTATTTAATAAAAGGATGTATTCACGGAAAAAACTGGCGTGGGCTCCTGCACAATTTTCTGCGCCAGAGAGGGAAAGCCAGTGACTGAGGGCAGATATTAAGAGCCTAGAAAGGGACCATGGTTTTTGCCTCCCCGGCTCAAAACATCTGCCCCCAGCCACCCCAGAAAAGGCGCATCTGTAAAATGCGCCAATTCTGGCACTTAGCCTCTCTCTTCCCACTGCCGTGTAGCGGTGGCATATGGGGTAATAAGGGGTTAATGTCACCTTTATATTGTAAGGGGACATTAAGCCCAGTTAGTAATGGAGAGGTGTCAATAATACACCTATTCATTACTAATCCTATAGTTTGAAAGGGTTAAAAAACACACACATTAAGAATAAAGTCTTTTAAAGAAATAATAAAACACACAGGTTTGCCATCTTTATTAAACTCCCAATCCAATCGAAACCCTCGTTCTCCTGTAAAAAATAACAAAATAAAAAAGCAACAGTATCCATACCTGTCCACCGTACAGTCAAGTCCCACGCCGCAATCCATATCAAGAGGATAAACTGTTTACAACCAGGAGCGGTACTAATGCGATAGCCTCGGCTGTAAACCACTGATGAATGAATGAGAAGCTGCCGGCGGCAGCATCAGTGACTAGCGCTGACGTCATTGATGCTGCGCAGCCTCGCAGCCTGACCCCCGGTGAACTCTGCAGCGTGGGAAAATGAACAGTCTCTAAGTTCCAGACTGTCATCACCCAGGTGGGTGCCAAGGGAGGGTGGATTACTGCGATTGAGGGGGGTCGGTGATAAAGACAAACAGTTATCAAAGGTGCAAGACCTGAGGAACAAATGGAGGAAGAGGTGATGGGCGAGCAACTGTCACATGAAGAGGATAATCCTCTCCTCTCTGTTGTTCGTGGTTGGTGGGAGGGGACGGAGGAAACAAGCATCACCCAGTCACCAACACAGCATGGGCTTGGACCTCATGGTAGAGGATGACAAGTGAGTACCTTCTTGCTGCACTATCTGCAACATGGTTCCTATATAGTTCTATGCTTAAGAATTCTGCTAACTACAGGGTTGCCACTCTGTTAGATCCACATTATAAAACCAAATTTTGCAAGATGCTTCCCGCCCTGCTAATGGACCCGAATGCTAGTGTCGAAACACACTTTTACACAACCTTGAGAGTTTTTCCCCAAGAGAGCAGTGAAGCACACTGTTCACATCGCAGCTCTAGATTTCCAACCTCCAGTATGTCAATTCGTCAACGCCAAAACATTAGCAGCACCCAGCAGCAGTGTAAGTGGATTTCTGTTAGTCCTTTGACAGTTTTTTTTTAGACCAGCTCATGCACCAGCACAACAGAGTCCAAGTCGTGGTGAATGAATGGAGAGGATGGTGCAGGAGTATCTAAAACTGAATATGAATACCATCAGGGAGGGTTTGAACCCTTTCACATTTTGGTCTTCCAAAATGGATGAGTGGCATGAGCTTGCCTCACATGCCTTGGAGATTTTATTGTGCCGAGCACCAGTGTTCTCTCAGAACGTGTCTTCAGCGGTGATGGTGGTGTCCTGACAGCTAAGTGCTGCCGGATGTCCCCTGAAAGTGAAGACCGCCTAACTTTTATCAAAATGAACAAGTTATGGATCTCCAAAGACTTTTCCACCCCAATCGCAGACTGTACAGACTAGGTGATATTGCATTTTTTTAAGTGATGCCTAAATGTCACGTGACTGCAGTCTATCTTTAGTCTTTAGACCTACAACAGGGCAGATGAACTGTGCTCGCTGATTGTCATATTTGTCACCTTTCGTGTTGCCTTTGTCGCCTGTCCAAGCTGGGTTGTGACTGAGATTGAGCTCAATCACGTTCTTGATGCTTTTGATGTGAGCAGCAGAATCCGCTAGCGGTTTGTCCGTAGATTTGTTCAGTAAGAATTCAATTACAGCATCTTTATTATACAACCTTCCAGCTCACAGGTCACAATGGGCCTCTTCAGCTTCTCCTGGCTCAGGGTGCAGTAATACCAGTGGGCGACCAGCTCTGCATTCTTATCAATCTTCTCCACCTTCTTCGGCCCTTTCACCAGTTCATGGCGCTTAGGGATGGTTCCTCCGTCACAACCCATATCACCACTCTCAGCTACTGTCCACAACAATCTCTGGTCAGTCAGAGTTTGTTGTGGACAGTCGCTGAGAGTCATGAGATGGGTTGTGACGGAGGAACCATCCCTAAGCACCATGAACTGTTGAAAGGGCCGAAGAAGGTGGAGTATCTTTGGTCTTTGCCCACTGACAAAGACATGAATAGTCTATCATGTTAAGGATAGGTCAATTTTAACATTGATAGAATATGAAAAATAAAATCCAGAAAATCACAGTCTAAATTATATAAATTAATTTGCATTTTGCAGCGAGAAAAAGTATTTGATCCATCCCCTACCAACCATTAAGAGTTCTGGCTCCTACAGACCAGTTAGACACTCCTAATAAGCTCTCTACATGTATTAAAGACAGCTGTCTTACATAGTCACCTTTATAAAAGACTCCTGTCCAAAGACTCAATCAGTCAGATTCTAACCTCTACAACATGGGCAAGACCAAAGAGCTTTATAAGGATGTCAGGGACAAGACCAAAGACCTGCACAAACCTGGAATGGACTACAAAATCATAAGTAAGACGCTGGGTGAGAAGGAAACAACTGTTGGTGCAATAGTAAGAAAATGATTGTCATTTGACATCGATCTGGGGCACCATGCAAAATCTCACCTCGTGGGGTTTCCTTGATCATGAGGAAGGTGAGAGACAAGCCTAAAACTACACGGGGTACTTGTTAAACATCTCAAGGCAGCTGGTACAACAGTCACCAAAACTATTGGTAACACATTACGCCGTAAAGGTTTCAAATCCAGCAGTACCCGCAAGGTCTCCCTGCTCAAAAAGGCACATGTGCAGGTTCATCTGAAGTTTTCCAATGAACACTTGGATGATTCTGTGAGTGACTGGGAGAAGGTGTTGTGGTCAGATGACACAAAAATTGAGCTCTTTGGCATTAACTCAACTTGCCATGTTTGGAGGAAGAGAAATGCTGCCTATGACCCAAAGAACACCGTACCAACTGTCATGCATGGAGGTGGAAACATGTTTTAGGGCTGTTTCTCTGCTAAGGGCATAGGATTACTTCACCGCATCAATGGGAGAATGGATGGAGCCATGTACCATAAAATCCTGAGTAACAACCTCCTTCCCTCTGCCAGGACATTAAAAGTGGGTCTTCCAGCAAGAAAATGACCCAAAATATACAGCCAAGGCAACAAAGGAGTGGCTCTAAAAGAAGCACATTAAGGTCATGGAGTGGCCTAGCCAGTCTCCAGACCTTAATCCCATAGAAAATTTAGGAGGGAGATGAAGCTTCGAGTTGCCAAGCGATAGCCGCAAAATTTTAAAGGGAATCTGTCACCCCATTTTTCGTATATCAGCTGCAGCCACCGCCATCAGGGGATTATCTACAACATTCTGGAATGCTGTAGATAAGTAGAGATGAGCGGTGTTCGAAGCGAATTGTTCGCCAATCTCAAATTCAAGCTGTTTTGGGCGGTGTTCGAGTCGTTCGACGAACCCGAACGATTTGGAAAAAATCCGGCTGTTCGAGGTTATGTTCGATAACTGTTCGTGCACCTAAATCGTCACTGGATTTTTTCACAGTTATGCTGAGAATCACTGTTAATACACATTTTGAGTGTCCAGCGTGGCGGGGGGAGGGCATGGCATGGATCTCTGCAGAGATAATGAAGATCTCCATTTTTTTTCTCTTTCCCGCATTTCCAGTGGGCGGTGCAGTCTGTCAGCCTATCAGCAGCGCTCACACGGAGCGAGGTGCTTTTTTTTCACACAAGCAAGGGCATGTGTCATTGGCTGTGTACAGTCATGGCCAAAAGTTTTGAGAATGACACAACTATTATATTTTTACATGATCTGCTGCCCTCTGGTTTTTATGTGTGTTTGACAGATGTTTTTATCACAGACAGAAATATAATTGCAAACATATGAGTAACAAAAACTTATATTGACAGTTAGAATGAGTTAATGCAGCAAGTCAATATTTGCAGTGTTGACCATTCTTCTTCAGGACCTCTGCAATTCTCCCTGGCATGCTCTCAATCAACTTCTGGACCAAATCCTGACTGATAGCAGTCCATTCTTGCACAATCAATGCTTTCATTTTGTCAGAATTTTTAGGTGTTTGTCCACCCGTCTCTTGATGATTGACCACAAGTTCTCAATGGGATTAAGATCTGGGGAGTTTCCAGGCCATGGACCCAAAATCTCTATGTTTTGTTCCTGAGCCATTTAGTTATCACCTTTGCTTTATGGCAAGGTGCTCCATAATGCTGGAAAAGGCATTGTTGATCGCCAAACTGCTCTTGGAGGGTTGGGAGAAGTTGCTCTTGGAGGACATTCTGGTACCATTCTTTATTCATGGCTGTGTTTTTAGGCAAGACTGTGAGAGAGCCGATTCCCTTGACTGAGAAGCAACCCCACACATGAATGGTTTCAGGATGCTTAACAGTTGGCATGAGACAAGACTGGTGGTAGCGCTCACCTTGTCTTCTCCGAATGAGGCGTTTTCCTGACATCCCAAACAATCGAAAAGGGGATTCATCAGAGAAAATAACTTTACCCCAGTCCTCAGCAGTCCACTGCCTGTACTTTTGCAGAATATCAGTCTGTCCATGATATTTTTTCTGGAGAGAAGTGGCTTCTTTGCTGCCCTCCTTGAGACCAGGCCTTGCTCCAAGAGTCTCCGCCTCACAGTGCATGCAGATGTACTCACACCTGCCTGCTGCCATTCCTGAGCAAGCTCTGCACTGCTGGTAGCCCGATCCCGCAGCTGAAACACTTTTAAGAGATGGTCCTGGCGCTTGCTGGTCTTTCTTGGGCGCCCTGGAGCCTTTTTGGCAACAATGGA
This sequence comes from Oophaga sylvatica, assembly GCA_033576555.1. Taxonomy (NCBI): domain Eukaryota; kingdom Metazoa; phylum Chordata; class Amphibia; order Anura; family Dendrobatidae; genus Oophaga; species Oophaga sylvatica. The sequence continues at coordinate 179,160,189 of JARQOD010000006.1, forward strand.
ATCGCTCTCCTTGAAGTTCTTGATGATGCGATAGATTGTTGACTGAGGAGCAATCTTTCTAGCTGCGATACTCTTCCCTGTTAGGCCATTTTTGTGCATTGCAATGATGACTGCACGTGTTTCTTTAGAGATAACCATGGTTAACAGAAGAGAAACAATGATGCCAAGCACCAGCCTCCTTTTAAAGTGTCCAGTGGTGTCATTCTTACTTAATCATGACTAGGGTTGAGCATTCCGATACTGCAAATATCGGGTATCGGCCGATATTAGCTGTATCGGACTTCCGATTCCGAGTTCCGATATTTTCGTCATATCGGATACCGGAATCGGAATGTCACTGTCACTGTCAGTGTCCGTCGGTCGGGTCTGTCAGGAGTCAGCGGCACTTACCCGGCAGAAGATCCCCGGTGGTCTCGTCCTGGACTGCTTGATGGCCGCCATCCTCTTCTCCGTGGCAGTCACATGCAGTTTCTCGCGATAACTGCAGTGACTGCTGGGTAATCGCGGCCGTAAAGCAGTCCGATGACGTCACCGCCGGGGAAGCAGGTAATCAGCTGTGCTGCGTCGGGATGTCAGGCTCTGCCTGGCATTGCGATGTAGCAGAGCTGGATCGTCGTGGGACACTCGTTACTATGGACTGCGTCGGACAGGTGGTATACTGTTGGTTTGTTTTTTTCCTTTTTTTACAGGAGATCGATGGCGTCGCAGAAATGAGAGAGTAATAAAAGAAATGAAAACTGTGTTGTCTCTTTTATTTCATTAAAATACTTTTTTCTGGCTGTGTCTTTTTTTTAAACATTTAAAAACTTTGGGATTAATAATGGATCGGTGTCTTATTGACGCCTCTCCATTATTAACCGGGCTTATTGTCACCGTGCAATCAACGGTGACATTAACCCCTTATTACCCCGCTTGCCACCGCTACAGGGCAAGTGGGAAGAGCCGGGTAAAGTGCCACAATTGGCACATCTTTTGATGCGCCAAATGTGGGGCTGCTGTAGCCTGGTATTATCAGGCTGTTGAGGGCCAAAATCCATGGGCCTTGACAGTCTTTTAATACCAGGCTGCAGCAGTCTGCATTTTACTTGGCTGGTTAACAAAAATAGGGGGACCCCTACGCCGTTTTTTTTTTTCGAGGGGATCCCCTATTTTTGTTAACCAGCCAAGCTAAACAGACTGCTGTGGCCTGGTATTATCAGGCTGGCAAGGTCCATGGATCTTGGCTCCTTAACAGCCTGAAAAACTAGGCCTCAGCAGTCTGCTTCATCTGTCTGGTTAACAAAAATAGGGGGGACCCCACGCCAATTTTTTTCGACGGGATCCCCTATTTTTGTTAACCAGCAAAGATAAGCAGACTGCTGTGGCCTGGTATTATCAGGCTGGCAAGCAGGGTCGGACTGAGCCACCGGGACACCGGAGAAACCTCCGGTGGGCCCCAGCTCCTGCGTGGTGGGCCCTGATTTGAAAGGATAGGTCGCACAGCACGCCGATACAGTTACATTCTGCGGCAGAGCAGGGAGAATCGCTCTCCCTGCTCTGCCGCCCGTAAGCTGTGGGGCCTGAACAGGCGGTGGGGGGGCCCGGTGCCAGCAGTGGGGCCCCCCACCCGTCATCGGAGGGTCAGCTGTATCGGCATCCAGCCGATACAGCTGACCGCATAGAGAGAGAAGGAGCGAGCGCTCCTTCTCTCCCATAATCCCCCTCTCAGCGTCTGACAGCGGGCGCGATGACATCACCTGCCGGCGCCCGCTGTCAGACGCTGAGAGGGAGAACAGTGAGCAGCACAGGAGCCGGGAGGTGAGTATTGTTTTTTTTTTTATTTAATGGGGGTGCATTATACTACAGAGGCTGTATATGGGGGGTGCATTATACTACAGAGGCTGTATATGGGGGCTGCATTATACTACAGAGGCTCCATATTGGGGTGCATCATACTACAGAGACTCCCTATGGGGATGCATTATACTACAGAGGCTGCCTATGGGGGTGCATTATAATATAGCGGCTGCCTATGGTGGTGCATTATATTATAGACTCTGCCTATGGGGGTTTATTATAATATAGAGGCTGCCTATGGGGGTGCATTATACTATATTGAGGACTATCTGGTGTATTATGCTGTATGGATGCTATCTAGGGGCCATCATACAGTGTTGGACCCATTAAATAGTTTGGCGACATTAAGGGGTCAGTATATATCCAGTGATGGGGCATTATTCTGTGTATAGGGGAGATGTACAGGGGGAGACTTGGGACATTATTAAATGTAAAGTGGACACTTATTGTTATAGGGGAACTCGGGTTACTGTGACTGTCAAAGGGGCACACAGGGCATTATTACAGTCTAGGGGACAAAATGTGGGCACTGTTTTCTAGGGCACTTGCACCCGGCATTACTATATTCTAGAGGGGTGCTTTAAAATTTAGAGGTCACACAGAACCACACAGCAGGTGCAGTAATAGGGACACATACGGCAGCAGCAGCTCAGTATTGGGGTATCAGGTGCAGTAATAGGGACACATACGGCAGCAGCGGCTCAGTATTGGGGTATCAGGTGCAGAAATAGGGACACATATGGCAGCAGCGGCTCAGTATTGGGGTATCAGCAGGATGAGGAGTTTGTGCAGGTTGAGAATAGTCCAATTGGTGACCGTGACAGTGCTAAAAATATGAGAAGTGAAATGTGTCTTTGTTGTAATCTCTGCAGTCGAGTCCTGGCTGGAGAAGTCGTCATGTCGGTCTGGGCCAGATGGAAAAGACATGAAAAGTGAACAATTCCATTAGAAAGAACATCAGCGGTAAGTCATTATCTGTACCTGTGCTGTAATCTATTATATGTTCTGTAGACCTGGTATTATTTACCACAGACCATATGGCGGTAATATCAATATTGGTCTTTTTATATATAGATTATTTTTGGCAACAGCTCGGTCATTTGCTGAGGTTCTCTGATTAGGGGCCCACTCAGAAGTTTCGCCCCCACTAAACCAAAACCCTAGCTACGCCTCTGGCTCTCTCTCTAGTCTTTCTTTCTCTCTCTAGTCTTTCTCGCTCTCTGTTCTTTCTTTCTCGCTCTCTGTTCTTTTTTCTCTGTTCTTTCTTTCTCTCTCTCTTTTCTTTCTTTCCTCTCTTTCTTTCTCTGTTTGTTGTTTCTCTCTCGCTGCTCTTTCTTTATTTTCCTCAGTACCAGCCACTGTGCCCTCATTACCAGTCAGTGTGATCAGCAGTGCTAAATGGGTACGCTTGGGGTGAGGATATGGGTGTGATTAGCTGTGAAATGGGTGTGGTCGGGGCATGGCCTAAAATTTGCAGCGGCTTACGCGCGCCGCAGCCTTTAACCCTCTTTCCTGTCTTCAAAACTTGGGAGGTATGCTGTATGACCTCCCTACAACTTCTGGGCATGCTCCTGATGAGCGCGACGAATGGTCTCCTGAGGGATCTCCTCCCACACCTGGACTAAAGTATCCACCAACTCCTGGACAGTCTGTGGTGCAACGTGGCATGGCCTAAAATTTGCTGCAGCAGGCACAGCGTGCCACAGCCTTTGTCCCTCTTTCCCTTCTTCAAAGGTTGGGAAGTATGATGGTGGGCCCCAAGAATAATTTTTCTCTGGTGGGCCCAAGGTACTCCAGTCCGACGCTGCTGGCAAGGTCCATGGATATTGGCTCCTTAACAGCCTTAAATACCATGCCTCAGCAGCAGGGGCGTACATAGAAATCATGGGGCCCCATAGCAAAAGTCTGAATGGGCCCCCCCCCCAAAAAAAAAAAACCCAGAGCCATTGTAAATGTAAAGTGCCAGCACAGTGAGGGGACACATTAAACAAAAAAATGTATTATGCCCCCATAGATTGTGCCCCCATAGATGCTCCATAGATCATGCCCCCATAGATTGTGCCCCCATAGATGCTCCATAGTATAGGCCCTTATGCTGCCGCAGCTGCTGCAACCAAAAAAAAAAAAGACATACTCACCTCTCGTCGCTGGGGCCAGGTGCCGGTGTCCTGAGCAGGGGGTGACACCAGGTGCCGATGTCACCGCTCGCTCAGGGCCCCGGCACCTGAGATATTTACCTGTCCTCTCTCCACTGCTGAGTGCCGCTGTCTTCGGGGTCCTCCAGCAGTGAATGATCAGGCAGAGGGCGCGGCGCGCACTAACGACATCATCGCGCCCTCTGACCTGAACATTGCAGCAAGAAGACGCGAGCAACGGTGGAACGGGACAGGTAAATATCCCTTATACTCACCCTTCCGCCGGCGCGGTCTCTGCAGCCCCTGCTCTTCTCCCGCGGTCTCCGCCGCCAGTGTTCAGCGGTCACGCGGGACAGCTCATTAAAGTCATGAATATGTGCGTATTCATGACTGTAATGAGCGGTACCACCTGACCGCTGAACACAGGCGTCGGAGACCGTGGGAGAAGAGCAGGGGCTGCAGAGACCGCGCCGGCGGAAGGGTGAGTATATAGAAGAGCTGCGCTCCCCCTCCCCCGCCGACCCCCTGGTAGTACTGTGTCAGCAAGGCTACCCGACCGTCGCGGGCCCCCTCACCTGTCCGGGCCCCATAGCAGCTGCATGGTCTGCTTCATTCACGGTACGCCACTGCTCAGCAGTCTGCTTCATCAGGCTGGTTAACAAAAATAGGGGGACCCCACGCCACTTTTTTTTTCGAAGGGAACCCCTATTTTTGTTAATCAGTTCCCTCTGACGTCACTGATTGTGTCCCTGGCTGACCTGAAGTGAAAGTGGAAAGCAATCAATTAAGCTTTCCACTTCCTCTCCTGTCAGCCAGGAGAGGAACTCATTCATTTGGGGGTTTACTGTGAGGCTGCAGCATTAGCTGCGGTCCCTGCAGTAAACATTAACCCTTTCTGAAGGATTACACCGTGGGACCTAACTGTGCATGGGATAGGTAAGAATAATTTTGCTTTTTTATTTTATTTTTATTACAGGAAATGGTTTTTGCAGTAAAATAAAAGATGGTCAAAAACATGTGTCTTTATTTCATTAAAATGATTTTTAATTAAAGTGTGTGTGTTTTATTTTTATTTCATGCAATAGGATTAATAATTGATAGTTGTCTAATTGACAGCTCTCAATTATTAACCTGGCTTAAGGTCACCTTTCAATAGCAAGGTGGCTTTAACCCCATATTAACCCATTCGCCACCGCTACAGGGCAATGGGAATAGACGGGCAAAGTGCTAGAAAGGGTGAATCTAATTATAGATTTGTCTTTTCTGGGGTGTCTGGGGGCAGATGTTAGTAGCCAGGGGGGGCAAAAATAATGGTCCCTCTCTGGGCTATTATTATCTGCCCCCACTCGCTGGCTTTGTCTGTCTGGTTGCGAAAATAGGGCGGGAGCCCACGCATTTTTTTTCAACAATTTTACACCTCATATATATATATACATGTCATTGAATTTGTGACACATATATATATATATATTTTATAGTTCATACACTTCTACATAGTATAATAGCCGCTAATTCAATTGCCGGCTTTTGTGAAAAATGCAGAACCCGACATGAAATGACACATGGTTTACATAGAGTTAACCATGTCATTTCAAGTTGTTTGATCTATTGTTTTCACTAACAATTACATGAGTGGCTGTGTGCAACATTTCACACCTGTAGGGGTTAATTAAAGGTGTAAATTCGTAGCAAAAAAGTCCGTTTTTTTTACAACGAATTTACACCTTTAATTAACCCCTACAGGTGTGAAATTTTGCACACAGCCACTCATGTAATTGTTTGTGCAAATCAGATATCAAACTACATGAAAAGACATGGTTAACTCTATGTAAACCAAGTGTCATTTCATGTCGGGTGCTTCTGTCTTTTCACAAAAGCCGGCTTTACCCGGCAATTGAATCAGAGGCTATTTTACTATGTAGAAGTGTATAAACTATAAATATATGTATATATATGTCACAATGACATGTGTATATATATATATATATGTATTCTATTTGTGTATATTTAGTGTTTACAAGGAAAGAAAGAGGTTTTTTTAGTTACGATATTTCTGTCCCATAGACTTACATTGGATTTCCGGTATCGGTATCGGGTATCGCCGATATTTTTTGGATATCGGCGATACCATTCCGATACCGATACTTTTGGATATCGGAAAGTATCGCTCAACTCTAATCATGACAGATTGATCTCCAGCCATGTCCTCATCAACACCCACACCTGTGTTAATGGAGCAATCACTGAAAAGAGGTTAGCTGGTCCTTTTAAGGCAGGGCTGCAATGATGTTAAAATGTGTTTTAGGGGATAAAGTTCATTTTCTAGCCAAATTGATCACTCTTTATAACATTCTGGAGTATATGCAAATTGCCATTAGAAAAAGTGAAGCAGTAGACTTTGTAAAAATTAATATTTGTGTCATTCTCAAAACTTTTGGCCACGACTGAATGCACATGTCCTTGCCCTATAAGACCCAGCCATTTCCCCCCTCGCCACCATTTTGTCAGTGCTGCAGCTCAGTGTTAGACGGCACTGCTGCTGTTAGCGCTATATTGTGTGTGCATTGTGCAACTGCGACTTGCAAGCGAAATCGCTGAGAAATAGAGAGGAAGGTTTAGGGAGTAGGGACTAGTTCGTAATTGCAGCCCTTTTGAGGGCTACGTTACATCAGTTCCTAGCAGTTTTAGCAGGCAGGTCTGTGCTCACTCTTAAATAGACAGATAGGTCAACTTGGGACAGTGACTATTTGTAATTGCAGCCCTTTTCAGGGCTAGGTTACAGCAGTTGCTATCATTTTTTGTCAGCTACACCAGCATTCAAATCACTCCTAATTATTCGCTGCATCTATCCTGTTCAATAATTGTGTGCATAGTAGCAGTGTGTGCTACTCATTCTATTAGGGCATCTATACAAAGCTCCACCAGCCTTCTAAAAAAAAAAAGAATTTCTATCTGCATGTTGCCTGGACAATAATTTTGGGCATAGCAGCAGTCTGTGGTACTCATTGTATTAGGCCATCTATGCAAAGCTCCACCAGCCTTCTAAAAAAAATAATAATTTCTATCTGCATCTTGCCTGGACAATAATTTTGGGCATAGTAGCAGTCTGTGGTACTCATTGTATTAGGCTATCTATGCAAAGCTCCACCAGCCTTCTAAAAAAAAGAATTTCTATCTGCATGTTGCCTGGACAATAATTTTGGGCATAGTAGCAGTCTGTGGTACTCATTCTATTAGGCCATCTATACAAAGCTTGAGCAGCATTGAAATACTCATAATTTTTTGCTGCCTCTTGCCTGTAGAATTGTGGGCATAGTATCAGTCTGTGGTACTCATTGTATTAGGCCATCTATACAAAGCTCCACCAGCCTTCTAAAAAAAAAGAATTTCTATCTGCATGTTGCCTGGACAATAATTGTGGGCATAGTAGCAGTCTGTGGTACTCATTGTATTAGGCCATCTATACAAAGCTCCACCAGCCTTCTAAAAAAAAGAATTTCTATCTGCATGTTGCCTGGACAATAATTGTGGGCATAGTATCAGTCTGTGATACTCATTGTATTAGGCCATCTATACAAAGCTCCACCAGCCTTCTAAAAAAAAAAGAATTTCTATCTGCATGTTGCCTGGACAATAATTGTGGGCATAATAGCAGTCTGTGGTACTCATTGTATTAGGCCATCTATACAAAGCTCCACCAGCCTTCTAAAAAAAAAAGAATTTCTATCTGCATGTTGCCTGGACAATAATTGTGGGCATAGTAGCAGTCTGTGGTACTCATTGTATTAGGCCATCTATACAAAGCTCCACCAGCCTTCTAAAAAAAAAAAGAATTTCTATCTGCATGTTGCCTGGGCAATAATTGTGGGCATAGTAGCAGTCTGTGGTACTCATTCTATTAGGCCATCTATGCAAAGCTCCACCAGCCTTCTAAAAAAAAGAATTTCTATCTGCATGTTGCCTGGACAATAATTGTGGGCATAGTAGCAGTCTGTGATACTCATTGTATTAGGCCATCTATACAAAGCTCCACCAGCCTTCTAAAAAAAAAAGAATTTCTATCTGCATGTTGCCTGGACAATAATTGTGGGCATAATAGCAGTCTGTGGTACTCATTGTATTAGGGCCATCTATACAAAGCTCCACCAGCCTTCTAAAAAAAAAATAATTTCTATCTGCATGTTGCCTGGACAATAATTGTGGGCATAGTAGCAGGCTGTGGTACTCATTGTATTAGGCCATGTATACAAAGCTCCACCAGCCTTCTAAAAAAAAAATAATTTCTATCTGCATGTTGCCTGGACAATAATTGTGGGCATAGTAGCAGTCTGTGGTACTCATTGTATTAGGCCATCTATACAAAGCTCCACGAGCCTTCTAAAAAAAAAAGAATTTCTATCTGCATGTTGCCTGGACAATAATTGTGGGCATAGTAGCAGTCTGTGGTACTCATTGTATTAGGCCATCTATACAAAGCTCCACCAGCGTTCAAATACTACGAATTTTTTGCAGCCATCGTTTTTTGTGCAAACAACTCCACAGCTGTCAATTAGGTAACCACCAAAATGAGTGGCAAAAGGCCTGCTGCTGGTGGAAAGGGGAATAGGCGTGTTGTGAAGGGAAAAAAATGTTGTGTCCGTGGGGTAGGTGTTAAAGCAACAGTAACATCTGCAGAAGAAAGACCATCTTCCAGCCAAACTAAGATGTCTACTTCTTTTAGTGGACAATGTGGTACGATCCCTTTCTTACGGGCACGCCCATCGCTACAAATTCCAGATAAGGCACAAAAAAATAAGGTGTTTCAACAGATATCAAGTGCTCCTTTAAGTCGGCTCTCCACCTCAACTTCAACACAAAAACTCCAGTCCTCAGAGGTGTCACCCCAATCGCACTTGCTTCCTCACAGCTCCCAAGTCTCCAACTGCCCGTCTGAGTATGGGGTAGAACAGATGGTTGAGTCTGCAGAGCTGTTTACTCATACTATAGCCTGGGAATCAGAAGTCGTCTTCACAGCTTCTGTGAATCCAGACGACGAAATAATCTTTACTGATGCCCAGAATGTTTGAGTCTGATCCAGGACCAGATGAAGAAGGTTCTGAGCATAATGTAGATCCTCGTTCCCAAACTGTAACTCCTGTTGGTGGAGACAATGAGGAAGATGATGATGAGACTCAAATACCAGATGTGAGCGACAACTTGAGTTTTGTGTCAGGGCAGGAAGAGGTTGGCTCTGAGGACGACGGGGGTGAGAACACACAGGGTGATGATGACGAGGTTGTAGATCCCACTTACTGTCAACCCACAGTGAGACAGTTGATGAGGTCAGCAGAGGTGGAGGAGGATTCGAGTGACGACGAGGTCAGGGTGCGCATTCCTGGACAGAGACGTAGTACTGGAAGCACGTCATCAGCTGCATCCTCAACCACAACTCTGCCTCTGACCACTATTCAAGGTGGCTCTTCAGGTCGCATGGGTTCTAAGCCTTGCATAGCCTGGGCATTTTTTAACATCGATAAGGATGACCCAACTCGTGTTATCTGTAACATTTGTGACCAAAAGCTAAGTAGAGGCCAAAAAATCCATAGTTTGAGTACTTCATGCATGAACCGTCACATGGATATGAAGCTTAAGTTGCAGTGGCAAGCTCACTGTGCTACAATGCGGCCTAGCGGGCCGGCCTAACCACCGTCTGCCCCATCTTGTGCATCCGCGACCGCGGCCTCTTCATCCTCTGTAACTGGGGGGACAGCAGTCAGACCTGTTTTGAGACTCAGACCTGGCACCTCTTTACCAGCAACAGCCAGTCAGATTGGCAGGTCATCAGTTCATTTGGAAGTGGAAACACCAGCTGGTGTTGAGCGCTCTCCGACATCGAGAGCACCACCTTTGGATCAAGGCAACCTAACTTTTGCGCCTGCATCTGCCTCACAGACCGTCAGTTGTCCGGGGACACCCTACTCAACCCCGTCTGCGCACAACAGCCAGCCCTCGGTTACTCAGATGTGGACAAGTAAAAGACCATTTCCTCCTAGCCATGAGAAAGCTAGGAGGTTAAATTTCACCATCTGCAAGCTCTTGGCTACAGAAATGCTGCCTTTCCGCCTTGTGGACACAGAGGATTTTTGAGCCCTTATGTCCGTCGCAGTGCCCCAGTACCAAATGCCCAGTCGGCACTACTTCTCAAAGAAAGGTGTGCCTGCGCTCCACCACCATGTCGCACACAACATCACCGCTTCTTTGAGAAACTCAGTGTGTGACAGGGTGCATTTCACCAGACACTTGGACGAGTAGGCATGGATAGGGGCGTTACGTCGCTGACTGGGCACTGGGTAACTATGGTGACAGCAGGACAAGGGGCTGCTGTCCAAGTGTTGCCGTCCCCACGAGTTGTGCGTCAATCCTCTTTATCTCGAAGTTCCTCCACTGCTTTTGCCTCCTCAACCTCCTCTCGGTCCTCCACCTGCACCCAAAGCCTGTCTGGTCATGCCACGGGCTTTCTAACTGCGCAGAAGTGATCCTGCAGCACACCTCTTGCTATGCTGGCAGAAGGGCTCAACGTAATCAGGCGGTTTTTACGTTGAAATGTCTGGGAAATGTGAGTCACACAGCTGAGTTGTCAGCTCTGGAGAACCAGTTTCATGAATGGTTGTCTCCACTGGACCTGCAACCAGGGAAGGCTGTGTGCGACAATGCCGCAAACCTGGGTGCGGCCCTTCGCCGGGGCAATGTCACACACGTGCCTTCTTGTATGGCTCACGTGTTGAACCTGGTTGTCCAGCAATTTTTAGCCAACTATCCCGGACTACATGGCCTTCTGCAGAGGGCACGGTCGCTGTGTGCTCACTTCTGCCGTTCGCATCCCACAGCTCAGCGACTTACATCTCTACAGAAGTTGTTGGGCCTGCCACTTCACCGGCTAAAATGCGATGTGCCAACACGGTGGAATTCAACTCTGCACATGTTGCAGCGACTGTGGCAGCACCGACAAGCCCTGGTGCAATACATTCTACATTCTGAATTATAGCCTGGGCCAACGAGATCCAGAGGTGGGGCAAATCACGCTGGAGGAGTGGTCTCAGATCAGGGACCTATGCACCCTTCTGCACAGTTTTGAAATGGCCATGAAGAAGTTTAGTGCTGACGATGCCATTATCAGCATGACTATTCCGGTGATTTACATGCTGGAGCAGATGTTAAACAGAATTCGGAGTCAGGTGGTGGAACAAGAGGAGGTGGAGGAAGTAGAGGAGTTGTATGCGGAAGGGCTAACATCTGCAAGGTCCAGACGGTCGGCAGCACCAAGGCGGCTGGCATGGGAGGGTGGGGGAGAGGGATTAACCAGGGCGCATGGTAGCAGCCAAACTAGTGAGGAAGGTGCAGGGGCCCAGGAAGAAGTGGAGGACGAACTGGCGATGGGCATGGAAGACTCATCAGATGAGGGAGACCTTGATCACATTTCTGTTGTGCGAGGTTGGGGGGAGAGGGCAGAGGAAGGAAGCAACCAACACAACAGGGACTTATTGCTCCTGGATGGGCAAGACACATGAGTGCCTTCTTGCTGCACTACCTGCAACATGACCCTCGAATTGTCAGAATTCGAAATAATCCTGACTACTGGGTAGCCACACTGTTAGATCCCCGGTACAAAAGTAAATTTGCCGAAATAATTCCAGCCATAGAAAGGGATTCACGCATGCAGGAGTATCAGCAGAGACTGTTGCAGAATCTTACATGTGCTTTTCCACAAAACACCAGTGGTGCACGTAGTGAATCTCACAGTTCTAACTTGCCAACCGTGGGACTGTCCAGTGTTCAGCACTCAAACCGTAACAGAAACACAGTATCTGCTGGTGTTCACAGCAATTTTGCGGAATCCTTTCACCAGCTTTTTAGCCCATCCTTTGCAAGGCCACAGGAGACAAGAAATCAGACACATAGTCAATGCCTAGAGACGATGGTACAGGAGTATCTCCAACTGAACATCAAAGCCATGACTGTATCACTGGACCCTTGCTCTTTTTGGGCTTCCAATCTGGATAAATGGTCGGAGCTCGCCACTCATGCCTTGGAGATCTTGTCATGCCCTGCAGCCAGCGTTCTCTCTGAACGTGTGTTCAGCGCTGCTGGTGGTGTGCTGACAGATAAGCGCACGCGGCTGTCCACTGAGAATGTAGACAGACTCACGTTCATAAAGATGAACAAATCATGGATCCGCAAGGACTTTTCTACCCCTGTGTCATCCTGGGGAGAGTAAAAGCTTGAGGATTTGGTAAAATCACCTCACCAACCGTTTTAAGCAACTCTGGGGCAATTGATGCTACTTAAGTGGTGTCTGTCACCAAATTTTTGGAAAAATGGAGACTCTTTTTGGAGTCCCCTTGCTGTGTTTTACGTGACGTTGGCATCGTCAATTACAGGTGGGTTGGATCTTTCCCCACCCCCCTTTTAACTGTAAGAAACTACATACACTATGGCTTGGGGTAACACAGATGGTTGAGTGTGAAGACTAGAGCTGTTTACTCATACTAAAGCCTAGGAATCAGAGGTCTGCTCCAAAGCTTGAGTGTCTGCTAGTCAGCGGAGTAGCCACCGGCTGTAGATATAATTACAAATTTTTAACTGCATCTAACACAGACAATAATTTTGAGCCTAGTAGCAGTGTCTGCTAGTCAGCGAAGTAGTCACCGGCTGTAGATATAATTACAAATTTTTAACTGCATCTAACCCAGACAATAATTTTGGGCCTAGTAGCAGTGTCTGCTAGTCAGCGGAGTAGCCACCGGCTGTAGATATAATTACAAATTTTTAACTGCATCTAACCCAGACAATAATTTTGCAACCAAATTCAGATAGACGGTTTCAAAGGAGCGCCAGGCTGGCGATAAAGGCAGATGAGATTAAGGTTGTCCGCTGCAGCTCCGGCCAGGTACCTCAAGAGGGGATCAGACATAAGTGATGATAAAGCAATCCGGTCATAAGGAGCGCGAGGGACGCAATTCAGCTGATATTAAAAAGTCTTCATTTATTGATATCCACAACGCGTTTCAACGGAATAGCTCCGTCTTCCTCAGGTGGCAGTTATACATACAATGGAGTAGGAAAGCTATATAAAGGTGGAGCAGCAAATGAAAAGGCAATTAATTAAAACACCCATATGATTAAAAATGCAAATATGACTGCAAAAAAGAAAACAAAAAACCCCACAGATAAATTGAATAAAACCAACCTAAAAACGACATAAAAACAATGTACACAAGGAAAAATAAATGAAAATAAATAAAAAAATGCATATATTACGTGACTTTTTCAATAGTGAGGTTTAACCCCTCAGGGGCCAGTGTACCAAGTTTAAAAATCCAGAAACTCTCCCTTCTTATTAGATTATTATACCGATCAGGCATATCATGTGGTATCTGGTCAATAACAGTGAGTTTTAACAAATTCAAATTCTTTTGGAGCACTAGGGAGAAATGTTTTGAGAGACTGTGTAGCATGAACCCATTTAGGATATTTTGACGGTGCTTGTTGAGCCTTGCATGCATCGTCTGCATTGTCCGACCGATGTACTACAACCCACAACCGCACTCAATTAAATAAATGATGTAGCACGATTGGCAATTGACATGACAGTTGATTTTAAAACTGGTGCCTGTGGTACGAGATTGAACTTCTTGCACCCCATTCATAATAGAGACGCAACATAAACACTTAGAGGTCCTACATGCAAAACAACCCGGATTAGAATTTATCCAGGTTGCAGATGAAGATAAGGACTTGAGAGTTGTGTTGCTGGCGGCAACTAGATTTTGAAGAGTTCGGTTTTTCAGAAAAAACGACAATAATTTTGGGCCTAGTAGCAGTGTCTGCTAGTCAGCGGATTAACACAGCTGTTAAGCAAGCTACAGCACCTGTACTTTGGACACTTAATTTTTTCAAAGGAAATGCTTCGGGCCCCCGGGAAAATCAGTGAAGAGCATCGGGAAGGCACCCCAAGGCTCAGGGGCTGTGAGTGGCGGTAGGATGCCTTGCGGTGGACCGCCAAGCTCGATCCTTATAAAAGCTTTTTAACTGCAGCAGCTTTACTGGACGCTACTGGACCTGGCATTACCACAGCTGCTGGCATGAGACTTGCCCTCCAATAGATCCTTGTAAAAGGATTTAAAGTGCACTCATTCAAATTGGAGGCAATTTAAATAAAAATGATTAGACCTGCCTCCACCACAGGGGGGCTCGCTCGACCCACCAGTGGACAGGCACCAGTATTGGGAGAGGGTGTCTGGCTGTCAGGGTCCACCGCAGCTCTGGCACAAACCCGGCGACACGCAGGTCGCACGGGCAGGAATGGACTGGCCGTGTCGGCTTGGCACTTTTTTGGTTTTAGAAGGGCATGACATGCCTATATCTTTGTCTCCCCCTCTTTTTACTCCTCCAACTCTTTTCTTTTGGCATGACTATATGTACTTGTCACTTTTCCATGTGTTAGTTGTGTCTTGTGAGCAATTTGTCAGCTTTTGGACACCTTTGAAGTGTTTTCTATGTGTTTTTTTTGTTTCTGTGTTTTGGTTTGCCTGCCATTGGTTTTAACGGTGTTCGACGAACAGTTCGTCTAACACACGGCTGTTCGGCGAACCGAACTTTACGGGGATGGCTCATCACTATAGATAAGCCCCCGATGTAACTTGAAAGATAAGAAAAACGAGCTATATTATACTCACCCGGGGGGGTAGTCCGGTCCGATGGGCGTCGCAGGTCTGGGGCCAGCGCCTCCCATCTTCTAGCGATGACTTCTCCTCCTTGCTTCTGTCGCGCTCCAGCGCAGGTGTACTTTATCTGCCCTGTTGAGGGCAGAGCAGAGTACTGAAGTGCACAGGTGCTGGGAGAGGTCACTGCTCTGCCCTCAACAGGGGCAAATAAAGTACGCATGTGCAGGAGCGCTACAGAAGCAAGGAAGATGACATCGCTAGAAGATGGAAGGTGCCGGCCCCGGACCTGCGATGCCCATCGGATCGGACCGCATTAGACTACCCTCGGTTGAGTATAATATAACTCGTTTTTCTTATCTTTCAGGTTACATCGGGGGCTTATCTACAGCATTCCAGAATGCTGTAGATAAGCCCGATGGTGGTGGCTGCAGCTGATATACGAAAAATGGGGTGACAGATTCCTTTAAAATTTTGAGGCTTATTTCTCACTGCAAAATGCAAACAAATTTATATAATTTATACAATGTGATTTTCTGGATTTTATTTTTGATATTTTATCTCTCAATGTTAAAATTAACCTACACTTAAAATTATAGACTGTTCATGTCTGTCAATGGGCAAACTTACAAAATCAGCAAGGGATCAAATAATTATTTCCTCCACTGTATTTCTACTCTGGTGAAATTTATGCCCCTTATGTGGTGTAAGGCCCTCATTTGTTTAAATGTGAACACTCCTGGCTGGGTGTCCATCTGATGGATTGGGTGTAGTTGAAGACCTGTCATTCCCTATTTTACTATTTCTACTCTGCTGAAATTTAAGCCACTTCTGTGATGTAAGGCTCTCATTTTTTTTATATGTGAACACTTCTGGTTGAGTGTCCATCTGCAGGATTGGGCGTAGTGGAAGACCTGTCGGTCCCTATTATACTATCTATACTGTGGTGAAATTAATGCCACTTTGGTATTGTCTGCCAATAATTTTTAGAAATGTGAACACTGGTTAGGTCTCCTTCATGCGTGTTGCCTGTAGAAGTAGGCCTCAGAGACCGTCAGGCCTCCACTTCCTTGAACGCAATTACCCGTGTTACTATCCTTAAATTTTTCTGACAATGGTAGTCTACGAAACTGATATTTGTGCCACCTGAGTGTGGCTCAGCATGAAAGCAGGTAGAGGTGTTGCATGTGGTATCAGGACTCCAGCAAAGGAGGCCTACACCAATCCCTCACTCACCTTGTCTTACTGTGACGTTCAATTGAAAGCTGTAATTGCTGTCCAAGACACCGACACCTCATGCCTGGCTGATTGCTGCAGTGCCATGCTACAATTTGTACTGTGGATTAATTGAGGTCACTTTCCTGGTGTCTGTCCCTTATTTGATATTTTGGCAGCATTTGGGGTCATTATAAGTGTGAGGAACTAAGCCGACCGCCACACGATAGCCCAGGTATCACAGCTTCGGATCCCACCGCTGCTACCAAATGTGAAGGACGACCCCCTTCCTCCCACGTCACCAATGGGACGTAACTCCACAGGTACAGCTCTCCGGCGCCCCCTTTGTCTCTCAGGTCAGTAAGGGAACTGCACCTAGAGCAAATGGCCACCGGGGAGGGTGTCCTGTTACCCACTGGGTATTCTAAGATTCGTGATCAGAGTAAAAGCATCAGCCCAAGATTAATTTTATGGTTTAATCGCCTTAAGGGCGCACTAGATAATTACAGAAATATACAGTAAAGCTATACAACGTAATTACAATGGAATTGCAGTCAGAGACAAAATACAACGATAATGTACAAGGCTTAAAGGTATAAGCTATAGATCAATATTACCGGGTAGTATGGTCATGGGAAGGCAGGAGCTCTGCCATCCCCAGGTAAGTCTTCAGTTGCTGGACAGTCCCCACAGCATGTGCTGCTGCTCCATTTGGCAAGGCAAATCAGCTCTGTCTTGTGCTTCTTGTTGCTGTGAGAAAAATGGAATGCCCCAGCCTGTTCATTGCTACAGTTCTTAAAACTGCTAGGTCCTTCCCCTTTGCTTTGAAGCACGCATATTAACTAGCCTGCAATTCATATGGAGCAGGAAACACTGGCCTGAGTCCGAGCCATTCAACATACCAATGACCATCCCATTCAGACACTGGCCTAAACCAATTAGCATGTTAAAGCCCTATTGATTCATAGTGGACATCAAAACTGGTCGTACTGAATATGCTAATAGGCCCTGTAGTTAGCAGTCTGTGGCTCTGTGAACCGACAAAATGGAGGCTGGTATAGGCCCTATACAAAATGGCGGCATCCCTTTCCTTACACCTCCCTGCTTTTGAGGGCGCTAGGGGGTATCACATTCCTGTGTTCCCCCATGCGCCCTACCGCACCCTCTCCTTGCCGGGACAACCCATCAGCGTTACCATGGTCCCTGCCTCTTTTGTGGCGAATGGTGAAGTGGTACTGTTGGAGAGCGAGGCTCCAGCGTAGCAACCTCCCATTCGTCCCAGAGACCGTGTGTAACCAGCTGAGGGGGTTGTGGTCTGTTTCCATGGTGAATTGGCATCCGTACAAGTATGGCTGCAGACGCTGCAGGGCCCACACAATTGCCAGACCTTCCTTCTCCATCGTGGAATAGGCCACTTCCCTCGGCAGGAGCTTCTTGCTCAGGTACAAAATGGGGTGTTCATGGCCCGTAGTGTCAATCTGGCTGAGCACAGCACCGAGGCCGAAGTCGCTGGCATCGGTCTGCACTAAGAATGGCCGCGTGAAGTCGGCTGCCTGTAGTACAGGAGAACTAGAAAGGGCAGTCTTGAGCGCCTGGAAAGCTGTCTCGCAGGCGACTGTCCAGTCGACTGCGACGGGCAGCCTTTTCTTGGTGAGGTCCGTCAGGGGCTTGGCCAGGGCACTATAGTGCGGAACAAACCTCCTATAGTACCCAGCAGTACCAAAAAGGACATCACCTGCTTCTTGGTCCTGGGGTGGGCCAGGATGCGATGGCATCCACCTTCCCGGGCTCTGGCTTCAGAGCTCCCCCACCTACCCGGTGTCCCAGGTAGTGGACCTCACTCATACCCAGCTGGCATTTTTCCGGCTTAATGGTCAAGCCTGCTCGCTGGATCCGCCCGAGCACCTGCGCCAGGTGCTCTAGGTGATCCTCCCAGGTGAGACTGAAGATGGCAATGTCATCCAGGTACGTGGTCGCATACCCTTCCAGTCCCTCGAGCAGCGTGTTGACCATCCGCTGAAAAGTGGCAGGGGCAGTCTTCATGCCGAAGGGCATCACCGTGGACTCGTACAGTCCGAATGGGGTGATAAAGGCAGAGCGTTCCCGTGCCCTAGGGGTCAGGGGAATCTGCCAATACCCCCTGCTCAGATCCATGATGGTCAGGTACTTGGCCCCGGCCAGCTGGTCGAGCAGGTCATCGATGCGCGGCATTGGGTACGCATCGGTGACCGACACAGCGTTGAGCCCCCTGTAGTCCACGCAGAACCGCGTAGTTCGGTCCTTTTTAGGGACGAGGACTACAGGCGAAGCCCACGCGCTGTTGGACGCTTGGATCACCCCCAGCCTCAGCATCTCGTCTATCTCTTGGCGCATCTGCTGCTGCACCTCAAGAGAGACCCGATATGCTGAACGCCGGATTGGGGGGTGGTTGCCAGTGTCCACGTCATGGACTGCTGCCTCAGTCCTTCCGGGCAGGCTGCTGAACAGCTCCCGAAAGGGGTGCAGGGTGACCCCCAGCTGGGAACGCTGGTCCTCCGAGAGCTGGTGGCCAAACCCCACATCCTCGATGGATCCACCCGCCTTGGCTTGGGTGAGCAGATCGAGGAGGGTTTTCTGCCTCTCCTTCCTCTGGAAGGTTGCACACTGGGTGAGCATAAGCCTCCCGCTCATGATGGGCCTTCATCATGTTCACATGGAAGGCCTTCCTCCTTCCACGGGCGTGGTCCAGGGTGACCAGGTAGGTGACGGCGTTGAGCTGCTCGTGCACGAGGTATGGACCCTCCCAGGCCGCCTGAAGCTTGTTTTGTGGTACGGGGACCAGTACCCACACCTTTTGACCCACCTGGTAGGTCCGCTCACAAGCATTCTGGTCGTACCATCGCTTCTGGTCAGCCTGAGCTTGGGCCATATTGTCATGCACCAGCCGCGTCAAGGCCATCATTCGGTCCCGGAAGCGCACGACATACTCAATGACCGACACTCCAGGGGTGGCTAAATCCCCTTCCCATGCTTCCTTCACCAGAGCAAGGGGCCCCCGTACACGTCGCCCGTACAGGAGCTCAAAGGGGGAGAACCCCATTGAGGCCTGTGGGACCTCCCGGTAGGCAAACAGCAGGTGTGGGAGATACCGCTCCCAGTCTCTCCCATGGGAGTCGACCAACATCTTCAGCATCTGCTTTAAGGTGCCATTGAACCGCTCACACAAGCCATTGGTCTGTGGGTGATACGGGCTGGCCACCAGATGTTGCACCTGTACCTGCTTACAGAGAGACTCCATCAGCTGCGACATGAACTGGGTCCCTCGGTTGGTGAGCATTTCCTTGGGAAACCCCACTCTGGAGAAAATCTCCAGTAAGGCAGTGGCCACTTTGTCAGCCCGAATGGACGACAAAGCTACCGCCTCCGGGTACCGGGTGGCATAGTCCACTACCGTTAGTATGAAGCATTTCCCGGAGCGGCTGGAGCGGACAGAGGTCCAATGAGATCCACAGCCACCTTCGAGAAAGGCTCTTCGATGATGGGCAGAGTTACCAGTGGGGCTTTAGGGCGCCGCCCCGCCTTCCCCACCCTCTGACAGGTGTCACACGAACGGCAGTAGGCTATCACCTCGGTCCTCATTCCGGGCCAGTAGAAATGCTGAGCTAGCCTGGCCCTGGTTTTAGTGATCCCTAGGTGTCCGGCCATTGGAATCTCGTGTGCGATCCGCAACAATTCCGCCCTGAACGGATGGGGTACCACTAACTGTCGGTCCCTGGGCCACGCCTCCGGTGAACCCTGCTGGACCGTTACCCGGTACAGCCATCCCTGGTCCCAGACCACTCGCTCGCGGTCGGACTCCAGGGGAGGCTGTGCCGCCTGTTCCTTGAGAGTCTTCAGGCTACTGTCTGACTCGGCAGCCACTTGGTCGGAGAGGGGGAAACCGTCGGACCTCCGTGAGGCTCCTTGGGCTTCAGCGCTCCCACTCCTGGTAACAGCGGCCACGACCGCTGAGACCACGGGTAGCGCCTGCTTTCCCTCGTCCCCTGACCAAGTCGCCGGGTCAGGCAGACTTCCCTGACTTCCTGACATCCCGGATGTGGGGAACTCCTGACCTGGGGTCCTACCTGGTGGCTCCTCTCCCGGGACACCCCCTCCCCCCATGGCCTGTTCATCTTCCTGCAGGGGCCCTAGACTCAGCAGGCTGGGTTCACTTAGGGGCCCTACACTGCCCATAGCAGCCCCTCCCTCCACCTCTGAGCTCTCCCCTACAGCCTCCTCACCTGTCCTCACTGTGAGCCCTGTGTGTGTAGTGTCAGTGCATGGCTTACCATCAGGTTTCACTCCCTCCTCCACTGTTGGAGGCACATTCAATACATTAACATTAGCATTCACAGTAGAGTCATGACATTCTTGGGGAGCCGAACTTGGGGGTTCAGTGGCCACATACTGGGACACTAGCCGCCCCAAATCAGTCCCAAGCAACACATTTGCAGGAATATTTGGCGTTACTCCCACCTCCCGCATCCCCCTCCCGGCGCCCCAGTCCAAATACACCTTGGCAACGGGCAGCGCCGGTTAAACGCCTCCAATTCCGGAGACGGAAAGGGTTTTCCCAGGTACCAAGTCTTGAGGGGACACCACCTCAGGGCGTACCAGGGTTCGTTCAGCGCCTGTGTCCCGCAGTCCCATGACCGCTGAGCGGCCGATGGTGACGGGTTGGTAATTGTCTAGGGACCTCCCACCACCCCCTCCCACACACAAAACAGTGGTCGGTTTCTGGGATGGGGCCTTCTGGCGCTGGGGACACGCCGCCTTAAAGTGTCCTGGCTGATTGCAATTATGACAACGTCTGGGTTCTGTTCCTGGCCTGGAGAGGGCAGCCGGGGGGTACACCCCTTGCACTCTGGGGGCTGGATATGGGGCTGGGGCAGGATTGGGCTTACCCCCTCTCCAGGTGCTGCTGGCAGGCTTCTTTGGCTCCGGCGCCCTGTTGTTGGCATACTCGTCTGCCAGGGCGGCTGTAGCAGAAGCCCCCTTTGGTTTCCGGTCACGGAGGAACTGCTGGAGGTCCTCTGGGCAGTTCCACAAGAATTGCTCCATGACAAACAGTTCCTGGACCTCCTGGCGGGTAGTGAGCTCTAGACCCGAGATCCAGTGCTCCGCAGCTCTCAGCAGGGCCCGCATGTGGTCGGTCCAGGTGTCCTTTGAACCCCGCTGCAGGCTCCTGAACTTCCTGCGGTACGACTCCGGGGTGAGGTTGTAGTGCTGGATCAGGGCCCGCTTGATGCTGTTGTAGTCCTGCTCCTCCCCGGCAGGTAAGTCCCCCAAAACTTCCAGGGACTTACCCTTCAAACGGGGGGTCAGGTACCTTGCTCACTGATCCGGGGCCAGATGATGTTGGAGGCATGTCCTCTCAAAAGCCAGCAGAAAGGAATCCAGGTCTCCATCCTTTTCAAGTAAGGGAAAGTCCTCCGCCCGGACCTTGGAAGCCCTTGTCTCCGGTGGGCCTGGTGCGTCCAGCAGGGGCCCGTGCTGAGCCATCTCCAGTCGGTGCCGGCGCTCCGCAGCTTCACGGCGTTCTGTAGCCTGCAACACCCGTTCTGTACGCTCACGCTCTGCCGCTGCTTGCTCCCGCTCCGCAGCTTCACGACGTTCTGCTTGCTCACGCTCTGCTGCTTTCTCTGCCGCCACCAGGAGTCTGTCATAGGCGGTGTCATTACCAACCTCGAGCTGTTCCATAGCAACTTGGAAGAGGGCCTCCGATCTGGACAGGCTGGGACGGGCAGGGGGTGGACAGTCCACTGTGAGACTGAGCACGGGGGTCAGGCTCCTTGGGGAGCCCTGGCTGAGCTCCCCCTCATCGGTATCGAACCCCTCATAGGCCACAGCATTTGCCTCCCCCTTTGCCCTACTCCTGGTGCCTTCTGCCATCTTGGGAACCTTTGGTTACTGACACAGCTGCAACCCTGACCTTGCACACAACTTATTATATTTACACTCTGACCGTCTAGTGCTGGGCTGACCTTAAGACCCAGCAGTGAAAGTACCGCTGGTAGTCTCTAGTGTCTGGGAGTAGGGGTCCCACGCAAACTATTACTCTGATCCCACCGCTGCACCAATTGTGAGGAACTAAGCCGACCGCCACACGGTAGCCCAGGTATCACAGCTTCGGATCCCACCGCTGCTACCAAATGTGAAGGACGACCCCCTTCCTCCCACGTCACCAATGGGACGTAACTCCACAGGTACAGCTCTCCGGCGCCCCCTTTGTCTCTCAGGTCAGTAAGGGAACTGCACCTAGAGCAAATGGCCGCCGGGGAGGGTGTCCTGTTACCCACTGGGTATTCTAAGATTCGTGATCAGAGTAAAAGCATCAGCCCAAGATTAATTTTATGGTTTAATCGCCTTAAGGGCGCACTAGAAAATTACAGAAATATACAGTAAAGCTATACAACGTAATTACAATGGAATTGCAGTCAGAGACAAAATACAACGATAATGTACAAGGCTTAAAGGTATAAGCTATAGATCAATATTACCGGGTAGTATGGTCATAGGAAGGCAGGAGCTCTGCCATCCCCAGGTAAGTCTTCAGTTGCTGGACAGTCCCCACAGCATGTGCTGCTGCTCCATTTGGCAAGGCAAATCAGCTTGTCTTGTGCTTCTTGTTGCTGTGAGAAAAATGGAATGCCCCAGCCTGTTCATTGCTACAGTTCTTAAAACTGCTAGGTCCTTCCCCTTTGCTTTGAAGCACGCATATTAACTAGCCTGCAATTCATATGGAGCAGGAAACACTGGCCTGAGTCCGAGCCATTCAACATACCAATGACCATCCCATTCAGACACTGGCCTAAACCAATTAGCATGTTAAAGCCCTATTGATTCATAGTGGACATCAAAACTGGTCGTACTGAATATGCTAATAGGCCCTGTAGTTAGCAGTCTGTGGCTCTGTGAACCGACAAAATGGAGGCTGGTATAGGCCCTATACAAAATGGCGGCATCCCTTTCCTTACAATAAGGTGTTGTGCATGCATTTGTTTTTGCGTCTCATTGACACAAATGGCGTTCAATTATGTTCGGCGAATATTTGACGAATTAATCGGTGAATATTGCAAATTCGGCGATCATAATCCAAACCGAACATTGAAATATTCACTCACCTCTAGTCAGAAGGAACGGGCCCAAATTTTGAACAACTGTTGTGAGAAGCTTATGGAAAGATATCCCAAACGTTTGACCCAAGTCATTCAGTTTAAGGGCAATGGTACCGAACACTTATCAAATGTATGTAAACTTTTGACTTTGCAGTAAGTAATACAAATGCCTTAAAACATTCTCTCATTATTCTGGCATTTGGCAAATATTAATAATTATTGTAATCCTAAGTGACCTAAAAAGGGAAAGGTTTATTCTGATTTCATAGACAAAAAACACAGAATGCACTATTTAATAGGGTGCACAAGTAGGTACCCACACCTTATAAATATAAAGAAACTTGGCACTCAACTTTGAGAAAAGATGCTGGTATATTTAATGCAGCCAAAATAAACATGAAAACGTTTCGGCCACAAGCGGCCTTCATCAGTTTGCTATGAATACAAACAAAACTAGAAAATCATGTAAATACATGTGAGTCCATAGTTACAAAATTGTGCATAACCAAAGAAAAAAAAGTATATATAAAAGTCATAATGTAGGGTAATGGTCATTTTAAATAAAGGCACAGCTTAATATAGGCAAGAAACCCCACAGTGAAAATTGCAGATACCATAAATTAATTTATGGGAGAGGTAAGTATCACAGAGGGAAGATAAATAACACCTACCAGACTGCTCTAAGGTAATAAGTAACTGGTCAATGAGAGTTATTAAAGGATTTACTTTATCTGTCATGGGAAATAAAGCTGTGGTTAGAGGGTGAGTAGTACGGTCTGTAATAGGTAAACTAAGTCCATAATATATAAGGGAATATGCATACCACTTTAAGTACGGCAGCTGGTGTGCAGCGCTGGTGTGGACGCATATATATGAGTCGTCCTAGTGGGAGAGATAAACTAATCAGCGCTTTGTGGTAAAATCGAACAAGAGGAGTCATAGGATGAGTGCTCACCTTCCAGACGTCAGGGTATGTGTGCGCACGGTCTGCAGTGACGCGGTATCCACCGCTGGTCAACTGTGCAGGAGTGAGCAGTGAGAAGACATAAGGAAAGGGCGGGACTAGTATTAAGCGTGAGCCTATCTGTGCCCGGCGGAAGTGATGTCATAGATGACTGCGTTCCATATGCATTCCAGCAGCCATATTGGAGTATATCACAGTGAATCTATGCGTTCCAGAGGATCGAGAACAGAAAAATGCAGTGAGGGCAACTCAGAGAGTACAAGTGGGTGTTGCTGGAGGGCACAGAGGCATGGAAAAGGGTCCAGAGAGAGAAGTTTACTCAATATAAGCGACTCTGTGATTGTGTCATGCGGGTAGAGTTCGTGGTTCTTTCTGTATCTATGTCCACGCCTGGTCCTCTTCTTCTGGGTTGTCGCCTTCTCTGGCCTAAAAAACGTGTGGTAGATGATTGATCCCTCATTTCTTGTTCCAATCCAGAAGTGGTATCGGTGGAAGACCTGTAGCCGGTTCTTGAGGTGAACTGACGTGTGGAGAATTTGTCGCGCCATCGGTAAACACGATTTAGGTCGTAGTCCTGTGTCCCGTACAAATTTCTGTTTTTCTTCTGTTCAGTTTCTCTTTTATGTTGGTCAATCTTTGATTGAATTTGAGTTTTAAGAGCGTTAAATTCCTCTGTAGAACTGGCTGCGGAGAGTTGAGATTCGATATTGCGGATTCGTTCTGAACTTGTCTCGATGGCTTTGTGGAGATGTTCTATGGTAAGAGTAATTAAGTCAAAAGAACACTTATTTAGTATTTGTTCAAACTTAGAAAAGTATTCAGGTAAGTCATTGAAGAGAGTGGGAAGGAGAGGGATTTTAAGTCCTCTTGGGATTACTATGACGTTGAGATATTCAGTTAGTGTGGCACAATGAAGTCTGATATTTGCGTGGTGACGTGGTGTTCTAGGTCCCTCCCACGAGTTTCTTTTGGGGGGCCTTCAGGAATTCACTAGAGACAGTGGTTTGTGCAATAATACTGGAAGTTTCCTCTGCACTATAAGAGATTAAAGAGGACATGACCAAAAAAGTGTGCAATACGTAAGGGTAGTAGACAAAAAACACCATATGCACTACTTAAGAGGGTGCACAAGCAGGTAGGTACCCACACCTCATAAATATAAAGAAACTTGGCACTCAACTTTTGAGAAAAGATGCTGGTATAGTTAATGCAGCCAAAATAAACGTTTATTATGGGAGTTATATACATAATTAGTTACCAAGAACGCCGCACCAGAAAGGCTATTTGCGTTCCACCATTGTGGTCCACGGCATCGCACACTGGAAGTCACATAGTGTCAATGATGATGCGGAGGCCGGAAGTGACGAGTGAACACGTCGGCCCCGGAAGTGATGCGTGCGTGTCACCGATGCGTTCCACATAGCACCCACCGGAAATGACATCCTCACTACTCCATTTGGCGGTCTATTTAAACACCTCTGACTGCCAACGCGATGTACCACACCTCTTTCATACGTGGTGGGCGCGCACCCATCATGCTAAAAAAAACAAAACATATTTGATAGTTCATGTCTCCCCTGATGATTCAATTGATTAAAGGCGTCAGGAGCTAACACTGGGGACACTTTGTGATGGATCCTATGGAATATCCTTGTAGTGGGGTATTGTATGGATATATCTGAGGACCTCCCCCATCCTAATGGGAAAATCAGGATTCTGCTAATATCGAACCAATACGATCTAGTAGAACAAAGAGCAACGTTGCTTGAGATTGTTCGGTTTTCATACATATTATATGTTTAATATTACTCACCAGGGCATTGATCTGGTTGTTACAGCTAACTTTCTAAGTGATATCCTACTCAGTGCGTGTTTAGGGTTTAAAGGCTGAAATGTTTACATGTTATATTTCTCTAAACCCATGGTTGTATATTCTTATTACTAAAATTTAGTGATGATTTCTGTGTGACTTTCTTGTATATGTTTTTTTAGTGGACCAAAGGGGCTCCATTATCTCAGCATCAACAGGGGCAGAACTACCAGCTTTCCACCACCAGCTTGCTCAGGCACATGACAGCAAAGCACCCGACTCTTCCGTTGTTCTAGGTGCTGGCTAATTGCCTGTGGTATGTTTTAGGAAAAGTAACTTCCCACCCTTTACCTCTCTTTGCTCTCTTGCAACCTTCGGCAGCCATGTCCACGTTCTTGTCTCAGCACAGCGTTCAGTTGTCCTTACCCTAGTCTTTGGAATGCAAGGGTAAATACGCAGCCACCCACCCACAGGCCACAATACTAAATGACTACATTTCCAGACTGTTAGCTATGGAAATGTTGCCGTTTAGGCTTGTGGAGACAGAAGCCTTCTGCAACCTCATAGCGACGGCCATCCCTTGGTACTCGGCCCCCAGCCACCACTATTTCTCCTGGTGTGACATTCCCACCGTACACAAGCACGTGTCTCATAACATCAGCTGTGCCCTGACCAACGCTCTTACAGGGAAGTCCCACTTAACCATAGACACATGGACAAGTGCTTGTGGCCAGGGACGCCAAGTTTCTCAGACGGCACACTGGGTGAACATGGTGAAAGCGGGGACCCAGTCAGACCCTGGAACGGAACTCGTGCTACAGACACCAAGGATTGCAGTCCTGGCTCAATCAAGGTTTTCCCCACCTTCTACAGCAGTTCCTGCACCTCCTTACGCTCCATCTCAGAAATTTCAACATCAGTTGCAAGCTGGAAGAACTGCAGCACTGCCTTGGCCAAGTGGCAACAGGCTCTCCTGAAGATAATCTGCATAGGTGACAAATCGCACACCATTGCAGTTGTTGAAAAGTCTAAAGAGTATGCCACACTAAGCGAGATCGCTACTGCGTCACTATTTATGACGCAGTAGCGATCTCGTTAGCGACTTAGCTGTGTGTGACATGTAGCAGCGATGTGGCCCCTGCTGAGATGTCGCTGATCGCTTATGAACGTTCTAAGCCGTTTTTTGATCGTTGGTGTCCCGCTGGTGAGCCTGAATCGCTGAGTGTGACACCCTTTATGAACGACTTCACCAGCGTCGCAGGTGGGACTAGGTTTTCCCAACGACCGCAGAGGTCGTTATACAGAACGCTAATGAGTTGTGTTTGGAATCACAGATCGCTGATGAGTTGTGTTTGGAATCTAACTATCGATCACATAGCGATCGCACTAGCGATCTCGCCAGGTCGTGTCGTTGTCGTGATCGCTAGTGCGATCGCTAAGTGTGGCAGTGCCTTAAGGAAAGGACTAATCTGTGGCTCTCGTCTATGAACCTACAACCAGGCATGGTCGCGTATGACAATGGCCGTAACCTGGTGTCTGCACTGAAGCTTGGCAACCTTGCACACGTACCATGCCTGGCCCACGTGCTCAACTTTGTGGTTCAGGGGTTTCTCAAAACCTACCTAGATATGACTGAGCTACTTGTGAAAGTACACTGCGTGTGTCCATTTTTGCAAACAGGCTACAGCTGTCGCCACCCTGGCAGTGCTGCAGCAGTGTTTGCAACTTCTAGCTCATTGACTGGTGTGCGAGGTCACCACGTGTTGGAACTAAACGTTACATATGTTGGCAAGGCTTTGTGAGCATCAGAGGGCAGTAGTTGAATACCAGCTGCAACATGTCCTTCGGTATTTCGGTCAGCCTCCACAAATAAGAGCTGATAAGTGGGCATGGATGTCTGACATCTGTGTGGTTCTCCAAAACTTAAGAGGACTGACCAAGATGGGGAACGGCGATGATGTCATAATCAGCTTACCCATCCCGCTTCTCTGTCTACTGAAACGCTTAGCAACAAACTATACAGGGTGATGCTACACAGACCAGCCTCATCTCATCATTTCAATGCAAATTGGGTGATAATGAGTAGGAGGAACAGGATCTTGTTGCTTGCGCTATAGGTGGTACTGCCAACGCCACCTTCATCCCGTCTGTTCAGCGTGGATGGCCTGAAGATGAGGAGAGGAAGGATGAGGAGAAGATGGACAGTCGTCCTCTTGGTGGGGACAGGACAGTCTGGTACACATGGCTGAGTTTATGTACTGCTGCCTTTCCCATGAGCCTCGCATTGTACGCATTTTACCAACACTAATTACAGGTTGGTGACCCTTCTAGACCCACACCACAACGAGACGAGTGGTGCACACCTCGTCTTGTCTGGCATCCTCTTCCACTGAACACCAATGCCTCAAATGGGCCGTTTACATTGGCATGCAGACCAGGTACAACAGCTTAACATCTAAAGAGAACTGGACAGCATATCTTTACACTATACCTCCAAAAAAACAGGAGCCTGCATAACTTTCTTCTCTCTACCATAATTCATTAGCAGCCGGACTGACGCAGGCCGATAAAGGGCCGAAACGTTTTGCAGACTGCACAAATAAAAATTCTTCTATTTAAGGACATCATAAGTTGAGTGCCAAGCTATTTATTTTACTTTGGTCTGAGTAACCCACTTGTGCACCCTGTGGTAGTGCCACGCTATACTTGACACTGTTCCTTCTGTACAGTAAGTCCTGGTCTCCTCCATATCAGGCTGCGTAGATGTGAAACACTCCACCATATTCTCCAGCAGGACTGATGAAATAACAGGACTTGATAATGCTACATTAAACTGTCAGCTTCTTTTCAGGGCTAATTGAAATGGATTCTATTCTGTAATAATACCACTCTTATATGCAATTTGTGTAGGTAAGCTGTCACAGTAGGGATAGCATATTACAGCCATCTAGTCAGGAATTATTGCCTCAAATTGTAATCCTTGCTACTACTTTCTTTTTAATGCACTGACAGATGTGTTTTTTTTTTTAAGGTAATCTGTACTCAAATTCAACAAAGCAGGCAAAATGAACTGATTTTAATGTGGTGGGAGACTTTACGCTACTGGAGCTGGAATTAACACTTCTGAACTCTCCAGTGGTTTTGTTTCCATCCATTTCTGAAGTATGTTTGGTGTCATTGTTCTTCTGACAGATCCATAACCTAAGCTGCAAACACAGCTTTAAGACACTGGACACTACATTGTGACCCTAAATCCTTTGGGATTCTTCACATTTCATAATTCCTTGCACACACTCAAGGCACCCAGAGCCAGCAAGACAACCCCAAAATATCTTTGAACCGCCACTATACTTGACTGTAACTACTGCGTTCTTTGATTTGTAGGCTTGAGTCCATTTACAGTAAACCGTAGATTTATGTACTTTACGCCTGCTGGTGCTATAAAAATAGTGGAAGCCGCCAACTGGCCCTCTATAAATTGTAAAAAATTTGCCAAATTCAGATGGAAAAATTTATATTGCAGTAGCAATTTACAGCTATGCAAAGCATAGCCAGCTGCTGGCCCTCCAAAAACGCTTTGTGAGAGATGGCTGCTGGTCCTCTACAAATAGTGAGGGTATCGGGGAAAAAACAACAACAACGTGACTTTCAGAGTACTTCCTTAATAAATTAAACAGGATATGTCTGATCATGTCTCACACACCACATGCCCAGATAAGGTAGCAAAATGTTAAAATTACATTTACTAGTGAATGTTTTTTTCAGTATTGAAAGCAATACAAATGCAGGAAAAACACTACATGTAAACATAGCCCAAGGTGTGGAGGAGCATTTTTTTCCTCTTTATTTTGCCTTATATACAAGTCATTATCCTGGAAAGAATGTTTCTTAACATTTTTTTTCCAGTAAAATCCATTTTAACTTTGGTTTTGTATGTTTTATTGTCAGTCAATTGAAGTGGCATAACACTCTGACAAAATTGTTCCAATCAGCAACCTGGGATTCAAATGCATCTAGGCTTCTTCCCCATGTTGTTACTATGCCATTTCAGAACTGTGAA
This sequence comes from Oophaga sylvatica, assembly GCA_033576555.1. Lineage (NCBI taxonomy): Eukaryota > Metazoa > Chordata > Amphibia > Anura > Dendrobatidae > Oophaga > Oophaga sylvatica. The sequence continues at coordinate 179,190,045 of JARQOD010000006.1, forward strand.
TTGATTTCAGCAATCTTTTGACCACTTCCAGACCTTCAGGGGTGGGATTGGGTTGACCCAGAAAAATGCTCAAACACGAGAGCATTACAATTTGTTTGACGCGAGTATATGAGTATTTTAGTGATCACTCATCAATATTCATCATGTGATCGGCACACAGTTTACATAGCATGTTGTTTTAAGTAGCTCACGGTGCTAGTGGGTATCTCACCGAAGTCACTGCAGTTACATCCGGTCATTGGGCTCTGTTCCCAGCCAGGCTGAGCTGCGGGGGGATCCCCACTAGAACAGTGAGCGCTCTCGGCGCTAGCGGGGATCTCACCGAAGTCAGCACAGTTCAGCCTGGCTGGGAATGAAGCCTCAGTGACCGGATGTAACCTCTATGACGTCACCCCTGGTTACTGATGTTACGTTCGCAGCAGCTCATTCATCAGTGGTCTTCAGCTTGCACAGTTGCATCTTGGCACCATCCAGGTTGAAAACTAATTATCCCCCAGACATGGATTACGGCGTGGGACAGAAAAGACAGGTATGGTATATTGTTTTTTTATTTTATTTTTGTTACAGGAGAACGAGGGCTTCTGTGGAAATAGGCGAGGTTGTAAGTATGGTTTAATTAAGATTATTAAAGGAGTCTGTCATTTTTTCAATTAAAGGACTTTATTCTTGGTGTATGTGTTTTTATACAATGTGACTATGGGATTAGTAATGGGGCATCTTATTGACGCCTCTCCATTACTAACCTTGGGGCTTGATGTCACCTGACAATACAAAGGTGACATCAACCCCACAACTATGAACCCCACTTGCCACCGCTACAAGGCAAATGGGAAGAGCCAGGCAAAGCGCCAGAATTGGCGCATCTAATAGATGTGCCTTTTCTGGGCAGCTCTGGGCTGCTATTTTTAGGCAGGGGCGTCAATATCCATGGCCCTTTACCCGATAAATACTCCCATCAGCCGATCCTGCTGTCACAGCAGAGCAGGGGAGAATGATGAGAGCCGTGTTTGGCACCTGGCGCTTGGGAACAGCGCTTTTGGTAATGCTTCTTCCCTGGTGCCCGTCCGTGTGGTACTGATGTGGCACATGGTTGCCACACATATTACAAATACGGACACTGACATCTCCGGTACCAGAAATATCAGGACGTGTGAAAAACCAGATTACTTACCGGTAATGCTCTTTTATAGAGTCCACAACAGCACCCACTGAGGGGATCCGCTCCTAGGAACAAGAAACCTACCGAGATAATAGGGGCGGTCCCCCTCGCTCCCGCAGTTGGATTACAAAGAATGAGAGGAACCGCCCAACAATTTTAGTAGGCTATCTAAATATTTCTATCCGTATCCAATTAAAATTATATAAACTAAGCCTATAAACCATTCACCACTACAAGTGAACTATGTGTGATCACCATTAGGGAGGGAAGTGAGTGGGTGCTGTCGTGGACTCTATAAAAGAGCATTACCGGTAAGTATCCGTTTTTTTCTCTTCACCACGACAGCACCCACTGAGAGATTTGTAGAGACAATCAACTGGGGGGGGGGGGGGGGGTGTGGGTGAACACAGTGTCAAGAATTGATCTACCAAAAACCTAGTCGGTAAAGGCAGATAAGTCCAGTCTATAGTGACTATAAAAGGTGGAAGGTGAAGACCAAGTTGCGGCCTTACATATGAGCTCGATGGGGACCTCCACTCTTTCAGCCCAGGATGATGCTACAGCTCTAGCGGAATGTGCTCTCACGCCTTGAGGCGGATTCTCCCCTTTCGTAGAGTATGCCAGACTAATTGCGTCTCTAATCCACCGGGATAGCGTACCTTTCGTAATTCCAGATCCCTTCTTGTAGCCCTGAAAGGAGACAGAGCCCTGCTCTTCCTCCAGGGTCTAGTCCTATCTAGATATTTTATTATGGCCCACCTCACATCTAGTGTGTGAAATCTTTCTTCCTCCTGATTTGTGGGGTTATTACAGAAGGAGGGAAGAAAAATCTCTTGCGACCTATGGAATCTAGTGGATACCTTAGGCAGGTAAGAAGGGTCTGTTTTTAGAACTATCCTATCTTGAAATATTGATAGAAAGGGGGGGATCTATTAATAGGGCCTGAATGTCGCTTACACTTCTTGCTGACACTAGGGCCACAAATAGGGTTGTTTTAAGGGAAACATATTTTATCGGGGCTCAGTGTAGTGGTTCAAATGGGGCTCTTGTTAAAGCATCTAATACTAACTTGAGATCCCAAGGCGGTATTTGGGGAATATGCACCGGGTCTTCCCTTTGACATGCTGAAACGAAGCGAGCTACCCATTTGTCCCCTGCAATATTGTAACCATATAACGCTCCCAGAGCCGATATTTGTACTTTCAAGGTGTTGACTGAAAGACCTAATTCACACCCCTTCCGCAAGAACTCTAAAATAGCAGGAATGGGTATTTCTTTGGAAAGAGCCGCTGGATGGAAACTAAGACATTTTTTCCACATTCTTACATAAATTTTTGTGGTGGCCTCCTTGCTACTTTGTAAGAGGGTATCAATTAATTTCTCTGAGAAAACCTCTTATTCTTAGTAATTGCCTCTCAAATTCCAGGCTGTCAGCCATAAGCCCTTCACCTGAGGGGCCCTTGAGACAGCAGGTCTCGATCCCCAAGATTGACATGGCTCAGAGCCAGGAGAACCATGGTCTCTTGAGCCAAAACGGGGCTATTAGAATCACGTTCACCCCTTCCTCATCTTCCTGATGACTACTGGCAAGATCATCATTGGAGGAAAAACGTACGCCCAATGAAAGGTCCATGGGGCTTGAAGGGAATCGAGAATATCTGGGTTGTCCGTCATGGATAATGAAGCGAACCTTTCGACCTGTCTGCTTGTTTCTCGTTGCAAAAGACGGATTTTGGTAAGAACTTACCTGTAAAATCCTTTTCAGCGAAGGAAGGAAGGGAGACACACTAGTCATTACTAGTGGGTAGGCGGAGCCCAGATGGGATAGACACCTCAGATTAAAAAGAGTGTTGACCGGCCCCTCCAGCTCGGGCTCCTCCTACTCCAGCTCTCCAGTCGTACACAAGCTAAGGAAGAGCAAATATCACCAGCGGAGCAACATAACCCCTTCTGAAGGACTTCAGAGAAAAGACAAGAATACAGGTTATGCATGCAACAGGAAAAAACCACACAGTTCCAGGTACTACTCACTGGACCTGACCACTGCGATGAGCTGGCAATGCTGGAACATAGCCTTAGCGCGCCGACCTCAGCCCAGATAATCGCTATCAGAGAAGGGTCACGCCGCATCTGAAAACACAACAACACACTTCTGCCATGGGAGGGAGCTGTGTCTCCCTTCCTTCCTTCGCTGAAAAGGATTTTACAGGTAAGTTCTTACCAAAATCAGTCTTTCAGCAGCAGACTGGAAGGAAGGGAGACACACTAGTCATTACTAGTGGGACGTCCCAAAGCAGTCCAGAAATTAAGGGTGGGAAAAAAAAAAAAAAAAAGGCAGATCCCAACAACCTAAGTAAATGCGCAACTAGCGCTAAACACAAGTTAACGAGAACTTTAAACTACAGCCGCCTGGAGGACCCTACGTCCTAAGGCCGCATCAGCGGAAGCACTGACGTCCACCTTATTTAAAATTTTGTAAACGTGTGGACGGAGCGCCAGGTCGCCGCCCGGCAGAGCGGAGCTGCCGAGGCCCCTTGATGAAAGGCCCACGATGAACCCACAGCCCTCGTGGAGTGAGCTCGAATCTTAATCGGGCGAGGTTCGCCCTTAAGTCGGTAAGCCTCTAAAATGGCCGACCAAATCCAACGAGCTATAGAGTCCTTGGAAGCTCGTTGACCACGCTGACGACCTGCTGGAATCACAAACAGAGAGTTCCGACTTCCGAAAATTTTGGGTAATAAACAAATAGAACTTCAAAGCCCGCACCAAATCCAATTTGTGCAAGGCCCGTTCCTTCGCATTCCTCGGCTCCGAACAGAGCGAGGGCAACACAATATCCTGGTTAATATGAAATTGCGACACCACCTTAGGTAGGAAGTCGCTCCGTGTGCGAAGTACTACGCGATCCGGGTGAAACTCCAGGAAAGGAGGCGAGCAAGAAAGAGCCGCCAACTCAGAAACCCTTCTCAAAGAGGTGACCGCCACTAGGAAGGCAACCTTCCAAGAGAGCAAAGAAAGGTTAACAGAGCCCATAGGCTCAAAAGGCCCATGTTGAAGAGCCTCCAAGACAAGATTGAGCTGCCAAGGAGACACAGGCGCCTTCCGCGGCGGAAACTGACGGGTTACTCCGCGAAAAAAAGGAACGTACGTCCCTACGCGAGGCGATAGCCTTCCGAAACAGCAAAGACAGAGCAGAAACCTGACCCTTCAGAGTGCTAACTGCCAAACCCTTGTCCAGCCCGTACCGTAGAAAGTCCAACAAATTGGGAATGGAAAAAATCCTCGGGTTCCTTGAAGAACCCGAACACCACGAAAAGAAGGCTTCCCAAGTCTTGAGGTAAATCCTAGTAGTAGCCGGACCTCTGGCAGCTCGCAAAGTGGCAACGGAGCCACTAGAGCATCCACCGCCACAGTCTTCGGATCCTTGTACCTGGACCTGAACGTCGGTAACTTGGCATTGAACCTGGATGCCATCAGATCCCCTTGGGGAGTTCCCCAAAGGAAACACAGCAGTGCAAAAATTTCCGGATGAAGACTCCATTCTCCGGGATCCATCTTCTCGCGACTGAGGAAGTCCGCCGTGATATTCTGGACTCCTGGAATGTGAATCGCAGAGATGGCCGGTACCCTGGTCTCGGCCCATACCAGGATCCGAGACACCTCCACCATGAGCCTGGAACTCCTCGTCCCGTGATGGTTGATATACGCGACCCCCGTCGCGTTGTCTGTCTGCACTCGGACTGGTATACCGCTTAAAGGGACCGTCCAGTGTTGGAGGCAAAGGAAAAATTGCCCTCAATTCCAGGATGTTGATCGGTAGGACAGACTCTTCCGACGACCATATTCCCTGAATCCAGAGATCGTTCCAGACACCCCCCCAGCCCGTCAGGCTGGCATCGGAGGTTATGACCGACCACCTCGGAGGGAGGAAGGACTTCCCCAGGGATAAGGCTTCTGGACGTAACCACCATCCTAGAGACTCTCGCACCCTGTGGGAGATGATGACACTTCAATCCAGCGAAGCCTGCCCTCCATGGACGCCACCATCAAACCCCGAGGGCGCATACACCTTCGAAGGGACATCGCTGTCGAAGACTTCATAAGCTGCACATGTCGAAGGAGACATGCTTGCTTGTCCGGAGGCAGGGAATTGACCAGCTACCCGGAGTCCTCCAGAAGCTGAAGGGATAGATTGCGAGCCGTCACCGCCTCCTCCTCTGAGGACGCCACAATCAAAAGGTCGTCCAGATAGGGAAGAATCGTAATCCCCTGTCTTCGCAGAATCGCCATGAGAGGAGCCAGAATTTTTGTAAAAACTCTGGGTGCTGAGGCCAGACCGAATGGCAGAGCCACAAACTGGTAATGGTCCTGACCTATGGCAAAACGCAGGAAGCGTTGGTGGGCCCTTCCGATGGGGACATGCAAATAAGCGTCGCGAATGTCGATTGACACCAAAAAATCGTTCTGTGACAAGGCCGCCACAACGGAGCGAAGTGATTCCATGCGGAATTTTCGGGTGCGGACATGCCGATTCAATCTTTTGAGATCCAGAATGGGACGAAATTTGTCCTCCTTTTTGGGGACTACAAAGAGGTTGGAATAAAACCCTCTTCCCCGGTCCTCCGGTGGAACTGGTACCACCACACCCTTCTGTAGAAGGGAATCGACCTCCCGCAGTAGAGCGGCAATTAGCCCAGGCTCTGACGGAATGCGGGATAGGCAAAAACTGTCTGGGGGTCGAGAAAGAAACTCTTATGAAGTAGCCTGCCGACACGACCCGCGTCACCCAGGTGTCCGACACGCGGGAAGCCCAAGTCGGCTTGAATTGGAGCAGGCGACCTCCCACTCGAGAGCCCTCGAGTGAGACCCTGGCGTCAGTCCGCTTTGGCGGGCTTTTTGTCAGCTTCCCGCTTGTCTTGGCGGAAGCTCTGTTTCCAGGGAGTGCGAGATTTCTGAGCGCTCTTTTTTCCTGAAAAAGAGGGACGACCCGATCCCCAAGAGGGCTGACCAAACCGTCCCCTGGACCGAAAGGACCGCCGACTACCACCGGCACTAGGCCTGCCAGACGCAGAAGCCACAGCTCTTCGTTGCGGTAAAGCCGATTCCTTTGCCTTTGCTTTGGCAATCAGCTCCGTGAGGCCAGATCCAAATAGCTGACCACCCTTGTAAGCTAAAGAAAGCAAACCTTGCTTGGAAACCGCGTCTCCGGTCCACTGTCTAAGCCACAGAGCTCTCCTGACTGTGATCGCCGAGGATTGTGCCCTGGACAGCATGTAGGCAGTATCCAAACCTGCATCACTGCCATATCGAGCTGCATCCTCCAATGACTTGAAAAGACCCTCTACCTCGGATAGAGGGGATCCATCTTGCCACGCCGTCCGTAGACAGTCTAACCAGCTCAAGGAGGCTTTACAAGCACACATGGATCCTAGCACAGCTCTGAATCCATGAACCGCGGCCTCGTAGATGGATTTTGCCGCCATCTCCGTTTTTCTGTCCAGCGGATCCTGCAGACTCGCCTTCCCTTTAACAGGAAGTAATGAGGATTTGCTAAGCTGGGATAAAGGGACATCCACTTCAGGAGAAGGAATCCAATTAGCAATCAACTCCGTAGTACACGGATACAGCGTCTCAAAAAACCGTGTCCCCTGAAAACGTTTATCTGGACACAGGCGTTCCTTCTCCACTGCCTCATTAAGCTCATCCAGAGATGGTAAGGCTGATCGCAACCTATGCGGCTCCTGAAACATCGGGCCGACTTACCAGGACGTCTAGTTACCTCCTCCGGTAACTGTAACGCCTCTCTCATGGCTCCAATAAAAGCCTCTGTACGGCTCAAAAGAGAGGCAGATTGTCCCTGCCGATCCTCCTTATCCGAATAGGATATCTCACCATCTGAGCTTGGAGGGGAACCCTCCATATCAGAAATCTCTGAGTCGCTACGCGAGAAAGATGGCACCGGCCTGTGTCGCTTCCTGCCATGAGAGGATCTAGCTGACACCCAGTAACCTAGAAGGTCAGACAGGCCATCAATAGAACGAGCGAGGGCATCCATTTTGGCGTCACTGTAACCTCCGACCGCTGCGCTTGACGCCGTTGAGGTCTGCGTGTCAGATATGCGAGGCTGATCCTGTAGCGGATCTGGGAGACGGTCCGCTCCTGGACCCTGATCCGACATGCCCACACACAGTATATGGCAGGTAGAAACCTGTCAGCACCAGAACAGGGTGGTTTTCAAAGGCAAAATGAACGCTGAAGGGTTAAGCTTCTTAAATAGAGAGCTACCCCAGCTTTTGTCTCCCAATAAAGGGTTAACCACCAAAGAAGGGGTTAATGTTGCAGACTCTTCACAACCCTTATTTAATGGAAGGGTGTGCGAGCCGCAGGTGCCTCTTATGAGGTAACAGCTGCTGGACAGTGTTCAAAAATATGCCACATTAAACAAGAACGCCAAAGAGATCGCTAACATATTGCGCTGAATTGTATATCGCAATACCAAAGTCGCTAAAGAGATCGCTAACCACTTATGCGACGTCAATGAGATCGCCCACCGTGGAAGCTACTAGCGACATAAAAAACGATCACAAAAGAAAAAACGATCGCAAAACTATGCGTCGCCATTGTGATCGCAACGGGAGCGTTCTGTGTGACAATACCTTGTCCTGCGCTGAGGGGGTCAAGCTTCTGCCCTGACAGGTAGAGGCGACTCACCCAGCTGGCCGTGGTGTAGTGTCTCCTTTCGGTCGGTCGGGGAGAGCGGAGAGTGAGGAGCCCGTCAGTAATGGCCGCCGCGCTAGAGGAGATCTAAACCGGAAGAAAAAAAGGCAGGTTAAGGCGCGCGCTCAGAGCGCTTCCTGCCCGTGAAAAAATGGGAGAGCGCGAAGCCACGCCCCCGCCGGTTTCAAAAAAGCGCGCGACTCACTCCGCTCTCATGTCCTGCAGGCATCCACCTGCGGACAAAAGTACACAATCACCACACTGAATACATGTAGCAGCGGCTGCCGCAGCACTCATACACATTAAAATGTGGAGTACTCACCCAGCTGAGCGCCACAGGGACCCCTCAGAGATTTGTGGCGCTGTGCCTGTAGCTTCCCCCCCAGGGCGGGGAACGCAGTGACCCCAGAAGCGTGGTTTGCGTCCCCGCCAGGGAAGCAATCCTCATCCCCCAGGGCCGGCAGGGTTCTGCAGGGACCACCTTATAGGGTAATACAGATCCGCCAAGGAGAGGTGGGAGTCCAGCAGCGCTGAGACCCCTGAGACTTCTAGACCATTGGCGGTCCAAGTCTCTGTCCGACTAAAATAAAAAAATCTTCTGAGGAGCTGCTTCCAGCAGCGACTATCCTCTGTGAACCTCAAATTTTAGACTGGAGAGCTGGAGTAGGAGGAGCCCTATATAGCTGGAGGGGCCGGTCAACACTTTTTTAATCTGAGGTGTGTTTATCCTATGTGGGCTCCGCCTACCCACTAGTAATGACTGTGTCTCCCTTCCTTCATCTGCAGCTGAAAAACTGTCTGGGGGTCGAAAAAGAAACTCTATGAAGTAGCCTGCCGACACAACCCGTGTCACCCAGGCGTCCGACACGCGGGAAGCCCAAGTCGGTTCGAATTGG
>JARQOD010000006.1:179198916-179353599 GCA_033576555.1 Oophaga sylvatica
TGTTGCTTTTGGTAGCAAAGAGATCTATCTCCGGTTGGCCCCATTTCTGCACAATCAGGTTGAAGATGGAAGTCTTTAACGACCACCTCCTTGACTCAGGAGATTGCGGCTTAAGAAGTCCGCCTTGGTATTTTCTTCTCCTCTTATATGTAGAGCCGTTAGAGAAAGAAAGTGTTGTTCTGCTATCTGGAGTAGGCGCCTTGCCACTTCCATGAGAGGACCGGAACGAGTACCACCCTGGTGGTTGATGTAAGCGACTGTGACACGATTGTCGGAGAGCACTCGAACGTGGTGACCCTGTAGATAGACAAGGAGCTTTTTAATCGCTAGCTCTACCGCTGTCAACTCCTTCATATTAGAAGACATTTGAATTTGATCCTGCTCCCATAAACTCTGAACCATAACGTCCCCCATATGAGCCCCCCACCCAGAGGGACTAGCATCTGTTGTGACTATTCGGGATATTTCATATTCCCAGGGAACCCCCTTAGACAGGTTCGTCTCCTCCTTCCACCAATCTAGGGATTTTATAGTAGCCTGGGACAAGGATAGCTGGCCTTCCAGGTAACCACCCAGCAGATTTTGATACCACAAGACCTCAGCTTGCAGCGTCCTTGTGTGAAATTGAGCCCACCGAACCGCGGGAATACAGGACGAGAGGGAGCCCAAAAGAGACATGGCCTTCCTAAGCGACATGGAGGGGTTATTGGAAGCGTTTAGGATTTGGTACCGTAAGCGAATTAACTTGTCTGACGGTAAACTACAGTTCTGGTTCTCTGAATCCAGAATTAGCCCTAGAAACTGTTGGACCCTCATCGGATTCAAACGAGACTTTTTGGTATTTATTAGCCATTCCAGTCGCTCTAAGGCAGACATTGCTTTTTGTAATTGCTCCAGGCAATGCTCTGTCGATTCTCCGATGATAAGAAAGTCGTCGAGGTAGGGGACTATGAGCATATTGGATTCACGTAAGTGGGCCATGACTTCCGACATAACCTTAGTGAACACTCGTGGGGCAACCGCCAAGCCAAAGGGAAGGGCGCTATATTGAAAATGTCGCAGCGATTCCCCCATCTGGATTGCTACTCTGAGGAAACGCTGATGGTCCACATGGATCGGTACGTGGTAATAAGCGTCCTTCAGATCTAACACCACCATAAAGCAATTTTCAAACAGAAGCTTTATTGCTGAGCTGACCGTTTCCATTTTAAATGGGTGAATAACCAGAAATCTATTGAGGGCTTTCAAATTAATAATTGTTCTAAAAGACGCATCCGGTTTACGGATCAAAAACAGAGGGGAGTAAAATCCCTTACCCCGCTCTGCTTCTGGCACCTCCACTAAGACTTTTTTAGCGCAAAGTTCCTGAACCTCTAACTCTAGAGCGGCCTGCTCCGATGGGGACGATCTGAGAGGGGTAACTTTAAAATTATCTCGAGGTGCCGAGGAGAATTCTAAACGTAGCCCTGTAGCTATAAGGTTAAGAATCCAGCTACTGTTTGAAATTTCCGACCAGGCCGGGAAGAAGGCCTTCAATCTGCCTCCCACCGGCATCGCTAGTCATTGCGAGGGTTTTTTTGTTTCCTTAGGTGGACCCCTAAACATAAACCCTGTACCTCTTCGCCTCTTATCATCCCATTTGGTTCGTTCCCTGGATGACCTTCTGCGGCTGAACCTCCTTCTACTGAAAGGTCTTTTATAGAAAGGGTTGATAGACTGGGAAACTTTTTCTTGTCGTCCCCTGCCTTTTCTAAAAGTTCGTCCAGGACCGGCCCAAAAAGATATTCGCCGTCACACGGAATGGAGCAGAGGCGAGATCTGGCTTGAATATCGCCCGGCCAACATTTTAGCCATAATGCCCTTCTTGCTGCATTAGATAGCCCCGCAGCTCTGGCAGCCATTCTCACTGAGTCCGCCGAGGAATCAGCCAGGAAAGCCGCCGCGTTTTGAATTACCGGCAAGGTCTTTCGAATTAACCCCTGGAGGTCCCATCTGCTAACTGGGATGCCAACTGGTCTAGCCAGACCATCATTGACCTGGCCGCACAAGTGGCTGCAACCGCTGGTCTTAGGGCACCTGCTGCCATCTCCCATGTTCCTTTCAAGAAAGAGTCTGCCTTCTTATCTAGTGGATCTTTTAAAGATCCCATATCATCGAATGGAATGGAGGATTTTTTAGAAGCCTTCGCCACTGCAGCATCCAGCTTCGGGGCCTTATCCCATCTACCCGTCAGGGGATCTTCAAAGGGATATCTCCGCTTAAATGCTTGGGGTAAGGAGCCTCTTTTCTCAGGCTTCTTCCACTCTCTGTCTATGAGGCCTTGGATGCTACTGTTTAGTGGAAAGGATCTCCGTTTTTTTTGGATCTAAACCACCAAACATCAGCTCCTGAACTGAAAGTTCTGGTTTCGCCTCCTCTACCCCCATGGTGGACCTAACTGACTTGACAAATTTGTCCATCTGGTCCAAGGGAAAACAAAAACGGGTGGCGTCTTCCGTAGAAGACGAGGAGGAAGCCGAAGAGGAAGGCGAGGAGGGTCCTGAGACAACTTCACCCCTGTCATGGGCGGCCGGAGAATCTGAATCAGATAAAACTGGTACAGTTCTACGCCTGGAAGATTCTCCGTGTCTTGAGGACGCTCTCATTTCTGCTCTTATTATTTCCCTCAGGCTTTCGGTGAAATCTGGAGTCTCTTCCGTTATCTAAAAAGGGAAGGGGCATAGGGGGGAGGGTTACTATCTCATCCAGGCCCCTGCCCTTCCCCTTAAAATGCCCTACCGTTCGTTGCATGCACGGCTGGCATAACCTTTTAGGGCAAGCGTCAGGCAGAGGGCAAGCACAAAAGGCACATTCCCTGTGCTTGCTTTTCACCGAACATTTCTTCCCCTAGTAACAGACACAGAATGGGGGAAAAACTGCATTACTGGGTGTTCTATTAGACAATCTCTTACCCAGACCATGCAGCAGTAGGTACCGGATCACGGGGAGGGGTCTTTTTCCCAGCTGCGGAACTTCTGCGGCTGGCGTCCCTGGCCGAAGAGGAGCGCTCTGTCTGCTGCTGCTGGCTCTCCTGATGTACCGAGGAAGCTTCTGCAGTGTCCATTGCAAAATGGGGCAGAAGCGCATTTCCTTCTCAGGCCTTTAAATACTCCCCGGATATCCGGGTCAGCAGGACTGGCCAGGGGTCTTCCCCCTCCCGCTCCACAGCCCCCCTGCACCTCCCCGCCGCTCCCACAGTAGGCGCTGCCTCACCCATGGTGCAGCCGCCGAAATTTTCAAAAATGCTGGCCGGTGTCCCATATCCAGTTCCCGCCAGGAGACTCCGCCCCCTTATTCAGCGCTCCCACCGGAGATCCCGATACCGCCGCACCGATCAGGCCAGTAGCGCCTCCCGCCGCCTCGCCCAGCCCCGTCGCCGCAGCAGCGGAGCGCCATGAAAAAACTCCAAATTCCCCACCTCCCCGCCGCGCCGTCCATGGCAGAGACGCGCGGCGGGAAATTAAAAAAAATCCCCCGCCGAGCCGTCCAAAGCAGAGACGCGCGGCGGGAAATTCAAAAAATCCCCCGCCGTGCCGTCCAAAGCAGAGACGCGCGGCCGGAAACTCAAAAAATCCCCCGCTGCGCCGTCCAAAGCAGAGACGCGCGGCGGGAAATTCAAAAAATCCCCGCCGCGCCGTCCATAGCAGCGACACGCGGCGGGAAACTCAAATTCAAAAATATTTTTTTTTTTTTTTTTTCATATGGCTGCACCACCAGCAGGCCCCCATGACAGGACCGCAGGAGAGAACAGGAAGCACCGGGACCAGGGAGCGGGGGAGAATACTTACCAACCGGCGCTGGCTGGGAGACAGGGATCCACTGGATACTGCTCCACCTGCTCCGCACACTGCCGTGGAATCCTACCCGGACCCACCGTGGCGCTTCCAGGAGCTCCGCACCGGTCGAGGTAGGAGATCCCCCCCGCTACCTGGGTCGACCGGCCGGCCTGGGTCCTCCTGAAGATCTTCATCTGTAGGAAACCCGTCCTTTAGGAACAGGAAACCAACTGATGTGTGGGAGAGGTGCCGCCCTTTTGTATCTGTAGGTTTCCTGTTCCTAAGGGCGGATCCCCTCTCTCTGTAGTGCTGTCATGGACGTTCGAATAAAAATGAATATTTAAAATTTTAGTCACAAAAATGATCTTTTGCAAACTTTTTTTTTTATTTTCACAAGGGTAAAAGAAGAAAATGGACAGATAAAGTTGTTGTGCAATTTCTCCTGAGTACGCCAATACCCCATAAGTGGGGGAAAATCACTGTCTGTGCGCACAGCAGAGCTCATAAGGCAAGGAGCACTGTTTGACTTTTTCAAACTAAAATTGGCTGTAATTGAGATTGGATGCCATGTCGCGTCTGGAGAGCCCCTGATGAGCCTAAACAGTGGAAACCCCCCACAAGTGACACCATTTTGGAAACTAGACCCCCTAAGGAACTTATCTAGATCTGTTGTGAGCACTTTGAACCCCCAAGTGTTTCACAAAAGTTTATAATGCCTGGGTGTGAAAAAAAAAAAAACAATTTTCCACAAAAATGATTTTTTAGTCCCAAATTTTAGATTTTTCCCAAGGAAATTGGACCCCAAAAGTTGTTGGCCAATTTGTGCTGAGTACGCTGATACCCAATATGTGGGGGGGGGGAGGGGGAACTGTTTGGGCGCACGGCATGGCTTGGAAAGGAAGTAGTAACGTTTTGGAATGCAGACGTTGATGGGGGTCATGTTGAGCCTAAACAGTAGAAACCCCCCACAAGTGACCACATTTTGGAAACTAGACCCCTAAGGAACTTATCTAGAGCTTTGGTGTGCACTTTGACCCCCCAAGTGCTTCACACAAGTTTATAATGCCCGGGCATGAAAATAAAAAATCCTATTTTTTTCCCACAAAAATTATCTCTTAGTCACTAATTTTTTATTTTCCCAAGGGTAACAGGAGAAATTGGACCACAAAAGTTGTATGTGGGGGGGAACCACTGTTTGGGCGCACGGCAGAGCTCGGAATGGAAGGAGCACCATTTGACTTTTTCCAACCAAAATTGGCTGGAATTGAGATTGGACGCCATGTTGCATTTGGAGAGCCCCTGATGTGCCTAAACAGTGGAAACCCCCCACAAGTGACCCCATTTGGGAAACTAGACCCCTAAGGAACTTATCTAAATCTTTGGTGAGCAATTTGAACCCCCAAGTGCTTCACACAAGTTTATAACGTAGAGCCGTAAAATTAAAAAATCATATTTTTTCCACAAAAATTATCTTTTCACCCCAATTTTTATTTTCCCAAGGGTAACAAGACTCCAAAAGTTATTGTGCAATTTGTCCTGGGTACGCTGATACTCCATATGTGGGGGTAAACCACTGTTTGGGTGCATGGCAGAGTTTGGAAGGGAAGGAGTGCCGTTTGACTTTTTCAACGCAGAATTGGCTGGATGCCATGTCGTGTTTGGAGAGCTCCTGATCTGCCTAAACAGTGGAAACCCCCCACAAATGACACCATTTTGGAAACTAGACCCCTCAAGGTACTTATCTAGATGTGTGGTGAGCACTTTGAACCCCCAAGTGCTTCACAGAAGTTTATAACGAACAGCCGTAAAATAATTTTTTTTTATTTTTTAACAAAAATGATTTTTTCGTCCCCAATATTTTATTTTCAAAAGGGTAACAGGAGAAATTGGACCCCAAAAGTTGTTGTCCAATTTGTCCTGAGTACGCTGATACCCAATATGTGAGAGAAAACTACTGTATGGGTACACGTTGGGGCTCGGAAGGGAAGTAGTGACGTTTTGGATTGCAGACTTTGATGGAATGCTCTGGGGGCATCATGTCGCATTTGGAGAGCCCCTGATCCACCTAAACAGTGGAAACCCCCAACAAGTGACCCCATTTTGGAAAATAGACCCCACAAGGAACTTATCTAGATGTGTGGTGAGCACTTTGAACCCCTAAGTGCTTCACAGAAGTATATAACGAACAGCAGTAAAAATAAAAAATATTTTTTTTTACAAAAATTATTTCTTTCGCCCCCAATATTTTATTTTCACAAGGGTAACAGGAGAAATTGGACCCCGAAAGTTGTTGTCCAATTTGTCCTGAGTACGCGGATACCCAATATGTGGGAGAAAACTACTGTATGGGTACACGTTGGGGCTCGGAAGGGAAGTAGTGACGTTTTGGATTGCAGACTTTGATGGAATGGTCTGGGGCGTCATGTCGCATTTGGAGAGCCCCTGATGCGCCTAAACGGTGGAAACCCCCCACAAGTGACCCCATTTTGGAAAATAGACCCCACAAGGAACTTATCTAGATGTGTGGTGAGCACTTTGAACCCCGAAGTGCTTCACAGAAGTTTATAACGTACAGCCGTAAAAATAAAAATCTTTTTTTTTTTTTTACAAAAATGATATTTTTGCCCCCCAGTTTTTTTATTTTCCTAAGGGTAACAGAAGAAATAGGACAAATTGCACAATAACTCTTAGGGTCCAGAGTACGCTGATACCCCATGTGGTAGTAAACTACTGTTTGGGCGCATGGCAGAGGTCAGAAGGGAAGGAGCACCGTTTGACTTTTTCAACGCAGAATTGGCTGGAATTGAGATCAGACGTCATGTCGCATTTGGAGAGCCCCTGATGCGCCTAAACAGTGGAAACCCCCACAAGTGACCCCATTTTGGAAAATAGACCCCACAAAAAACTTATCTAGATGTGTGGTGAGCACTTTGAACCCCGAAGTGCTTCACAGAAGTTTATAATGTACAGCCGTAAAAATAAAAACACGGATTTTGGTAAGAACTTACCTGTAAAATCCTTTTCAGCGAAGGAAGGAAGAGAGACACAGTATTCATTACTGATGGGTAGGCGGAGCCCCAGATCAGGATGTCACCTCAGATCAAAAGAGTGCTGACTGGCTGGCCCCTCCAGCTCGGGCTCCTCCTACTCAGCTCCAGTCGTACCAAAGCTTTTAGGAAAAGAGCCAAGATCACCAGCGGAGCAACATAACCCCTTCTGAAGGAACTTCAGAGAAAAAACACAAGGATACAGGTTATGCATGCAAAGAAAGCCAAAAACCACAGAGTTCCAGGTACTACTCACGGAACCTGACTACTGCGATGAGCTGGCGATGCTGGAACAGAGCCTTAGCGCGCTGACCTCAGCCCAGATAATCGCTATCAGATAAGGGTCGCGCTGCATCTGAAAACATCAACACACTTCTGCCTTGGGAGGGTGCTGTGTCTCTCTTCCTTCCTTCGCTGAAAAGGATTTTACAGGTAAGTTCTTACCAAAATCCGTGTTTCAGCTGCAGATGGAAGGAAGAGAGCCACTGTATTCATTACTGATGGGACGTCCCAAAGCAGTTCAAAAATAAGGGTGGGAAAAACCAACAAAAGGCAGAAACCCAACAACCTTAACAACAAAGCGCAACCAGCGCTAAACACAAGTTCATCCAGAACTTTAAACTACAGCTGCCTGCAGAACCCTACGTCCGAGGGCTGCATCAGCGGAAGCACTGACGTCCACTTTATAAAACTTCGTAAACGTGTGGACAGAGCGCCAAGTTGCCGCCCGGCAGAGCTGCACTGCCGAAGCACCTTGGTGAAAAGCCCACGATGAAGCCACAGCCCTCGTGGAATGGGCTTGAATCTTAATCGGACAAGATTCACCCTGAAGACGGTAAGCTTCCAATATAGCTGACCGAATCCAACGAGCTATAGAATCCTTGGAAGCTCGTTGACCACGCCGACGACCGACTGGAACCACAAATAGGGAGTCCGTCTTACGAAAACCTTGAGTAATAGATAGATAAAACTTCAAGGCCCGCACTAAATCCAATGTGTGTAAAGCTCGCTCTTTCACATTCTTCGGATCCGGACAGAATGAAGGCAACACAATATCCTGATTGACATGAAATTGTGACACCACTTTAGGCAAAAAATCACCCCGAGTGCGAAGCACTACACGATCCGGAAAAAACTCCAGAAAAGGAGGCGAACAAGAAAGAGCTGCCAACTCAGAAACTCTCCTCAAGGAAGTGACTGCAACAAGGAAAGCCACCTTCCAAGAAAGTAAAGAAAGGCTAGCAGAAACCATAGGCTCAAAAGGTTTATGCTGAAGAGCCTCCAAAACAAGGTTGAGCCGCCAAGGAGACACGGGTACCTTCCGCGGCGGAAACTTACGAGATATACCTCGGAAAAAGGAGAGCACGTCTCTATTTGAAGCAATGGTTCTCCGGAACAATAAGGACAGAGCAGAAATCTGACCTTTCAGGGTGCTGACTGCCAAACCCTTGTCTAGCCCATGCTGCAGAAAAGCCAACAGGTTGGGAATGGAAAATTTTCTCGGGTTCCGAGAAGACCCCAAACACCACGAAAAGAAGGTTTCCCAAATTTTGTGGTAAATCCTAGTAGTAGCCGGACTTCTTGCAGCACGAAGGGTAGCAATGACCTCGGCTGAGAAACCTCTACGGGTCAAGATTTCGGTCTCAAGAGCCACGCCGTCAAAACGCAGGGACATCAAGTCCGGATGACAAACGGGCCCCTGAGTCAACAAGTCCGGTTGAAGAGGGAGTGGAAAAGGAGGTGCCGCCAACAGCGACATTATTGTCGAGAACCACACCCTTCTTGGCCAGTCTGGAGCTATCAAAATAGCTGGAATTCTCTCTAGTCTGATCCGACGCAGTACTAGAGGAAGTAAGGATATCGGCGGGAATACATAGATCAGCTCGAACTGATCCCACTGAGCCACTAGAGCATCCACCGCCACAGCCTTCGGGTCCTTGTACCTGGACATGAACGTCGGTAACTTGGCATTGGACCTGGATGCCATCAAATCCACTTGGGGGTTCCCCAGCGAGAGCACAGTAGTGCAAAAACTTCCGGGTGGAGGCTCCATTCCCCGGGATCCATCCTTCTGCGACTGAGAAAGTCCGCTGTAATATTCTGAACCCCTGGAATGTGAATCGCCGACAAGGCTGGCACACTGGCCTCTGCCCAAATCAGAATTCGGGACACCTCTACCATGAGTCTGGAACTCCTTGTCCCACCTTGTGATGGATATAACGCGACAGCCGTCGCATTGTCTGTCTGCACTCGGACTGGCAGACCGCTCAAAAGGACCGTCCAATGTTGGAGGCAAAGGAAAATCGCCCTCAATTCCAGGATGTTGATCGGAAGAACAGACTCTTCCGATGACCATACCCCCTGAATCCAGAGATTGTTCCAAACACCCCCCCAGCCCGTCAGGCTGGCATCGGTGGTTATGACTGACCACTTCGGAGGGAGGAAAGACTTCCCCAGGGAGAATGCCCCTGGACGTAACCACCATTCTAGAGAATCCCGCACCGCGCGAGAAATGGTGACACTGCAATCCAGCGATTGCGACTGGTTCCATCGACTCAAGATGAACCTTTGGAGAGTCCTGGAATGGAACTGGGCAAAAGGAATTGCCTCCATGGACGCCACCATCAGTCCCAGAAGACGCATACACTTCCGTAGGGACATTGCCGTTGAGGATTTCATAATCTGTACATGTCGAAGAAGACATGACTGTTTGTCTGGTGGTAGGGAAACTACCGACCGAAACGTGTCGAGATGCATTCCCAAAAGAGGATTGTCCTCGATGGTTCCAGGGATGACTTCTCCCAATTGACCAGCCAACCGAAGTCCTTCAGAAACTGAAGAGACAAATCCCGAGCCGTCAACGCCTCCTCCTCCGAGGAAGCCACGATCAAAAGATCGTCCAGATAAGGGAGAATCGTAATCCCCTGTCTTCGAAGGATTGCCATGAGGGGCGCCAGAATTTTTGTAAAGACCCTTGGCGCTGAGGCTAAGCCGAACGGCAGAGCCACGAACTGGTAATGATTCTGACCTATGGCAAATCGAAGAAAGCGCTGATGAGCCTTTCCGATGGGAATATGCAAATAGGCGTCGCGAATGTCGATTGACACCAGAAAATCGTTCTGTGACAGAGCTGCCACAACGGAGCGAAGCGACTCCATGCGAAATTTCCGGGCATGGACATGCCGGTTTAATCGCTTGAGATCCAGAATCGGGCGAAATTTGTTTCTCCTTTTTGGGAACTATAAAAAGGTTGGAATAAAAACCTTTCCCTCGGTCCTCTGACGGAACCGGTATCACTACACCCTTTTGTAGCAGAGATTCGACCTCTCGCTGTAGAGCGACAACAAGCTCGGGTTCCGACGGAACGCGAGATTGACAAAAAACATTTGGGGGTCGAGAAGCAAACTCTATGAAATAGCCTGCCGACACTATCCGCGTTACCCAGGAATCTGGAACGCGAGCCATCCAAGTCGCCTTGAAAAGAAGCAGGCGACCCCCCACTCGAGAATCCTCGAGTGGACCCCTGGCGTCAATCCGACTTTGCGGGCTTCTTGTCAAGTTCCCGCTTGTCCTGGCGGAAACTCCGCTTCCAGGGAGTACGAGTTTTCTGAGAGGATTTCTTTCCTGAGAAGGAAGGACGACCCGATCCCATGAGGAGTGACTAGATCGTCCTCGGCCCCGAAAGGACCGCCGACCACTATAGACGCCAGGCTTACTGGACACCGAGACCATGGCCCTACGCTGTGGTAATGATGATTCCTTCGCCTTAGCCTTGGAAATCAGCTGTGAGGTCGGATCCAAAAAGATGGCCACCCTTGTAAGGTAAGGCCAACAACCCTTGTTTGGAAACTGCGTCCCCGGCCCACTGTCTGAGCCATAAAGCTCTTCTGACTGTGACCGCTGAAGCTTGCGCTTTGGCCAGCAGAGATGCCGTATCCAGACCGGCATCAAAGATATAACAGGCTGCCGTTTCTAACCATTCACAAGTTTCCCGTATCTCAGATAACGGAGATTCATTTTGCAACTCCGTCTTCAGACGTGCCAACCAGCCTAGAAAAGCTCTAGCAGCACACATGGATCCTAGCACTGCTCGGAATCCATGACCCGCAGCCTCATAGCTTGCTTTTGCCGCCAATTCTGTTTTTCTATCCAAAGGCTCCTGTAAGCTCGCTTTCCCCTTAATAGGGAGTAGTGAGGATTTACTAAGCTGAGATAAAGACACATCCACCTCAGGAGCAGAAGTCCAATTAGCCTTTAACTCCGCAGAGCAAGGATAAAGTGTATCCAAGAAATGCGTTCCATGAAAACGCTTATCTGGACACAGACGTTCCTCCTCTATTACACTATTAAGCTCATCCAGAGCTGGCAATGTTGTACGCGAAGCACGGGACTCCTGGAACATGCGTGCTGATTTACCAGGACGACTAGTTACCTCCTCCGGTAACTGTAATATATCTCTCATGGCTTCAATTAATGCCTCCGTACGCTTCGCCATAGAGGAACGCCCCTGCGGCTCGTCCGCATCTGAATCGGATATTTCTCCATCCGAATTTAAAGGGGAACTCTGCCCAATATCAGATATATCTGACTCGCTCCGTGTAGAGGCCGGTAACGACCTGCGTCGCTTCCTCTGAGAGGAATTAGCAGACACATATTGACCTAAAAGGTCAGACAAGTTGTTGATCGATCGAGCGATATTCAATTTTTCACCGCTGTCGACCGCAGCGCTAGACGCTGTGGAGGTCTGCGTATCTGATTGCCGCAATGGCACTGGGACGTGGTCCGCGGCATCTGAACTCTGTTCAGACATGTCTCACCTGTATGAGCAGGTCAAAGCGGTAATACCAGCAAAAACTATGCGTTTTTTTTTTTTTTTTTTTTTTAAAACGCTGAAGGGTTAACGCTCCACCAGGCAGGGTTACCCCAGCGGTATTCAGTCAAAAAATTTTGCTGGTAGAAATAACCCTCAGAGGGGTTAATATTGCAAACTCACCACAATATATATATATTAGTGAGCCCCAGCCAATTTTATGTCTCTAATGAGACTGCAGCTGCAGGATAGCGATCGCTGCGCTGCGGGGTGAGGAATCAGCACTCACCCAGCTGGCCGTGGTGTCTATGAGGAGAGGAGCGGTCTGAGGAGCCCAGGAGCCTGTGTAATGGCCGCCACAGTGAGGGAGTCGCAGGAGAAACGCCAGAGCGCGCGTCTTCCTGCTCAGAAGACCGGGAATAGTTAGGCCACGCCCCCCGCCAGCTCGAATATTGAGCGCGAACTCCCCCGCTCCTGCTCCCTCTCTGTCCTGCAGGTATCTGCCTGCGGACAAAAGATCACCACATCTACATGTAACAGCGCTGTCGCCGCAGCGCTGAAGCATACTGACATACATGTAATAGCGCTGCTCACTCAGACGCTAAAGCACTCACACATAATTATAATAAAAATTTTGTGTGGAGTACTTACCAGCCAAAAGCGCCACAGGGACCCTCAGGGGTTTCTGGCGCTGTGCCCATGCTTCCCCCCAGGGCGAGGAACGCAGTGACCGCACGTGTGGTTTGCGTCCCGCCAGGGAAGCTCCCCTCATCCCCCAGGGCCGGCAAGGATTCTGCAGGGACTTTGAGTAAATACAGATCCGCCAAGGGAGAGGTTGGGATACAGCAGCGCTGGTACCCCTGAGACCTCTAGACCAACTGGTGATCCAAGTCTCCTGTCCGAATATAAAATAATAAAATCTTCTGAGGAGCTGCATTAGCAGCGACCATCCTCTGGACCTCAAATCTTAGACTGGAGCTGAGTAGGAGGAGCCCGAGCTGGAGGGGCCAGCCAGTCAGCACTCTTTTGATCTGAGGTGACATCCTGATCTGGGGCTCCGCCTACCCATCAGTAATGAATACTGTGGCTCTCTTCCTTCCATCTGCAGCTGAAAATATATATTTTTTTTTTTTACAAAAATGATATTTTTGCCCCCGGTTTTTTATTTTCCCAAGGGTAACAGAAGAAATAGGACAAATTGCACAATAACTCTTAGGGTCCAGAGTACGCTGATACCCCATGTGGGAGTAAACTACTGTTTGGGCGCATGGCAGAGGTCAGAAGGGAAGGAGCACCGTTTGACTTTTTCAACGCAGAATTGGCTGGAATTGAGATCAGACGTCATGTCACATTT
Source organism: Oophaga sylvatica (assembly GCA_033576555.1). NCBI lineage: Eukaryota > Metazoa > Chordata > Amphibia > Anura > Dendrobatidae > Oophaga > Oophaga sylvatica. The sequence continues at coordinate 179,211,943 of JARQOD010000006.1, forward strand.
GGAGAGCCCCTGATGTGCCTAAACAGCAGAAATCCCCCAATTCTAACTCCAACCCTAACCCCAACACACCCCTAACCCTAGTCCCAACCCTAACCACAAACCTAACCCTAACACACCCTATCCCTAATCCCAACCATTACCCTAATACTAACTTTAGCGACAACCCTAACCCTAACTTTAACCGCAACCCTAACCTTAACCTAATGGGAAAATGGAAATACATTTTTTTAATTTTATTATTTTTCCCTAACTAAGTGGTGATAAAGGGGGGTTTGATTTACTATTTATAGCGGGTATTTATGATAGGCAGCGGTCACGCTAAAAGACGCTTTTTATTGCAAAAAATAGTTTTTTGCATCGCCACATTTTGAGAGCTACAATTTTTGCATATTTTGGCCCACAGAGTCATGTGAGGTCTTATTTTTTGCGGTACGAGTTGACGTTTTTATTGGTACCATTTTTGAGCACGTGACATTTTTTGATCGCTTTTTATTTCGATTTTTGGGAGGTTAGAATGAACAAAAATCAGCAATTCATGAATTTCTTTTGGGGGGGTGTTTATACCGTTCCGCGAGTGGTAAAATTGATGAAGCAGTTTTATTCTTCGGGTCAGTATGATTACAGCGATACCTCATTTATATCATTTTTTTATGTTTTGGCGCTTTTATAGAATAAAAACAATTATATATAAAAAATAATTATTTTTGCATCGCTTTATTCTGCAAGCTATAACTTTTATTTTTTCGCTGATGATGCTGTGTGACGGCTCGTTTTTTGCGGGACAAGATGACGTTTTCAGCGGTACCATGTTTATTTATATCCGTCTTTTTGATCGCTTGTTATTCCACTTTTTGTTCGGCGGTATGATGATGAAGCACTGATTTTTTGCTTTGGTTTATTTATTTTTTTTAAGGGGTTCACAAAAGACGGATTTTGGTAAGAACTTACCTGTAAAATCCTTTTCAGCGAAGGAAAGAAAGGAGACACACTAGTTCATAACTAGTGGGTAGGCGGAGCCCAGATAGGATTGACACCTCAGATTAAAAAGGGTGTTGACCGACCCCTCCAGCACTGGCTCCTCCTACTCCAGCTTTCTCCAGTCGTACCCAAGCTTAAGAAAAGAGCAATATCACCAGCGGAGCAACATAACCCTTCTGAAGGACTTCAGAGAAAAATAGAAAAGTACAGGTTATGCATGCATTTGGCAAAGAAAAACCACACAGTTCCAGGTACTACTCACTGAACCTGACTACTGCGATAAGCTGGCAATGCTGGAACAGAGTCGTAGCGCGTCGACCTCAGCTCAGAAAATCGCTATCAGAGAAGGGTCACGCTGCATCTGTAAATATAAACAACACACTTCTGCCATGGGAGGGAGCTGTGTCTCCTTTCCTTCCTTCGCTGAAAAGGATTTTGCAGGTAAGTTCTTACCAAAATCCGTCTTTCAGCTGCAGATGGAAGGAAAGGAGACACACTAGTTCATAACTAGTGGGACGTCCCAAAGCAGTCCAAAAATTAGGGTGGGAAAAAACCAAAAGAGGCAGAAACCCAACAACCTAGATAAATGCGCAACAGGCGCCAAATACAAGTTAACTAAAACTTAAATTACCGCTGCCTGCAGGACCCTACGTCCTAAGGCCGCATCAGCGGAAGCACTGACGTCCACCTTATAAAACTTTGTAAATGTGTGGACGGAACACCAGGTCGCCGCTCGGCAGAGCTGAGCTGCCGAAGCCCCTTGATGAAAGGCCCACGATGAAGCCACAGCCCTCGTGGAGTGAGCTCGAATCTTAATCGGGCAAGGTTCGCCTTTCAGACGGTAAGCCTCCAAAATGGCCGACCGAATCCAACGAGCTATAGAATCCTTGGAAGCTCGTTGACCACGCCTGCGACCTGCTGGAATCACAAACAGAGAATCTGACTTCCGAAAACCTTGAGTAACAGACAAATAGAACTTCAAGGCCCGCACTAAATCCAATTTGTGCAAGTCTCGTTCCTTTGCGTTCCTCGGGCCCGGGCAAAGCGAGGGCAACACAATACCCTGGTTAACGTGAAATTGCGACACCACCTTAGGTAGAAAGTCGCCCCGTGTGCGAAGCACTACCCGATCCGGGTAAAACTCCAGAAAAGGAGGCGAGCAAGAAAGAGCTGCCAACTCAGAAACCCTTCTTAAAGAGGTCACCGCCACTAAGAAGGCAACCTTCCAAGAAAGAAGGGAAAGGCTAGCAGAACCCATAGGCTCAAAAGGCACATGTTGAAGAGCCTCCAAGACAAGGTTGAGCCGCCAAGGAGACACAGGTGCCTTCCGCGGAGGAAACTGACGGGTTACTCCGCGAAAAAAGGAACGCACATCCCTACGCGAAGCGATAGCCTTCCGAAACAGCAAGGACAGGGCAGAAACCTGACCTTTCAGAGTGCTAACTGCTAAACCTTTGTCAAACCCGTACTGCAGAAAAGCCAACAGATTGGGAATGGAAAAAATCCTCGGGTTCCTTGAAGACCCCAAACACCACGAAAAGAAGGCTTCCCAAGTCTTGTGATAAATCTTAGTGGTAGCCGGACCTCTGGCAGCTCGCAGAGTGGCAATGACTTCAGCCGAGAAACCTCTACGGGTCAATATTTCGGTCTCAAGAGCCACGCCGTCAAACGCAGAGACTTCAAGTCCGGATGACGAACGGGCCCCTGGGATAACAGGTCCGGACGAAGAGGAAGTGGAAATGGCGGAGCTGCCAAAAGCGACACCAGTGTCGAGAACCACGTCCTCCTTGGCCAATCCGGGGCTATCAACATAGCCGGAATTCTCTCCAGTCTGATCCGACGCAGCACCAGAGGAAGCAAGGATATCGGCGGAAACACATACACTAGCTCGAAATGGTCCCACGGAGCCACCAGAGCATCCACCGCCACAGCCTTCGGATCCTTGTACCTGGATATGAAGGTCGGTAGTTTGGCATTGACCCTGGATGCCATCAAATCCACTTGGGGAGTTCCCTAACGGGAGCACAGCAGTGCAAAAATTTCCGGATGGAGACTCCATTCTCCAGGATCCATCTTCTCGCGACTGAGGAAGTCCGCCGTGGTATTCTGGACTCCTGGAATGTGAATCGCAGAGATGGCTGGAACCCTGGTCTCGGCCCATAGCAGGATCCGAGACACCTCCATCATGATCCTGGAGCTCCTCGTCCCGCCTTGATGGTTGATATACGCGACCGCGTCGCGTTTCTGTCTGCATCGAACTGGCAGACCGCTCAAAGGACCGTCCATGTTGGAGGCAAAGGAAAATTGCTCTCAATTCCAGGATGTTGATCGGTAGAACAACTCTTCCGATGACCATACTCCTGGATCCAAAGATCGTTCCAGACCCCCCCCAGCCGTGGGCTGGCAATCGGTGGTTATGAACCGAACCACCTCGTAGGGAGGAAAGATTTCCCCAGGGATAACGCTCCTGGACGTACCACCATTCTAGGGATTCTCGCACCTGCGAGGAGATGACGCGCAATCCAGAGAAATTGCGATCGATCCAAGACCAGAATGAGTCTTTGGAGGGCCTGGAATGAAATTGGGCAACGGAGTGCCTCCATGGACGCCACCATCAAACCAGAAGGCGCATACACTTCCGAAGGGACATGCGTCGAGACTTCATGATCTGTACATGTCGAGAAGACATGCCCGCTTGTCATGGAGGTAGGACACCACCGCCCGTACCGTGTCGAAATGCATTCCCAAAAATAGATTGACTGCGACGGTTCAGAGACGACTTCTCCCAATTGACCAGCACCCGAAATCCTCCAGGAGCTGAAGGGATAGATTGCGAGCAGTCACCGCCTCCTCCTTTGAGGACGCCACAATCAAAAGATCGTCCAGTAGGGAAAAATGTACCCCTGCTTCGAAGAATTGCCATGAGAGGCGCCAAATTTTTGTAAAAATTTGGCGCGAGGCCAAGCGAATGGCAGAGCCACAAACTGGTAATGGTCCTGACCTATGGCAAAACGAAGAAACGCTGATGAGCCCTTCCGACGGAACATGCAAATAAGCGTCGCGAATGTCGATTGACACAAAAGTCGTTTGCGACAGGTGCGCACCAGGAGCGAAGTGATTCCATGCGGAATTTGTGGTGGAGACATGTCGATTCAATCTTTTGAGATCCAGAATAAGGCGAAATTTGTTCTCCTTTTTGGGAACCACAAAGATTGGAATAAATCCTCTTCCCCGTCCTCCGGCGGTACCCGTATACCACACCTTCTGCAGAAGGAGTCGACTCTCGCAGTCAGAGCGCAATTAACTCGGCTCTGACGGTGTGCGAGACTGGCAAAACCTGTCCGGGGTCGAGAAGAAAACTCTATAAATAACTGCGACACGACCCCGTTACCAGTGTCCGTAACGTGGGAAACCCAAGTCGCTTGAATTGGAGCAGGCGACCCCACTCGAGAGCCTCGAGTGGAACCTGCGTCAGTCCGTCTGGTGCGACTTCTTGTCAGCTCCGCTTGTCTTGAGGAAACTTGATTTCCAGGGAGTGCCGGATTTCTGAGTGACTTTTCCGAAAAAGAGGGATGACCCGATCCCCAGAGGACTGACCGAATCGTCCCTTGGATCGAAAGGATCGCCGGCCACTACGGCACCAGGTCTGCCAGGCGCAGAAGCCATAGCCTTTCGCTGTGGTAAAGCCGCTTCTTTTGTCTTGCCTTGCAATCAGCTCCTGAGAGGTCAGATCCAAATAGCTGACTTCCCTTGTAGGCTAGAGACAGCAAACCTTGTTTTGACACTGCGTCCCCAGTCCACTGTCTAAGCCACAGTGCTCTTCTAACTGTGACCGCCGAAGCTTGCGCCCTGGACAACAGTGATGCAGTATCCAGACCTGCATCATAGCTATAACAGACTGCAGTCTCCAATAAATCGAGAAGCCCATCTACCTCGGATAACGGAGATCATTTTGCAACGCCATCCGTATACGGTCCAACCAGACAGGGAAGCCTTACAAGCACACATGGATCCTAGCACGCTTTGAATCCATGACCCGAGGCCTCGTAGTTGGATTTCGCCGCCATCTCGTTTTTCTGTCTAGCGGTCCTGCAGACTCGCCTTCCCTTTAACAGGGAGCAATGAGGATTTACTGAACAGGGATAAAGGAACATCCACTTCAGGAGAAGAAATCCAATTATCCGTCAATTCCGTAGAGCACGGATATAGTGCCTCAAAAAAACGTGTTCCTTGAAAACGTTTATCTGGACACCGGCGTTCCTTCTCACTGCTTCATTAAGCTCATCCAGGGCTGGCAATGTCGCTCGCGACTTACGGTACTCCTGGTACATCCGAGGTGACTTACCAGGACGTGTAGTTACCTCCTCCGGCAACTGTAACGCCTCTTCATGGCTTCAATAAAAGCCTCTGTTCGGCCCAAAGCGGCAGAATGTCCCTGCCGATCCTTATCCGAACCAGATAACTCCCCATCTGAATTTGAAGGGAACCCTGTCCGCATTCCATATCAGAGAGTTCTGATTCGCTATGCGGAAAGGATGATACCGGCCTGTGTCGCTTCCTTCCATGAGAGGATCTAGCTGACACCCAATGACCTAAAAGGTCAGAAAGGCCATCAATAGAGCGAGCGATGGCATCCAATTTGGCATCGCTGTGACCTCCAATTGCTGCACTTGACGTCGAGGTCTGCGTATCAGATACGCGCGACTGATCCTGAAGCAGATTTGGCACACGTCCGCACCTTCTGGACCCTGATCCGACATGCCCTCACACAGTATATGGCAGGTCAAAGCCTGTCAGTAACTAGAAAAAAAGTGTGGCTTCTCAAGCGGATGCAGCAAGCCGCTGAAGGGTTAAAGCTCTTAGTGAGAGAGCTACCCCAGCTGTATCAGCAGAATATTCAGCAATATAATTAGCCCTTACAAGTTCTGATCCCAAACTGGGATAGAACCTATGGCGGTTGCTGAAAAGGTTAACCCTTTAAAAGGGGTTAATGTCGCCGGCTCCCCACTACTCCCTTATTAAAATAGAAGGGGTGTGCGAGCTCCAGGCAAAATAAGGTCTCTATATGAGACCGCAGCTGCAAGATAACGCTATCTGTTCTTGTTACACAGATAGGTTCCTGCGCTGTGGGGGTGAGGGCGTTTGACTCACCCCAGCTGGCCGCGGTGATGTATATGGTGTACGGGAGGAGCGGAGCAGGAAGGAGCCCGTGGAAGCCTTTTCTAATGGCCGCCGCGCTGAGTGAAGCCGGAAGAGAAGCGCCTAATCGCACGCTTCTGCACCAGAAGCCCGGGAGCGTGAAGCCACGCCCCCCGCCGGCTTCAAAAAAAGAGCGCAAACTCCTTCGCTCTCTGCTCCCCCTGTCCTGCAGGCATCTGCCTGCGGACAAAATACAGTCACCAAACATGTCAATTTTACATGTAACAAAGGCTACAGCAGCAGCCGCTGAAAGCACTCACACACACTTTAATAAAAATGTGGGGTACTCACCAGCCGAGCGCCACAGGGACCCCCAGGGGTTTCTGGCGCTATGCCCATGCTTCCCCCCCGGGCGGGGAACGCAGTGACCCCAGATGCGTGGTTTGCGTCCCCGCCAGGGAAGGCATCCTCATCCCCCAGGGCCGGCAGGGTTCTGCAGGGACCACCATTAGGGTAATACAGATCCGCCAAGGGAGAGGTTGGGGTCCAGCAGCGCTGAGACCCCTGAGACCTCTAGACACAATTTGGTGATCCAAGTCTCTTGTCCGATTAAAATAATAAAATCTTCTGAGGAGCTGCTTCCAGCAGCGACCATCCTCTGGGACCTCAAATTTTAGACTGGAGAAAGCTGGAGTAGGAGGAGCCAGTGCTGGAGGGGTCGGTCAACACCCTTTTTAATCTGAGGTGTCAATCCTATCTGGGCTCCACCTACCCACTAGTTATGAACTAGTGTGTCTCCTTTCCTTCCATCTGCAGCTGAAAGGGGTTAACTAGTGGGACAGTTCTATAGGGCGGGTCGTTACGGACGCGGCGATACCAAATATGTGTACTTTTATTGTTTTATTTTTTTTTTACAGGAAGAAATTAATTTATTGGGGAATATTTTTTTTTTATTTTGGAATTTTTTTTTTTTACACATTTATTTTTATTTTTTTAACTTTTTTACATTGTCCCAGGGTGGGACATCACTGTAAAATGTCAGATCGCTGGTCTCACAGTGTGCACAGCACTCTGTGAGACCAGCGATCTCACAGGCAGCGCTGCAGGCTTCTCAGTGCCTGCTCTCGGCAGGCACTGAGGAAGCCGCCTCCCTCCAGGACCCCGGCGCCATCTTGGATACGGGTCCTGGGAGGAAGCCCTCAGAACAGCGCGATCACATCGCGCTGTTCTGAGGGTCTCAGGGGGGCGCGCAGGGAGCACCCTCCCTGTGCGATGCTCCCCTGTGCCCCCGGTACACCGCGATCATGTCTGATCGCGGTGTGCAAGGAGTTAATGTGCCGGGAGCGGTCCGTGACCGCTCCTGGCACACAGTCACGGGTGTCAGCTGTGATAATCAGCTGACACCCGGCGGCGATTAGCTGCGCTCCCCCCGGGAGCGCAGCTAATTGCTATGACGTACTATCCCGTCCATGGTCAGATTGTCACGGGTTTTATGGACGGGATAGTAAGTCAGATGTCAGAGGGGGGTTAAGGAGGGGGCCCGTGCCTACCAGGATGGGATTAAAGAGGGGGCCAGTGCCTACCAGGATGGGATTAAGGAGGGGGCCCTTGCCTACCAGGATGGGATTAAGGAGGGGGCCCGTGCCTACCAGGATGGGATTAAGGAGGGGGCCCATGCCTACCAGGATGGGATTAAAGAGGGGGCCAGTGCCTACCAGGATGGGATTAAGGAGTGGGCCCTTGCCTACCAGGATGGGATTAAGGAGGGGGCCCGTGCCTATCAGGATGGGATTAAGGAGGGGGCCCGTGCCTACCAGGCTGGGATTAGGGAGGGGGCCTGTGCCTACCAGGCTGGGATTAAGGAGGGGGCCAGTGCCTACCAGGCTGGGATTAAGGAGGGGGCCCGTGCCTACCAAGCTGGGATTAAGGAGGGGGCCCATGCATACCAGGATAGAGTTAAGAGGGCCATGTATACCAGGACAGGGATGAGGGAGCCATGTATACCAGGATAGCAGATATTAGGTACAGGTTTGCCTCTCCATTACTAACCTCTGGGCTTGATGTCACTTGACAATACAAAAGTCAAAGGTGACATCAACCCCAATACTATCACCTCACTTGCCACTGTACAAGGGCAAGCGGGAAGAGAAAGGTTTAGTGCCAGAATTGGCACATCTTATGGATGAGCCATTTCTGGGAAGGCTGAGAGCTAATGCTTTAGGTCTGGGAGGGGGCCAATATCCATGGCCCCTTCCTATGCTAAAAATATCGACCAGAAGTTGTGTACCTAGCCTTTGCTGGTTATTAATTATAGGGGGACCCTACATTCTTTTTGTGGTCCCTCATTACAGTAACCAGGAAATGCCAAGTATACAGCTGTAAGCTGATATTAATAGCCTGGGAAGCTCCATGGGTATTACCCCTTCCCAGGCTATAAAAATATTCCCCACCTGTCAGCTTTCCTTCTGCTTAATAAAATGTCGGGGGACCTTAACCCATTTTTTTCCAAAAGGAATTTACTCTGTATTGGAAAACTGTGTGTAAATAACAGAGAATTGCTCTATGTAAAAGCTCATGTTAAAGTCGCATTCGCATGAAAATTTGATGTAAATCGGATGCTAGGTGTTAAAATCAGATTGTACTCGCGTGAAAATCGCATGACACTCGTCCCACTTTTCTGGACGGACATCGGAGCTTTTTTTTTTTTCTTTAAACGATGATGGGTATGAGCCCTATGATCGACTCTCGAAATTACAGCAGATATCTACTTCAAACCGAATACATACCTTTTTTTCTGAATATATTTGTTGTTGGGTTAAAATTGCTTGTAGCATCAGATTCTGAAACAATTTTGAAAGGCGAATTACATTGAAGTTCACAGTAATATTTACAAAAAATTAACTTAAAGGACATGTATGGCATGAGGACTACAAACTTTCACAAGTACCATACCTTGGGCCTTATTTGATGATAAAGTAAACGTCAGTTTATTTCTCTGACTGAGAGGCACAATTTCAACAGGTTGTGAAATGGGAAATAATGGTTTCTTACACTGCGTCTTTGGGTCTGTAAAGGAAAATATGTCACATACAAATAATCCTGTATATATGCAATTATTATTGTTCTATAATTTAATGAGAAAATTATCCTAAGATGAGAGTTGTAGTTAAGTGTTGTCAATTAAAATCTGCAACTATTTTGGTGAATGTACATTGCTAAAATATAAAAATTCATCCTTTAGAAATATATTTACTAAGAAAATCAGTGACATGTTCAATACTATATCATATACACACACCTACATACAGGAGGTGAAATAAATATTGAACAGCTCACCAATTTTCTTTGTAAATATATTTCTAAAGATGCTATTGACATGACAGTCTCACCAGAGGTTGGTAACAACCCATCCAAGCAACATAGGCAAAGAATCCAAACCATAATAGTCCATAAATTAAAAGTTATGTGTAATAATGAGAAATGACAGGAAAAAAGTATTGAACATAAAACAAAGAGGAGCAAAAAGCCATGGTTAAGTCATGACACCAGATGAAATCTCTCAGTAATTAGAAAACAATCTTGCCATTTAGTGAAAAATAATATCAGCTGGTTTACCTTATGGCCTATAAAAAGGAGCCTCATTACCAAGGTGCCACACAAGAAACATCTCATGGAAGGTAAAATTAGTGAGCTGTTTAAACATCTTTGCAACTTTAGAAGGAAAAATAAGGATTTTATGGCACTCCCACCCATAAAATCAATCTTATTAGAGATTATTTAAAAACAGGAGGATCAATCATGAGGATAAAATCTTACGCGTTTCTGGCATGCACTAAGCCGGGAATAACAACCTTATGGTTGCAAAACATACTGATGGTATAAGTTGCAGAAAATTATCTAAACTACTGAAGGTTCCAGTGAGCACTGTTTGGGTCATAATCCAGCAGTTGTAAGAACATCATTTCACCATGAACCGGCCACAACCACAAAAAAAATTGTGCTGAAAATCCCGGCTTATACATGAGTATATACGGTATATTTCAGTAAGCGTGTGCAATACTTTTTCACTGTGTTACTTCTCATTATTACACATAATTTATAGACATTTATGGTTTGATTTCTTTGCCTGTGTGGATTGGATGAGTAGTTACTAGTGTTGAGCGATACGATACTGCAAATACACGGATTTTGGTAAGAACTTACCTGTAAAATCCTTTTCAGCGAAGGAAGGAAGAGAGACACAGTATTCATTACTGATGGGTAGGCGGAGCCCCAGATCAGGATGTCACCTCAGATCAAAAGAGTGCTGACTGGCTGGCCCCTCCAGCTCGGGCTCCTCCTACTCAGCTCCAGTCGTACCAAAGCTTTTAGGAAAAGAGCCAAGATCACCAGCGGAGCAACATAACCCCTTCTGAAGGAACTTCAGAGAAAAACACAAGGATACAGGTTATGCATGCAAAGAAAGCCAAAAACCACAGAGTTCCAGGTACTACTCACGGAACCTGACTACTGCGATGAGCTGGCGATGCTGGAACAGAGCCTTAGCGCGCTGACCTCAGCCCAGATAATCGCTATCAGATAAGGGTCGCGCTGCATCTGAAAACATCAACACACTTCTGCCTTGGGAGGGTGCTGTGTCTCTCTTCCTTCCTTCGCTGAAAAGGATTTTACAGGTAAGTTCTTACCAAAATCCGTGTTTCAGCTGCAGATGGAAGGAAGAGAGCCACAGTATTCATTACTGATGGGACGTCCCAAAGCAGTTCAAAAATAAGGGTGGGAAAAAACCAACAAGAGGCAGAAACCCAACAACCTTAACAACAAAGCGCAACCAGCGCTAAACACAAGTTCATCCAGAACTTTAAACTACAGCTGCCTGCAGGACCCTACGTCCGAGGGCTGCATCAGCGGAAGCACTGACGTCCACTTTATAAAACTTCGTAAACGTGTGGACAGAGCGCCAAGTCGCCGCCCGGCAGAGCTGCACTGCTGAAGCACCTTGGTGAAAAAACCCACGATGAAGCCACAGCCCTCGTGGAATGGGCTTGAATCTTAATCGGGCAAGATTCACCCTGAAGACGGTAAGCTTCCAATATAGCTGACCGAATCCAACGAGCTATAGAATCCTTGGAAGCTCGTTGACCACGCCGACGACCGACTGGAACCACAAATAGGGAGTCCGTCTTACGAAAACCTTGAGTAATAGATAGATAAAACTTCAAGGCCCGCACTAAATCCAATGTGTGTAAAGCACGCTCTTTCACATTCTTCGGATCCGGGCAGAATGAAGGCAACACAATATCCTGGTTGACATGAAATTGTGACACCACTTTAGGCAAAAAATCACCCCGAGTGCGAAGCACTACACGATCCGGAAAAAACTCCAGAAAAGGAGGCGAACAAGAAAGAGCTGCCAACTCAGAAACTCTCCTCAAGGAAGTGACTGCAACAAGGAAAGCCACCTTCCAAGAAAGTAAAGAAAGGCTAGCAGAAACCATAGGCTCAAAAGGTTTATGCTGAAGAGCCTCCAAAACAAGGTTGAGCCGCCAAGGAGACACGGGTGCCTTCCGCGGCGGGAACTTACGAGATATACCTCGGAAAAAGGAGAGCACGTCTCTATTTGAAGCAATGGTTCTCCGGAACAATAAGGACAGAGCAGAAATCTGACCTTTCAGGGTGCTGACTGCCAAACCCTTGTCTAGCCCATGCTGCAGAAAAGCCAACAGGTTGGGAATGGAAAATTTTCTCGGGTTCCGAGAGGACCCCAAACACCACGAAAAGAAGGTTTCCCAAATTTTGTGGTAAATCCTAGTAGTAGCCGGACTTCTTGCAGCACGAAGGGTAGCAATGACCTCGGCTGAGAAACCTCTACGGGTCAAGATTTCGGTCTCAAGAGCCACGCCGTCAAACGCAGGGACATCAAGTCCGGATGACAAACGGGCCCCTGAGTCAACAAGTCCGGTTGAAGAGGGAGTGGAAAAGGAGGTGCCGTCAACAGCGACATTATTGTCGAGAACCACACCCTTCTTGACCATCTGGAGCTATCAAAATAGCTGGAATTCTCTCTAGTCTGATCCGACGAGTACTAGAGGAAGTAAGGATATCGGCGGGAATACATAGATCAGCTCGAACTGATCCCACTGAGCCACTAGAGCATCCACCGCCACAGCCTTCGGGTCCTTGTACCTGGACATGAACGTCGGTAACTTGGCATTGGACCTGTATGCCATCAAATCCACTTGGGGGGTTCCCCAGCGAGAGCACAGTAGTGCAAAAACTTCCGGGTGGAGGCTCCATTCCCCGGGATCCATCCTTCTGCGACTGAGAAAGTCCGCTGTAATATTCTGAACCCCTGGAATGTGAATCGCCGAAATGGCTGGCACACTGGCCTCTGCCCAAATCAGAATTCGGGACACCTCTACCATGAGTCTGGAACTCCTTGTCCCACCTCGGTGATTGATATACGCGACAGCCGTCGCGTTGTCTGTCTGCACTCGGACTGGCAGACCGCTCAAAGGGACCGTCCAATGTTGGAGGCAAAGGAAAATCGCCCTCAATTCCAGGATGTTGATCGAAGAAACAGACTCTTCCGATGACCATACTCCCTGAATCCAGAGATTGTTCCAAACACCCCCCCCAGCCCGTCAGGCTGGCATCGGTGGTTATGACCGACCACTTCGGAGGGAGGAAAAGCTTTCCCAGGGATAACGCTCCTGGACATAAACACCATCCTAGGGATTCTCGCACCCTGTGAGAGATGATGACGCTGCAATCCAGCGAACCTTGCGATTGATCCCAACGACTCAGAATGAGCCTATGGAGAGCTCTGGAATGAAATTGGACAAACGGAAAAAACCTCATGGACGCCACCGTCAGACCCAGAAGGCGCATACCTTCCGAAGGGACACTGCTGTCGCAGACTTCATAGTCTGTACATGCTGGAGCAGACATGCCTGCTTGTCTGGAGGTAGGGACAACCCCTCCCGTACCATGTCGAAAGCATCCTCAAAAACAGGATTGCCTGCGACGATTCCAGAGACGACTTCTCCTTTGAAGCCACAACCGAAAAGGCCGTCCAAATAGGGACGAATCGTAAATCCCCGTCTTTGAAGGATTGCCATGAGATTCTGGCGTCAGAATCGTTGTAAAAATTCTGGGCGTTAAAGCCAAACCGAATGGTCGAGCCACAACCTGGGTGAGGTCTTCCGATGGGAACATGCCAAAAAGCGTCGCGAATGTCGATTGATCGTTCTGCGACAGGGCTGCCATAACTGAGCGAAGCGACTTCATGCTCGGTTCTGACGGAATGTCAGAAGTCAGTCCGCCTTAGCGAATTTTTTTTTTTTTTTTTTTTTGCCAGCTTCTGCCTTAACAGAAGTTCTGTTTCCAGGGTATGCGGAATTTCTGAGAATTCCCCCCTTTTTTTTTTTTTTTTTTTTTAAAAAAGAGAGAGACGACACAAACCCCAGCGGGTTGGTCAGATCATCCCTTGAACCGAAAAGGACTGCCGATAACTATCGGCACAAGTCCTGCCAGACACAGAAGTCACAGCTCTGCGCTGCGGTAAAGCTGCTTCCTTTGCCTTTGCCTTGGCATCAGCTCCGTGAGGTCAGTCAAATAGCTGACCACTTTCTAAGCTAAAGATAGCAAACCCTGTTGGAAAACTGCGTTCCATCCAAGTCACAGTGCTCTTCTGACTGTAACTGCCGAGGATTGCGCCCTGGATAGCAGTGACGCATTATCCTTCAACTAGAAAAGCCCATCTACCTTGATAGAGGGAAACTTGCCACGCCGTCCTTAGACGGTCCAACCGGCTCAGGGGAACTTAACAAGTACACCTAGATCCTTAATACCGAATCTATGATCCACGGCTACCAGATGGAAATTGTTTCCATCTCCGTTCTTCTGTCCAGCGTGTCCTGCAGATTCGTCTTCCCTTTTACTAGGAAGATTTGCTAAGCTGGAATAAAGGGACATTCACTTCAGGAGAAGGGGTCCAATTAACAAATAACTCCGTAGAAAAACGGATAGTTTGTAAGGTCGTCGCGACCCATGCGACCCTTGCAACATCCGGGCCGACTTACCAGGACGACTAGTTACCTCCTCCGGTAACTGTAACGTCCACATGGCTTCCACAGAAATTTTAGTACGGCCCCTGAGAGAGAGGCAGGGTGTCCCTGCCGATCCTCCTTGACCGAATCGGACTTCTTCGCTAAGCGAGGAGGAAAGCACCGATTTGTGTCGCTTCCTTGAGAGGATCTAGTTGACACTCCATAACCTAAAAGGTCATCAATAGAAACCAGTGAAGGCCTCCATTTTGACACCATTGGAACCTCTGACCGTGTATGAGTCGAGATCTGCGTGTCAGATACGCGATGCTGATCCGTAGCGGATCTGGGAGAGGGTCTCTGACATGCCCTTGCATAGTATATGGCAGGATAAACCTGTCAGTAACCAGAGCAGTACTTAAATAAAAAACAAACGCTGAAGGGTTAAAGCTCTAAAGCGAGAGCTACCCCAGCTGTCTCCCATTAAGAGTTAACCGCCTAAGAAGGGGTTAAAGTAGCTGACTCCCCACAACCTTGATAATGAAAAAAGGGTGTGCGAATCTCAGGCGCCTCTTATAAGGTCGCAGCTGCAGGACAGCCATGCCACACTAAACAGAAAAAACGTTCCACAAGATCGCTAAAAAATTGCGCTGTTTTTTATAACGCAATGACCGCCAAAGTTGTCAAGGAGATCGCTAATCGCCTATGCGATTGCCCAGATTGGCAGCCACCAGCGACACTAAAAATGACACACAAACGATCGCAATATTATGCGACGCCATCAGGATCGTCAGCGGAAACGTATAGTGGCAGCATTAATGTCGCAGACTCCCCACAGCCTCTTTATTAATATTAAAAGAGTGTGCGAGCCCCTTATGCGAGAACAGCCGCAGGACAGCTCAATCTGTCACTCAGTAGTGCCCCAGACGGCGCCCGCGCTGTGGAGGTGAAGGGGTTAAGCTTCTGCCCGGCGGGCTAGAAGCGACTCACCAAGCTGGTCACGTATTCTTGCCGGGAGGGGAGGAGAACGATCCGGGGAGCTTTCAGCTTGCAGCGCTTTATCAGCAATGGCCGCCGCGCTCTGCCTCCGTGTGCTCCATGTAGAGGAGCCGAAAATGGAGGCTGCAGTAAAGCGCGCGCTCAGAAGCGGCGCGAAATTCAAAAAATAAAAAGAGCGCGTACTCCCCTCTCCCTCGTCCTGCAGGCATCCTCCTGCGGACATAGAAAAAACTAGTCACCGGCATATATATGTACAGCGGCTGCCGCAGCAGTCGCTAAAACACTCACACACATTTTACCAAAATGTGGAGTACTCACCAGCCGAAACGCCACAGGAACCCCCAGGGGTTTCTGGCGCTATGCCCATGCTTCCCCCCAGGGCGGGAAGCGCAGTGACCCCAGCGTGTGGTTTGCGCCCCCGCCAGGGAAACTCTCCTCATCCCCCAGGGCCGGCAAGATTCTGCAGGGACGATTATGTAGTTACAGATCCGCCAAGGGAGAGACTGGTGAGATACACTGATAAACATGTAATAGCACTGTCACCGCAGCGCTGAAGCATACTGATATACATGTAATAGCGCTGCCATCAGACGCTAAAGCACTCACACATTAATAATAAAATTTTGTGTGGAGTACTCACCAGCCAAAGCGCCACAGGGACCCTCAGGGGTTTCTGGCGCTATGCCCATGCTTCCCCCCAGGGCGAGGAACGCAGTGACCGCACGTGTGGTTTGCGTCCCGCCAGGGAAGCTCTCCTCATCCCCCAGGGCCGGCAAGGATTCTGCAGGGACTATTTATGTAAAATACAGATCCGCCAGGGGAGAGGTGGGGTCCAGCAGCGCTGAGACCCCTGAGACCTTTCAGACTCATGTCCAAGTCTCTTGTCCGATAAAAATAATAAAATCTTCTGAGGAGCTGCTTCCAGCAGCGACCATCCTCTGGACCTCAAATCTTAGACTGGAGCTGAGTAGGAGGAGCCCGAGCTGGAGGGGCCAGCCAGTCAGCACTCTTTTGATCTGAGGTGACATCCTGATCTGGGGCTCCGCCTACCCATCAGTAATGAATACTGTGGCTCTCTTCCTTCCATCTGCAGCTGAAATCGGCTATCGGCCGATATTAGCTCTATCGGTCTTTCGATAATTCGTTTCGATATTTTCGTCTTATCGAATACCGGAATCGGATTTGTCACTGTCACTGTGAGTGTCCGTCGGTCGGGTCTGTCAGGAGTCAGCGGCACTTACCTGGCAGAAGATCTCCGGCGGTCACGTCCTGGACTGCTTGATGGCCGCCATTATCTTCTCCCTGGCGGTCACATGCAGTTTTTCGCGATAACTGCAGTGACTGCAGGGTAATCCCGGCCGTAAACCAGTCCGATGACGTCACCGCCGGGGAAGCAGGTAATCAGCTGTGCTGCGCCGGGATGACAGGCTCTGCCTGTCATTCTGATGTAGCAGAGCTGGATCGTCGTGGGACACTCGTTACTATGGACTGCGTCGGTCAGGTGGTATACTTTTTTTTTTCATTTTTTTACAGGAGATCGATGGCGTCGCAGGATGAGACTGTAATAAAAGTAATGAAAACTGTGTTTTTTTTTTTTTTATTAAATTAAAAAACTTTATGAACATTCACCCGTCCGGGTACATAAACAATTTAACTATTTACATACAGGGACCCTGTCCGGGTTATTTATAATTCTTTGGCAAGGGTGTTCCAGGTACCACCTGGTACTCTTCTGATGCCAAACATCCGAGGCACCAAGGACCACCAGGACCTGATGACGTCGTGTGGCCTGTACAGTCAAGTCGTGACCCGCTATCTGGGTCTGTGTGGCCACCTCTTTCATCTCCCTCCGGGTCTGGAACCCTATGTCCCGGACTGAACGAACCCCAGGGGGCCTAACAGGCGCCGGGTACGGGCCAGCTATACTTATCATGTCCATAGCTAGGGCTGCTGAGGAGACCACTGAGGGAGGCTTGGGAGATTTACGGCGTGGGGTGGGCACTTTTGCAGAGGCCTGGATGTGGGAGGCTGAAGGCTCCGAGGGTCTCACAGGTTCCTGACACTCTGGGGAGTAGGGGTCGCACCTGGTAACATTTAGGGCGTACCATCCATTGTAACCCCAGTGTCGGGTGTAAGTCACCAAGTCTCCTGGCAACAGGTCCCTCCCCGGGTGTCCTTCTGGGAGGTGAGCCTCCACGTCCCGCCGGTTCACAAAAACTTCTAAATAAAGTCCAGGCTCCTGGATGAAGCCCCAACCACCTTTCAATTTAAAGCTCCGTACTGCACCCTTACGCCGCGGCTCCCACAGGGTTCCTTTATCCTTTCTCATCCGGTCCTTATCTGCCCAGTCCTTCTCCAGCTGACGTTGCCGAAGCTTTTGGGATTCTCGCTGCTCCCTTTGTCGCTCTGCTTCCCGCTCCCAACGTCTCCACTCTTCCTCCTGACGCCGGTTGTAATTCTCCTCCACCAGCTGCTCCATGTCTCCACCATCAAATGCCAGCTTACAGTGTCCGGTTTGCGGCAGCTCTCCTGGCGCCCCCCAGTCCTGGCGGCGCTCACCTGCGGAGGAAGCAGCCGGCTCTGGAACAGATGACAGTTGGGGCTCCGGTACAGGCAGGTAGTGCTCTGGTGCCTGCGCGGCCTCCTCCATGAGGACGGGTGTCGCTTCTTCTGTCTCAGCGACGGGGGCAGACAGCGGGATCTGGGGTGCTGCCGGTGCAGAGTTTTTTGCACGAACGGGTGCCTCCACTGCGACAACGTCAACCGGATCACATTGCAAGGACTCCTCTACTAGAACGGGTGCCTCACCTTCCGGTACAGACACTTCAGGTAAGAGGGATTGGCGCCGCTCCAAGTTTAGTTTTAGGGCACGCCAGCTGGCTTCCATCCTGGCGACCTCCTCCCGGTGCCGGGCCAGGCCTCTTAGGGTATCCTCCGCTTCTTGCAGCGTATGAGGGTTTCCAGGCCGGGTGCCCAACGGTGGTTCCGTGGCGATCGGGTCGCTTCCGTGGGGGGAGAGCTCTGACTGCTCCATCCCTTCACACTTCTGCTCGTGTCCATTAGCCATCTCTGCCAAGTCACATGTGTCATTAGCATCTGGAGAGGGCCCCTCTTTTGTAGGGAGGCGGGACCTTCGTGTTAGTTTCCGCCCACTGAGGAGGATGAGGAGGCGGAACTGAAGAGCTGTGGGCCACGATCTTACATTGCAGTACCATTTAGAGCCATCGTTTTCGCGTCACTGAGTGAGTGTACACCCATGAAGAGCACGCCCTTCTTCTTCACCAGTGCCTCGTCGTGACGCAGATATGGCGGAAAAATGGCAAATACATTCTCTGATGATTTTAGCAATTCTCAAGCACAAAACCAGTGCAATTCAGGCACACAGGACTCGCTTATAGCGAGCTACAGAATCCTGTTCGTGACGCCCAAGTTGAGTCGCACAGAGCCAGAGGTTTTGGGGGTACTCGGCACCGAGCCCGTCGACTTCTATGGGGTATGTCACGGCTTTACCCGGCAATTGAATCAGAGTCTATTTTACTATGTAGAAGTGTATAAACTATAAATATATGTATATATATATGTCACAATGACATGTATATATATATATATGTATTCTATGTGTGTATATTTTGTGTTTACAACGAAAGAAAGGGTTTTTTTTGTTGCGATATTTTGTTCCCATAGACTTACATGGGACTTCCGGTATCACAATCGGATATCGACGATATTTAGTGCTATCGGCGATACAATTTCGATACGATATTTTAAGATATCGAGCATTATCGCTCAACACTAGTAGTTACTGACAACTGGTAAGAATTTCAAGTCAATAGCACATTTACAAATATATTTACTTAGAAAATTGGTGACAGGCTCAATACTAAAATCACCCATTTTGCATCTTGTAAACACATACCTCCCCCATGCAGATGCCACTCTAAAATAAATTATACTATCTCCCTCTCTATCTTATATGAGCAGTTTGATACATTTTGCAAAGAAAACAGAGGGCACTGGTGAGCTCAAAAATTCTGGACATCCACGGAAGACAACAGGGCTGGATGTTTGCAGAATACTTTCCAAGGTGAATAAAAACCCCTCACAAGATCAAGTGAAGAACACTCTCCAGGAAGTACGGTAGGTGTTTCAGTATCTAAGACTACCGTAAAGAGCAGACATCATGAGAGCAAGAACAGAGGGTTCACCACAAGATGCAAACTACTAATCAGCCTTAAAAATAGAAGGCCAGACTAGAATTTCCCAAAGACATCTAATGAATCAAGCTCAGTTCTGACAAATGAAACCAAGATCAACCTGCAATGATGGGAGGAAGACAATACATAGAAGGCTTGGAACGGTTCATAATTCAAAGCATGTCCTCTGTATTGGGGCTGGCTGTCAGTCAGTGTGGGGGGGAAGGCGCAGTAACAGCAGCAGTCCTGTATTCTCAGAGTGGCGACTGAACCGGCGCTGGTGCAGCCCCCATGACTCAAGCAGAAATGCTGCCGGGGAGAGTAAAGTTCATTTATTTCTCTCCACAGCGTTCGGGTAAGTGCGGGCTCCAGGCAGGTTAGCAATGCTATTAACCTGCAGATTAAGGCTATGTGCACACGTTGCGCAAATGCTCCGTAATTTTGCAGAGCATTTGCGCAACTACCCGCCGCGGGTAAAACGCATACGTAATTCGTATGCGTTTTCCCACAAAACACAAGCATTTTGCAAGTGTTTTTAGCTTGCAGAATGCTAGCGTTTTCCAAGCGATCTGTAGCATCGCTTGGAAAACTGTTTGACAGGTTGGTCACCATTGTCACGCATAGTACTGACAAGTATGACCAACTGTTTACTAAATGAGTAATGTAAAAAATATTTAAAAAAATAAAAAATATTGATATCACCTTCCAGCGGCCCCAGGAGTCTTCCCGCTCCTCAGCGACGCTATCGGCAAGTTCCGCTCCCAGGGATGCATTGCGAGAATGACCTTTGTGAAGTCGCGGTCACTCGGTTAGAATATCAATATTTTTTATTTTAATTCTATTTTTGACAGGAATATGGTACCCAGGGCCTGGAGGTGAGTCTCCTCTCATCCAGACCCTGGGTACCAAGAGCACATGAAGCGCTCACTTCACACATGGTGGGAATAGCCACATGCGTAAAGTGAGCGGTCCAATGCAATGGTATGGCGGCGTAATCGCCGCGATTACGCCAAAAGAATGGACATGCTGCTTATTTTTACGCGAAGCGATTATGCTCCGCAAAAATGCGCAGCATGTTCACAGCAATGCATAATCCCATAGGATTGCATGGGATGCGTTTTGTACCCGTTTTTTAAGAGACTACGCTGCGTAAAAATGCTGCAAAAACACTTCAAAAACGCAACGTGAGCACATAGCCTAATAGTGTTTTTTTCTGGTGACAGGTTCCATTAAAGACAAAACTTAAGACAAAAAGATCTCAACCCTATCGAGCATGCATTTCACAAGCTTAAGACCAAACTTAAGGCAGAAAGACCTGCAAACAAGCAACTACTGAAGTCAGCTGCAGTAGAGACCTGGCAAAGCATCAGAAAGGAGGAAACTCCGTGTTTGGTGACATCCATGGCATCCAGACTTCAAGCAACTCATTGCCTGCAAAGAATTTTCTACAAAGTATTAAAAATGAACAATTTATTTATAAAATTAATTTGTCCAATTACCGTATTTTTCGGACTATAAGACGCACCCTGGTTTTAGAGGTGGAAAATAGGGAAAAAAAATATTTGAAGAAAAAAATGTGGTAAAAAATGTAACAACATAAATAACATACTATTATATGTGGTGTTATTATATATAATAGTATGTTATTATATTGGAAGCTATCGGTAGAAGATGGTGCTGCGGGACCAGTGTGGTGTCTGTAAAGTCCTATATGAAGACGCTGGAGGACGAGTACAAAAATGGGGGAACGGGGCTTATATTTAAAGCATCACTCCAGCACTGAAAAATAACACTGGAGTTCCGCTTTAAGATCCCATGGGAGAACTATAACTACCAGCATGTAGATCCCTATGGCATGCTGGGAGTTATAGTTATCCACAGGAGTGGAAGAGTGCATTTTTATGTGCTGTAATTAATAAACTTCTAATTACCGATACCCATGTATAAGCCGAGATTTCAGACCATTCTTTAGGGCTCAAAGTCCCCCTCTCGGCTTATACGCGGGTCATATACGGGGTCGGCGGGGTAGGGGGAGCAGGGGTGTCGGATCATACTCACCCCTCCGCCGGCGCGGTCTCTGCAGCCTCCCTGCTTCTCCCATGATCTCCGGCTCCTTCCTGCAGCGGTCACATGGCACAGCTCATTAAAGTCATGAATATGCACATATTCATGACTTTAATGAGCGGTAGCACGTGACCGCTGTAGGACTGAAGCGCTGCGGAGAGCGCCGGGAGAAGAGGAGAGGCTGCAGGGACGCGCGGCGGAGGGGTGAGTATAGCGATATTTACCTGTCCCTTGGTCCACCGCAGCGCTGCTCCCTCGTCCGACTCCTGCCCCCTGCCAGATCATTCACAGCCAGAGGAGTCAGTCCGAGGAGCAGCGCTGCGGTGGACCGAGGGACAGGTAAATATCACAGGTGCCGGGGTCCTGAGCGAGCGGTGACACCGGCACCTGTCCCCCATAGCGCGCCGGTGTCACCGCCTGCTCAGGACACCGGCACCTGGCCCCCAGTGACGAGTATGTCATTTTTTTTTTTGCAGTAGCAGCAGCAGCATATGAGGCCTATACTATGGGGCATAATTGCAGGCATATGTGGGCATAATTGGAGCATATGGGGCATAAATCTGGAGCATATGGGGGCATAAGCTGTGGAACATATGGGCATAATCTGGAGCATATGGGGCATAATCTGGAGCATATGGGGCATAATCTGGAGCATATGGGGGAAATATGGGCATAATCTGGAGCATATGGGGGCATAATCTGGAGCATATGGGGGCATAATCTGGAGCATATGGGGCATAATATGGAGCATAATCTGGAGCATATGGGGGCATAATATGGAGCATATGGGGGCATAAGCTGTGGAACATATGGGGCATAACTGGAGCATATGGGGCATAAGCTGTGGAACATATGGGGGCATAATCTGGAGCATATGGGGGCATAATTGAAGCATATGGGGCATAAGCTGTGGAACATATGGGGCATAATCTGGAGCATATGGGGGCATAATCTGGAGCATATGGGGGCATAATCTGGAGCATATGGGGCATAATCTGTGGAACATATGGGGCATAATTGGAGCATATGGGGCATAACTGTGGAGCATATGGGGCATAATTGGAGCATATGGGGGCATAAATGTGGAACATATGGGGCATAAGATGTGGAACATATGGGGCATAATTGTGGAACATATGGGGCATAAGCTGTGGAACATATGGGGCATAATCTGGAGCATATGGGGCATAATCTGTGGAACATATGGGGCATAATATGGAGCATATGAGGCATAATCTGTGAACATATGGGGCATAATCTGGAGCATATGGTGGCATAATCTGTGGAACATATGGGGCATAATCTGGACATATGGGGGCATAATCTGTGGATCATACGGGGGCATAATCTGTGGAATATATGGGGCATAATCTGGAGCATTTTGGGCATAATCTGTGGAGCATATTGGGCATAATCTGTGGAGCATATTGGGCATAATCTGTGGAGCATATTGGGCATAATCTGTGGAGCATATTGGGCATAATCTGTGGAGCATATGGGGGCATAATCTGTGGAGCATCATATGGGGGCATAATCATTTTTCACCCTAGGCTTATACGCGAGTCAATACGTTTTCCCAGTTTTCTGTGGCAAAATTAGGGGGGTCGGCTTATACACAGGTCGGCTTAAACATGAGTATATACGGTAATTCTTACTTGTACAGGCTGCTGCTCACTGTAGGTCTTGCAGCCAGCCACGTTAGAAACCGAAAGCCTCTCTCTCTACAGCTGACAGGACCTATAGTGAGGTAGAGAAGGGCTGGAGCATCACATGACCGCACAGAGCCCCCTTCCTTACATGATGCTCCAGCCTGCCCTCTTCATTACGTCACACAGGTCCTATATGGGAGCACTCAGAATCAGCAGGAGCACAGGCTGTGCTGTCAGGTATGCAGCGATCTCTCCTGTGGCACCCTGGTCCTGCCCCTCCTCCACTGGACACACGATCTCCCCAGACGCTGAAGGAATCCGGCGCTGGGGATACCATGTGGGTCCGCTGTATAAGTGAAGGAATATTCATTTGCTGCTCCCCGCTCACTGATGACAGGTGGGCGGGGAAGCGGCTAATGAGTATTCCTTCACTTTAAGCATCGGGACCACGTGGTTTCCCCAGCGCTGGGATTCCTGAAGCAGCGACATTTTCCTGGCTCCTGCGAGTGCGATCCCACTTCGCCGCTGCCCCCTCCCCTCGTTACATCCGTACCATAAGATGCACCCCACACTTTCCTCCCAAATTTGGAGGATAAAAAGTGCTTCTTATGGTCCGAAGAATACGGTAAATTGAGCACGCCGGGGAGAACGCAGGATTGCAGGGACGTTCAGCGATGGCACGGGGAGGGGTGAGTATGATGTCCCAGCCACGGCTCCTGCCGCGGCACCCCCTTCCCCGCTGGTTTCTGCCCAATGACTCGTGTATAAGCCGAGGGGGCATTTTCAGCACGAAAAAAGGTGCTGAAAATCTCGGCTTATACACGAGTATATACGGTATTTTCTCCACAAAAAATGCAAACACAATAGAGACCCTTTTAATCTTACAAAATTCATGAGAGGTAAAAGGGGTTATCTGAAGAAAAACTTAAGAAAAGTCTGCAGACTTTAGAAACATGAGTGTTCAGACATTGTCATGATACCCCAGTATGCAAACAAGCAGTCACGTCACCGCATTGAAAGAGATTTTCATATTTGCAGTTATATAAAGACTAGACTCAATTCTCTTTTATTGGGGATACCAGGAAATCTTGACAGCGTGAGCAACACACAAGTTGGGGTAATAGCAGGTTATTTTTTATTTTTTTTTAATAAGAAGGGGATGGTCTAAAACAAACAAAAAAAAAATCGTATTTCACATTTTTCCATCATTTGGTTAAGCATTTTTTTTTAATTTACAATAGGTAATTCCCTACATAAATAGGCTTGGGGAAGATTATTGTACTTCATACAGATTTAAGAGTGATTTTTAAATAGTGATTTTAAAAACTGTATTCCTGTGTTGGAGAAAACAGTTTAATGGTTTACTAGTGAAAAAAGAAAGCTTTTTAGTACTTAAGGTAAAATCTCGTTCTTGGAGCCTTCATTGAGAGACACATGTAACCATGGGTGTATGCTGCTTTTGCTAGGAGGCTGACACTAGGCAAAAATATAGTTCTCTCCTCCTCAGCAGGGTACATCTACCGACTAGCGCAAAGTTCGTCAGTTTAGTGAAAAAGCAGTAGGAGAAGCAACAACAAGAACTATATACAGGTAAAACTGGTGTGCCCCCCAAGAAAAATCCTTTATTGCTTCATTGGCGGACACAGGTCACCATGTGACGTAATAAAGCAGTCCCAAGACAGGGAACATAAGAAAAACTTGCTTAAATCTGGTCAGGTGATGAGCCAACGCCGCTTGCATCACCTTCCTACCTAGGCCAGCATCAGCCAAGGCATAGGTATGTACCCTGTAGAATCTTGCAAATGTATGAAGCGATGACCAGATAGTGACCTAGCAAATCTTAAGGGTATGCCACACTAAACAATATCGCTAACGGGATCGCTAAAAAACGTCACTATTTAGCGATCCCGTTAGCGATGTTGTTCAGTGCGGCAGCTTCCAGCGACGAGCTTCCTGCTGTGATCTCGCTCGTCGCTGGAATCGCTCCGGACCCTATTTCATCGCTGGAGCTCCCGCTGGGTAAGTATCTTATCGCTGTGTGGCACCTTTTCTTAGCGATTTAGCGGTACTTTTGTACCGCTAAAGTCGTTAAGAAGATCGCTAACGGCGATAGCGTCGTTAACTATATCGCTAAATGCGGCAGCATTTAGCGATATAGAAACAATCCCGCTAGCGATCTCATTAGTATGCAACGCTAACGAGATCGCTAGCGGGATTGTTTAGTGTGGCAGTACCTTTAGTTGCAGAAGCCTAGTGGTGAATGGCCCAGGAGGCCCCCACTGCACGGGCGAAATGAGCCCACACTTCCAGAGGTGGTCTATTCTTGACCACATAGGCCTCCCGTATAGCAGAGCAGATCCAACAGGTGATAGTAGACATGGAGGCAGCTAACACTTTAGAAAGGAAGGCAGGCACTGGATGAAGGATCACCTTGTTCTTTTGGAATGATAACTCAGGAAAGGAAAGGGTAAACAACCAGCAGGGAAAAGAAAAAGAAGACTGGTACACACAATATGTAAATATATCTACCAAATTTCCTTTATTTAGTTAATGGCACAATACATACCACATATATAAAAAATATGTGTCATAAAAATACATATATATTAAATATATTAAATAAAATGAGGCATATAACATAGCTGAAAAATATTTTACATCAAAAATACATATAGAAATAATAATAATCTTTATATAGCGCCAACATATTCCGCAGCGTTTTACTGTTTAACAGTTTCAAAACACAAGTCATAAGTAACAACGTTAACAATACAATAATTAAAGCAAAATAAGACGACCCTGCTCGTAAGAGCTTAGTAGAAATCAATATGACCATACACCAGTCAATGCGGATAATGGAAGCATAAATCCATATGTATTTAACGGAAAAAAGCAATAATAATAGGCTCAGTACAAATAACCATGTAGTAGTCCGCAATCTATGAAAATACTAACAGTAAACAATCAGAACCAATGAACGTTCCTCACATGAATAGTGCAACCTATAGAAGGTAAATGATATGCTAAGTGCAGTAGAACATAATTGCTAGAAAGTTGTGCAATGATAAGTGCAATAGTGAGGCGCGTTCTCTGAGGCTCACAGCTGATTTGGCTCCCAGGTATATTGTCTGCATCTCATATGGTCTCTTAGGAGGTCTGTCCTCCAGGTTGTTTGTGCACGTTTTTTACTATTGCACTTAGTATCATTGCACAACTTTCTAGTAATTATGTTCTATTGCACTTAGCACATCATTTACCTTCTATAGGTTGCACTATTCATGTGAGGAACATTCAATGGTTCTGATTGTTTACTATTAGTATTTTCATAGATCGCGGACTACTACATGGTTATTTGTACTGAGCCTATTATTGATTTTTCTGTTAAATACAAATGGATTTATGCTTCCATTTTCCACATTGACTGGTGTATGGTCATATTGATTTCTATATGTATTTTTGATGTAAAATATTTTTCAGCTATGTTATGTGCCTCATTTTATTTAATATATATGTATTTTTATGACACATTTTTTATATATGTGGTATGTATTGTGCCATTAACTAAATAAAGGAAATTTGGTAGATATATTTACATATTGTGTGTACCAATCTTCTTTTTCTTTTCCCTGCTGGTGGTTTACCCTTTCCTTTCCTGAGTTATCACTCTAATTATCCGGATGGTCTGCCATCCACACTTCAGGTGATATTGTTACACCATTATATTATTTTTCACTATATTGTTATATATATATATATTTTTTATTATTATATTTTGGTGATTTGGAATATTGCCTTAATCTTTTGTTTTCTTTTTGTTCTTTTGGAAGACTAGAAAGGGAGAGTGGCAAGAGAGAAACTCTGAGACCAATCTGGTGGAAGTTATCGCAAAAAAACGGCAACCTTCCAGGAGAAGACAAGATGTCCGGAATGTGTTTCAAAGGGAGGGGATCACTGAAAAATGCTAAAAACTAGGTTAAGGTACCACAGGGGAATGATAAGGTGGTGCTAGACGAGCAACTCCTTGAAGGAAGCTTTTGACCTAGGGACGAGGCGCCACATTTAATTGAAACAGAATTGAGAGAGCAGTGACCTGACCCTTGAGGATACTAAGACAAATCGGACTATGATAGATGGAAAAGAAAAGGACATGGGAGATATGTGGTCTTCACATCAGCAAAAAAAAAAATTACTTACAGGACCGATAATAAATGCATTAAGACAAGGGCTTTCTCGCGCTGATCATGGTCTGTATGACTTGGAATGAGAAGCCTGCCTCCCTCAGGACAGCGGCTTCAAAGGCCATGCCATTAAATTGAGAGACCGAGAATTCTGGTGGAAGAGGGGACCCTGAGAAAGTAGGTCTTGTCAGTCTGGGAGTTTCCAAGGTACATCTGTCAGTAGGTTAACTAACTCGACATACCAGGCTTTCCTGGGAAAGTATGAATACTAGGATGACTGCAACTCCTTCCACCTTGATCTTCTTGATGAGTCTAGGGGATCAAGGGAAGGGGTGGAAAAGGTAAAGAAGATGAAACTGAGACCATGGAATAGCCAGTTCATCGAAACCGACCGCCAGGGAGTTGTGAGACCTGGCCACAAAACGAGGAACATTGTGCTTTATCCGCGACACCATCAGATAGATATCGGGAGTGCCCCACCTCTGACAGATGTTTGAACACAGAGGGGTTGAGAGACCACTCGCCTAAGGAGAGACCCTGATGACTTAGGAAGTCAGCAGCCCAGTTATCCACGCCTAAAATACTGACTGCTGATATTGCCGACACGTGCCGCTTGGCCCAAGCCAGAATCCATGAGACCTATAGCATGACCATACTCACCTTGGTTGTGTCACGCCCTTATGGTTTATGTAAGCCACTGCCGTGGCATTGTCAAATTGAATTCAGAAGTCGGTCAGTTAAAAGGTCCTGCCAGTGGAGAAGAGAGGTAAATGGCTCAGATCCCCAGGAATTTCATGGGAAGGGAGGTTTCCCAAGAGTTACATTGACCCAGGACTGTGTGGTGAAGGACGATCACTCCCCATGTGAGGAGACTGGCGGCCGTCGTGAAAACTTGCCTGTGGAGAGGGAGAAATGACTTCCCGTGACAAATGGAGGGAAAGACTCCAGGATGAAAAGACTGCCTCACTCGGAGAGGCAGGCGTATGGGGCTATCCTGGGAAAAAATTATTTTGTCCCAAGCTGGCAGAAGGGTTAGCTGGAGATGACGGGTATGGAATTGTGCAAAAGGGACAGCTTTCCATTGTGTCAATCATCTTCCCTTGTACTCTCTTGCAGAGTCGAAGAGAGAAAGGAGAGGGGTATCTTAAAGAACAAATCCCCAGAAGGAATGTTAAGATCGCTTCCTCTGGGAAAGCGTGTCCAAGGTGATCTGAAGACTTTTGCAACAGTCCCGGATACACAGGCCCTTGATCGGGAGGTTGCACAGTTAGGGAAATTACTACTATCCCCTTTAAGTGGAGAATGGCCTTGACTGCCACCATTACATTGGTAAACACATCTGGAGGCAGAGGCTAGTCTGAAGTGAAGAGCATGTCTCTGCAAGGCATCCTGGATGTCCAAAAAGCAGAGGAATTCCTTAGGTTCCATAGAGGCAATCACTGAGCGGAGGGATTCCATACTGAAATGTGTACCCACCAGTTTATAAGCTTGAAATTCAGGATCTGACTGAGTGAGAAGTCTTTCTTTGCGACCCCAAATAGGTTGTAACAGAACAGTGAGAATCATTCCTAGGATAAGACGGGTATGATGACCCCTGCTCGGAGAAGAGAGGAGATGGATTGAAAAAAGACAGAGACTTGGGCTGGAACTCTTGGGAGGGTGAGACATGAACAAACGTCTGAATGGTAGGTAAGGAAATTCCATCTTGTAACCTGTGGTAACAATCTCCCTGACCCAGGCATCGTCGACTATGGAGAACCACGTGTTCCAACAGGGTAGGTGGCTGTCTTCTTTGAGAGGGGTGACCAGTCATGCACAAGAAAATCTATTGGATTCGGAACCTGAGGACTTGCCAAAGTGGCCCTTTGGATGCCATGCTAGGGCTGGTTTGAAGGACAGCTTCTTTCTCTTTCGCTGGGCATGGAACAGGTCTCGCTGAGAGGAGGTCCCGGAGGAGGAAATAAAAAGGACAAAAGAGGCAAAACTGAAGATAACATCTCCTGGCAAATGTGCACAGGCTGGGGAATAGAGGTACTTTTACTGCCTCTGGTATCTGAGCTGAGCTGATCCAGCTTAGACTCAAAGAAACATGATCCCACTAAGGGGAGTTGGTAAGGAACTTTTTGGACATCCGGTCCACATTCAAGGCTTTGAGCCAGAGGATTCTGCATATAGCTACAATATTGCTAGTAATAAGGGCAAAACAGCTGGCAGCATCCAGAGACGCAGCAAGCAAATATTTGCCTGCATATGCAATCTGATCTGCAAAATTCGCCAGTTCGTCCGGCGAGGCCACTGATAAAATGCCGAAGAAGTTTTGCCCAGCAGGAAACAGACTTGGCTACCCATGTGGATGCGAAGGCGGGACAGAGAAGCACCAGCAGCCTCAAAGGCAGACTTAGCTAGGACTTCGATCTGTCCGTGGAGTCCTTGAGGGAGGAACCATCATGGGAGAGACAGGACAGGTTTTGCGGACAGGCGAGAGACTGGTGCATCCACAGCTGGGGGTTCTAACCATTTGCTGAGAAAATCAGAACCAAAAAGGGATAGAAGATATCCAACTGCCTTTTTACCTGGGAAGCGCTTTTCCGGGTGTTCCCAATGTTTCGCAATTAATCCCTCAAACTCATGGTGATTGGAAAACACCTGAGGAGGGAGTTTAACTTTTTTGAATGAGATGGAGTAATCCGGAGGGGGACACTCCTCGTCCTTAATATTGAGGGTTTGATTAACGGCCGAAATAAGGCTGTTGACCATATCCTGGAGTTTGGAAGATTGATCAGATTCTGACTGTGAATCCAGGTCGGAGCCCGGGGTCAACTTCTGGGAGGCGTGGGATACTGAAGGCATCCTGAAGGATGTGGAAGGAAAACCAGACGAGGAGTTGGAGTATGCCAACTTCTTGGACCTTACCCTTGATCTGCCATGATGAGGGTGGCAGATAGATGGGAGCGTGCGATTTGTTCCGAGAAAAGATCGGAGCACCGGAGGCGGCTGAATGGTTAGGTAAATGTTCAAGGACCTGTACCAAGGAAAGAGACACCTTGGTTAAGTCAGTTACTGATTGAGAAAGAGAAACAACCCACTCTGGTGGATGGAGCTTGTCCCGAGCGGCTCCTGTGAGGCTTGCCTGGTGGCAGGGCTACAATCTGGGAGAATGTCGAGGCCTGACCTGTGGGCCACTGTTTGCATAGGACACAAGTATAGAGAATAAGTGTGGGACAGGAGTGATACTCCCTAGAACTGTGCACAAGCATGGCCACTAGGTGAGAGGGGCTTCTAAGAAGGGTTAAGCGTAGGAGGGGAGAAGTAAACAGTCTGGACAGAGCCTACCGGTGGATGTAGGGGAAACGGTTTCTTTGGGAGAGACTGGCACAGCAGGCAACATAGAGTTGCAGCAGGACATGAAGCACCGTTGGAGATGAAGACAGAGTGAAGGAAACTGAAGGGGCAAATTCAGAAAAGGCACGCTGAAAGCAAGCGCTGCCAGAATAAGGAAAGCGCTTCCTATAGAAGAGAAAGTGCGCGAACCCACGTGCGCCAATTAGGTGGCATGCACAAGGAGGTGGGAACAAGCCTGGCATGAAAATGAACTAAGCGCTCCCACAGGAGGGAAAGAGCACGAGAGCCCTCAAGAGCTGATTGGCCAGCACGCAGGAGGAAAAGGGGCCGTGACTAAAATATGCACTCAAAGAGAAGGAGTGCTGCGATCCCCTCTTTCTAATGCCTCCCCACCATCTGAAGAGGGACTGTGGAGAAAAAGGAGGGACAGTACCTGTCTGGAGAAGTCCCTAACTCCTCCACCTCGAAGACAACATCAGGAGCCTTCAGGTGAGAGGGAGCATTGGAAAACAAGGCATCCTCCTTCCTGCACTGTCGTGGTCCCTGGGGGGTGCAGAAGACTATCGACCCTGAGAGGGGAGGGTCACTGAGGAGCACCAGTTTCCTCCCATCACACTACGAGAAGAGGGCTGGGGTGGGGAACAGGCAAGAACCGGCCGCCACGAACCGCTCTAAGACTCAAAGATGTTCTTGAAGTATTGAAGGGTAAGGTCCTGCCTCGCAGACCAGAGAGAGTACGTTGTGGATGGCTCCATACCGTTCTCTCAGACGCTATTTTGGGAAAACAGGGTGAGACGTTACACCCTGTAGCCCTGAAGAGAAAAATCTGAAAAACAAATGGGAAAGATTAACAACACACAACAAGGTGACTATTGAGAAAAAGACAGGTCTAGGATCAAGTCCAGGTCTGCCTCCTACTGACACTAAGCTAAAACTGATGAGCTTTGTGTCAGTCTGTGGGTGTACCCTTACGGAGGTGGTGCTAATTATTTTTTTGCCTAATATCAGGCTCCTAGCAACAGAAGCATACACCCATGGTTACCTGTGTCTGCCAATGAAGTGATAAAGAAAAATTACCTTTATGTAACAAACATAAAGCAAATATATGTGATATACATCTGTTTGTCATGTCTTCTAACTTGAAAAAAAAAGTCTACACAAAGCAAGAACGTACTGAAAATGCGGACTAAATTACCTTGTTTTGGTGGCACAACAGAAGGTGATGTCTCCTGCTTTTGAGATTTGTGTGGTTCAACATCATCAGTTATGGGAATGCACTGTTAAAACCAGTTAAAAGGTGTTCAAACATCATAAAATGTGTTGCATCATAAAAATACATATAATACATTATTATTATATTAATTTTTACAAACTGTATGTGGAAAAACAGGACCACGAATCATGCAAAGACATTCAATTATGAAGAGAGATGACTGACTTGATCATTTTAATAGTGAAGGAAGCCCTTCTCCAACCTATACATTGTCTGTCAAGATCTTAAATCACACATGCACAATATCACAGACCGGGAAGGTCACGTAGAACCACTCGCTGTGATCTTTGTGTCGAACAGCTCTCTGCTGCCCCCTATCCTTCGCACATGATTGGCAGATGAATAACGGAAGATGCCGCAGGCTGTTTGCACAACAGGCCAGATATCGGAAAACTAACAGTGAGCATATGGTATATTCGCCTCCGGTTCCAAAGCATGGAAAATATATATAGTGTGGCACGGTGGCTCAGTGGTAAGCACTGCAGCGCTGGGGTCCTGGGCTCAAATCCCACCAAGGACATAATCTGCAAGGAGTTTGTATGTTCTCCCTGTGTTTGCGTGGGTTTCCTCCCACGTTCCAAAGACATACTGATAGAAATCTAGATTGTGAGCCCCATCGGGGACAGTGCCAATGTCTGTAAAGTGTTGTGGAATTAATGGTGCTATATAAATGAGTAAAATAAATATCTATGTATTATATTATATATATTTTCCATGCACTGGAATCCGGAGGTGAATATACCATACGCTCACTGTTAGCCTCCCAATAACTGGCCTGTTGGTGCAAACAGTTTAGGGATATATTATAGATCCCCTAAACCAGGGGTCCCCAACCGCCGGTCCGCGGCCCACCACCGGGCCGTAGCAGTTCTGATGCCGGGCCGCGGAGCCACGGCACAGAATGCTGGACCCACATGGAGCCGGCGGCTGTAGCGCTGTAGTGACAGCTACAGTCGCCGGCTCCATCATCGATACTCACCTTCCGCCGCTACGATCCCTGTCCCGGCCGTGGCAGCTTCACCCAGCGCTGAGCGGTGACGTAGTACCGCTCATTAAGGGCATGAATATGGACGCGACGCCACTCCCATAGGCGTGGCATCCGTATTCATGCCCTTAATGAGCGGTACTACGTGACCGCACCTCAAAGGAGGAAGCTGCCGGCGCCGACAGGGATGCTGGGAAGTTCAGCGACGGAGCGAGGAGGGTAAGTATGACAGGGATGACGGGGGAGCCCAGGAGAGGGTGGGAGAGGAGCCTTGTATACAAGGGAGGGTGCGGAGCCATAGTGGGAGCGGAGCCATGTATATAGGGTGGGAGCGGAGCCATGTATATAGGGTGGGAGCGGAGCCATGCATATAGGGTGGGAGAGGAGCCATGTATATAGGGTGGGAGCGGAGCCATGTATATAGGTGGGAGAGGAGCCATGTATATAGGTGAGCGAGCAGTATATAGGGGAGCGGAGCCATGTATATAGGGTAGGAGCGGAGCCATGTATATAGGGTGGGAGAGGAGCCATGTATATAGGGTGGGAGCGGAGCCATGTATATAGGGTGGGAGCGGAGCCATGTATATAGGGTGGGAGCGGAGCCATGTATATAGGGTGGGAGAGGAGCCATGTATATAGGGTGGGAGAGGAGCCATGTATATAGGGTGGGAGAGGAGCCATGTATATAGGGTGGGAGAGGAGCCATGTATATAGGGTGGGAGCGGAGCCATGTATATAGGGTGGGAGTGGAGCCATGTATATAGGGTGGGAGAGGAGCCATGTATATAGGGTGGGAGAGGAGCCATGTATATAGGGTGTGAGCGGAGCCATGTATATAGGGTGGGACAGGAGCCATGTATATAGGGTGGGAGAGGAGCCATGTATATAGGGTGGGAGAGGAGCCTTGTATACAGGGGGGGTGCAGAGCCATGTATAAGAGGGTGGGAGCAGAGCCTTGTATATAGGGTGGGAGAGGAGCCATGTATATAGGGTGGGAGCGGAGCCATGTATAAGAGGGTGGGAGCGGAGCCATGTATACGAGGGTGGGAGCAGAGCCATAGTGGGAGCGGAGCCATGTATAAGAGGGTGGGAGCGGAGCCTTGTATACAGGGGGGGTGCAGAGCCATGTATAAGAGGGTGGGAGCAGAGCCTTGTATATAGGGTGGGAGAGGAGCCATGTATATAGGGTGGGAGCGGAGCCATGTATATAAGATAAGAATGATAAGAATGCACTACTACTAAACTACAACCCCGTCCATAGCCCCACCCCCTTATGACCAAAGCTCCACCCCTGCCACACCTCCATCCCCGCCCTGCCGGGCCATGGAAGAAAGGTCTTGCTTGAAGCCGGTCCCTGGTGCAAAAAAGGTTGGGGACCACTGCCCTAAACAGTCACTGTTAACGTCATAATAACCTTAGACTACCTGCCGTCACCACCAATGGTTTATACAGGCATAGTGGACGCCTGATAGGTTGCGTATGGCTTCAAGGTGTGCTTTACAGAACAAAAGGAACTTAACTATAAAACTTCATATTTATGCAAAGGGAGGCAGTGTTTATGAAAAATAAACAAAATATTTTACAAAGGGGGACAAAACAATACAGCTACATAAAAATAAAAGGGATAAAACAAAAAAACAAAAAAACTTATTACACAGATCGCAGAGACTATCCAGTTTACCCGAAAGAGAGCAATTCGATATGCATCTCTCTAGACGAACCAGATCATAATTCGGCTTGATCTTTTAATCAGACCCCGAGTGCCACCCAAACACCATCCCCGTGATGACCTCACATGGGCAGGGTTGTGGGCTGTTCTCAGCCCTTCAGAATTATATGAAATGCCAGCTTATGCGATAACTTCTCACCAGACAATCGCAGAAGTTCGAAATCAATGGCACATTTTTATTGGGATTTTAGATTTCTTAAGAGACCAAACATGGAATAGCTACTTATTGAGCCCCTATGGATGGATTTGGGGCCTTTTGGGGGGGTTATACTTGCAAAGAAAATATGTATCATCTTCACTTGTTAGCCCTGGCGCCAAAAATGTAAGTCTTATTAATATTGGATTTATACAAATTTTCATATTCAATATCTTCTTTCGGTCACATACAGTCTGAGCTGGCTTATTGCTACATTTCCCCCTGCAGGAACCCAGTATCACCTGAATCCAACATGCATTTCTTGTAGACAAAAGGGCTTCCACTGTCCTGATTATGTGTATACTGGGTGACCATGGCTATTTATAAAGGGTGTGATATATTCCCTTTAATTCTCTGAAAACTTAAAAAGCCTTTTCCTGTCTAAACTATTTGTCCAATCTGTACTTTTTTTTTTCTATGCAAGCTATACATCCTCATTCAGCCTACTGGGCATTAAAAGAAAAAAGAGAGGGGTATGTGAGTGACTTCAGAGATTTCTAATATTTTCTATGACATGGTCTTTTCATTTTAACACCTTTCGTTTTTGCGTTGTCGTTTTTTGCTCCCCTTCTTCCCAAAGCCATAACTGTTTTATTTTTCGGTCAAAATGGTCATGTGAGGGCTTGTTTTTTGCAGGACAAGATGTACTTTTGAACAATACCATTGGTTTTAACATGTTGTGTACTGAAAAATGGGAAAATAATTCCAAGTGCGATGAAATTGCAAAAAAAAAAAAAAAAAAAAAGTGCAAATCCACAGCTTGTTTTTTTTTAAACCGTGCTCACTAAATGCTAAAACTGACTTGCCATTATGATTCTCCATAGACAGCAAACATTTCTAGGTTCTTTTCTATTTAAGTGGTGAAAAAAATATCCAAAGTTTGATTACAAAAAAAATGTCGCCATTTTCCGAGACCTGTAGCAACTCCATTTTTCATGATCTGGGGCTGGGTGAGGGCTCTTTTTGAACGCCGAGCTGACGTTTTTCTAGATACCATTTTGGTGTAGATACGATCTTTTGATCGCCCGTTATTGCAATGTAATGGTAACCAAAAAAACTTAATTCTGAAGTTTTGAATTTTTTCTTGTTACGCCGTTTAGCGATCGGGTAAATTCTTTTTTTTTTATATAGATAGATCAGGTGATTCTGAAAGCAGCGATACCAAATATATGTATATTTGATTTTTTAATTGTTTAATTTTGAATGGGGCAGAAGGGGGGGATTTGAACTTTTATATATTTAAATATGTTTAATTTTATTTATTATTTTTTTTTACTTTTTGCATGCTTCAATAGTCTTTATGGGAGACTAGAAGCTGCACTTCTCCGATTGCCTCTGCTACACCCAGGCCATGATCAGATCGCCTGTGTGTAGCAGAAATGCTCACTTGACATTAGTGCCGACCAGCGGGCTGCACTCAGCAATCGGGCTATGACAACCATAGAGGTCTGCTGGAGACCCTTGGTTGTCATGCTAACCCATCGGTGACCAGCGATCATGTGAAAGGATCATCGATGGGCGGGATTAGTGATGGGCTTCCGGTAAGCGCTAGTTAAATTCCGGTGTCAGAAATTGACAGCGACTTTTAACTAGTGGATCCCGATTCCACCCATGGCTATTGCGGGCACATGTCAGCTGTATATATCAGCTGACGTGTGCCTGGAAAGGGGCGAGCTCAGCACCGGAGCCCGCACCAAACAGGAGGAATCCTACATTCGGCGTACTATTGCGCCCGATGTTGGAAAGGGGTTAAAGGCAATCTGTCAGCAGGTTTTTGCTACCTCTTCTGAGAGCAGCAGGGTGTAGGCAAAGACACCCTGGATCCACTAATGTATCAATTAGTTTACTGGGTGCAGTAGTTGTGACAGTTCTTAAATTTAGTATGTCTATTGACCGTAAGTATGTCGTAGTGATAAAACCTTCAGTATAAGTAAACAACTGATTGATAAGTGTACATCCTAGAAATCGGTGTTTTTACCCCTACCTCATGCTGTCCTCAGATTAGATAGCAAAATCTGCTGACAAATTCCCTTTAATAGAAAAGCCAGTTCTCTTCCCTGCCACAGCCAGTCACTGTCTTCACACACACAGCTCTAGTCATCTGTTGACACAGTAAGGGTATGTTCACACTGGGTATTTTTGCTGGGTTTTTTCTGCAGCAAAACATGATTTCTTGGCAGGAAAGAAGCTGCGGTAAAAACACAGGTTTAGGTGCATTTTTCGTTGCGGTTTTGGTGCGTTTTTTGGGCTAATTGTGTCTTTGTGCATGCTTGCTGTCCTTGACTTTTCTGCATCAAAACGATGCAAATAATGATACCTGCATTTTTGCTGAGTTTTTTCAACATCCATTCAAGCCAATGGGTGAAAAACGCTGCAAAAACGCTGAAAGTAGTAACATGCTCTATGTCCAAAAAAGCAGCAAAGCACAAAATCCTGAAGAAAAAAAAACAATGTGTGTGCATGAGATTTCTGAAATCTCATAGGCTTTACTGGTACTGTAAAAAGCAGCTGAAAAATTAGCCCAAAAAAAAAAAAAAATGCAGCAAAAACGCCCAGTGTGAACATACCCTAAAAGTTGAATTGTGTGGGACAGAAGCCGGAAGAAAAACTGTCTGGACCACGAGAAAAAGAAAAACATTCAAATCACATTTTTTCTTCATAACACAGCAAAGGGCCCCAGAAGCAAGTAGCTTATGGAAAGGATTTGGCAAATTAAAATTAATTTTTTTTCTTTGAAATAATCCAATATTAAAGTTACAGTTGCAATTAGGTGAAAAGCCTCCCCCCACACCCCCAAAGAAAGACTAAGAAGTAAGATCTACACAAGGTGTTGCAATCCAGCCTTATGTCTCCAACAAAACAAGAGCTGAAATCTACTGTATGTCTACACTCTTAAAAAATTGCTCAAATTGTCCAAGGTGATTGACCTAAAAAGGACAACAGAAAACAGGGACACTGCTCAGATTTTTAACCCCTTAGCGACCGCCGATACGCATTAAAAATGCGTCCCCTAAGGTTACTTATTCCCTCATCATCGCTTTAAAACAGAGATCGGGAATAAGGCTATAACGGCCCCCAGAGAAAAATCTCTGCGGTTTCGGCTTCTTGGGATGGAGGAGGCCCCGGAGAACATGACCAAGGCTGGATTTTCCGGTGTCAGATCACATGATCGCCGTTATTCACTGAATAAAAGCGATCACACAATAATAATAAAAATAAAAAAAGCGTGCCACAATGATTTCTCGCTCTCTGCTGATAAGGAGGACCCCCCTCGGCCCGGCCCGCGTCATATTTCTGGGGAAAAAAAAATTGATGTCCGCATGCAAAGTGCGTTCGCCGATATCTGCGGGCCGGTAACCGGCAACAATAGAAAATTTTTTACTTGGGATCCAATTTCTGTTACCTTTGTGAAAATATAAATGAATCAAAAGTAATTTTTTGGGGAAAAAAAATTAAATGTTCATTTTTTCCTTCCACATTGCTTCAGTTTTTGTGAAGCACCTGTAGGGTTAATAAACTTCTTGAATGTAGTTTTGAGCACCTTGAGGGGTGCTAATTTTAGAATAGATATATAGACCCCTCAAAGTCACTTCAAATGTGAGGTGATCTCAAAAAAAAATAAAGATTTTGTAAATTTTGTTAGAAAAATTAAAAATCGCTGGTCAACTTTTAACCCGTCTAACGTTCTAGCTAAAAAAAAAAAAATATATACATATGTTTCCAAAATTGGTAGACATGTGGGAAATGTTATTTATTAAATATGTTGTGTGACAAGACTGATTAAAGGGAATAAGAATTTGAAAATTGCAAAATCTTCGCCAAAGAAGGATTTTGGTAAGAACTTACCTGTAAAATCCTTTTCAGCGAAGAAGGAAGGGAGACACAGTCATTACTAGTGGGTAGGCGGAGCCCAGATGAGATAGACACCTGAGATTAAAAAAAGTGTTGACCGGCCCCTCCAGCTCGGGCTCCTCCTACTCAGCTCTCCAGTCGTACACAAGCTTAAGGAAGAGCAATATCACCAGCGGAGCAACATAACCCCTTCTGAAGAAATTCAGAGAAGAAAACACAAAAATACAGGTTATGCATGCATGTAGGCAAAAACCACACAGTTCCAGGTA
Source organism: Oophaga sylvatica (assembly GCA_033576555.1). Classification (NCBI taxonomy): domain Eukaryota; kingdom Metazoa; phylum Chordata; class Amphibia; order Anura; family Dendrobatidae; genus Oophaga; species Oophaga sylvatica. The sequence goes on from JARQOD010000006.1 coordinate 179,250,834, forward strand.
CTACTCACTGGACCTGACCACTGCGATGAGCTGGCGATGCTGGAACAGAGCCTTAGCGCGTCAACCTCAGCGCAGATAATCGCTATCAGAGGAGGGTCACGCCGCATCTGAAAACAACAACACACTTCTGCCATGGGAGGGATCTGTGTCCCCCTTCCTTCTTCGCTGAAAAGGATTTTACAGGTAAGTTCTTACCAAAATCCGTCTTTCAGCTTCAGATGAAGGAAGGGAGACACAGTCATTACTAGTGGGACGTCCCAAAGCAGTCCAAAAATTAAGGGTGGGAAAAAACCATAAAAGGCAGAACCCAACAACCTAAGAAAATGCGCAACTAGTGCTAAACACAAGTTAACGAGAACTTTAAACCACAGCCGCCTGCAGGACCCTGCGTCCCAAGGCTGCATCAGCGGAAGCACTAACGTCCACCTTATAAAATTTTGTAAAGGTGTGGACGGAGCGCCAGGTCGCCGCCCGGCAAAGCTGAGCTGCCGAGGTCCCTTGATGGAAAGCCCACGATGAGACCACAGCTCTCGTGGAATGGGCTCGAACCTTAATCGGGCAAGGTTCGCCCTTAAGTCGGTAAGCCTCCAAAATGGCCGACCGAATCCAACGAGCTATAGAATCCTTGGAAGCTCGATGACCACGTCGACGACCTGCTGGAATCACAAACAGGGAGTCCGACTTCCGAAAACTTTGAGTAACAGACAAATAGAACTTCAAAGCCCGCACCAAATCCAATGTGTGCAAGGCCAGTTCCCTCGCATTACTCGGCCCTGGACAAAGAGAGGGCAACACAATATCCTGGTTAACATGAAATTGCGACACCACCTTAGGTAGGAAGTCGCCCCGTGTGCGAAGCACTACGCGATCCGGGTGAAACTCCAGGAAAGGAGGCGAGCAAGAAAGAGCCGCCAACTCAGAAACCCTTCTCAAAGAGGTGACCGCCACTAGGAAGGCAACCTTCCAAGAGAGCAAAGAGAGACTAACAGAGTCCATAGGCTCAAAAGGCCCGTGTTGAAGAGCCTCCAAAACAAGATTGAGACGCCAAGGAGACACAGGTGCCCTCCGCGGCGGAAACTGACGGGTTACACCACGAAAAAAGGAACGTACGTCCCTACGCGAGGCGATAGCCTTCCGGAACAGCAAGGACAGAGCAGAAACCTGACCCCTCAGGGTGCTCACTGCCAAACCCTTGTCCAGCCCAAATTGCAGGAAGGCCAACAAATTGGGAATGGAAAAAATCCTCGGGTTCCTTGAAGAACCCGAACACCACGAAAAGAAGGCTTCCCAAGTCTTGTGGTAAATCCTAGTAGTAGCCGGACCTCTGGCAGCTCGCAAAGTGGCAATGACTTCGGCTGAAAACCCTTGACGGGTCAATATTTCGGTCTCAAGAGCCACGCCGTCAAACGCAGAGACTTCAGGTCCGGATAGCGAACGGGCCCTTGGGTTAACAGGTCCGAGCGAAGAGGAAGTGGAAATGGTGGCGCTGCCAGGAGCGACACCAGAGTCGAGAACCACGTCCTCCTTGGCCAATCTGGGGCTATCAACATAGCCGGGATTCTCTCCAGTCTGATCCGACGTAGCACCAGAGGAAGCAAGGAAATCGGCGGAAACACATAGATTAGCTCGAATTGGCCCCACGGAGCCACTAGAGCATCCACCGCCACAGCCTTCGGATCCTTGTACCTGGACATGAAAGTCGGTAATTTGGCATTGACCCTGGATGCCATCAGATCCACTTGGGGAGTTCCCCAACGGGAACACAGCAGTGCAAAAACTTCCGGATGAAGACTCCATTCTCCGGGATCCATCTTCTCGCGACTGAGAAAGTCCGCCGTGATATTCTGAACTCCCGGAATGTGGATCGCAGAGATAGCTGGCACTCTGGTCTCTGCCCATACCAGGATACGAGATACCTCCACCATGAGCTTGGAACTCCTTGTCCCGCATTGGTGGTTGATATATGCGACCGCCGTCGCATTGTCCGTCTGCACTCGCACTGGCAGACCGCTTAAAGGGGCCCGTCCAATGTTGGAGGCAAAGAAAAATCGCCCTCAATTCCAGGATGTTGATCGGCAAGACCGACTCTTCCGACGACCAAACTCCCTGAGTCCAGAGATCATTCCAGACACCCCCCCAGCCCGTCAGGCTGGCATCGGTGGTTATGACCGACCACTTTGGAGGGAGGAAGGATTTCCCCAGGGACAACTCTTTCGGACGTATCCACCATCCTAGAGACTCTCGTACCCTGCGGGAGATGATGACACTGCAGTCCAGTGAAGCCTGCGATCGATCCCAACGGCTCAGAATGAACCTTTGGAGGGCCCTGGAATGAAACTGGGCAAACGGAAGTGCTTCCATGGACGCCCCCATCAATCCCAGAAGGCCCTACAGCTTCGCAGGGACATTGCTGTCGAAGACTTCATAATCCGTGCATGTCGAAAGAGACATGCTTGCTTGTCTGGAGGCAGGGACACCACTGCTCGTACCGTGTCGAAATGCATCCCCAAAAACAGGATTGACTGCGACGGTTCCAGAGACGACTTCTCCCAATTGACCAGCCACCCGAAGTCCTCCAGGAGCTGAAGGGATAAATTGCGAGCAGTTACCACCTCCTCCTTCGAAGACGCCACAATCAGAAGGTCGTCCAGGTAGGGAAGAATCGTAACCCCCTGCCTTCGAAGAATCGCCATGAGAGGCGCCAGAATTTTTGTAAAAACTCTGGGCGCTGAGGCCAACCCGAATGGCAGAGCCACAAACTGGTAATGGTCCTGACCTATGGCAAAACGAAGGAAACGTTGGTGGGCCCTTCCGATTGGAACGTGCAAATAAGTGTCGCGAATGTCGATTGACACCAAAAAGTCGTTCTGCGACAAGGCTGCCACAACGGATCGAAGCGACTCCATGCGAAACTTTCGGGTGTGAACATGCAGATTCAACCTTTTGAGATCCAGGATGGGGTGAAATTTGTCCTCCTTTTTGGGGACCACGAAGAGGTTGGAATAAAACCCTCTTCCCCTGTCCTCTGGTGGAACCGGCACCACCACACCCTTCTGCAGAAGGGAGTCGACTTCTCGCAGTAGAGCAGCACATAGCTCGGGCTCTGACGGGATGCGAGATTGACAAAAACTGTTCGGGGGTCGAGAAGAAAACTCTATGAAGTAGCCTGCCGACACAACCCGCATCACCCAGGTGTCCGGGACGCGGGAAATCCAAGTCAATTGGAATTGAAGCAGGCGACCCCCCACTCGAGAGCCCTCGAGTGGAAGCCTGGCGTCAATCAGCCTTAGCGGGTTTTTTGTCAGATTCCCGCTTGTCTTGACGGAAACTTTGTTTCCAGGGAGTGCGGGATTTCTGAGAGGTCTTTTTTCCTGAAAAAGAGGGACGGCCCGATCCTCAAGAGGGCTGACCGAACCGTCCCCTAGACCGAAAGGACCGTCGGCCACTACCGGTACCCGGCCTGCCAGACGTAGAAGCCACAGTTCTTCGCTGTGGTAAAGCAGCTTCTTTTGCCTTTACCTTGGCAATCAGCTCTGTGAGGTCAGATCCAAATAACTGACCACCTTTGTAAGCCAAAGATAGCAAACCTTGCTTGGAAACCGCATCACCGGTCCACTGTCTAAGCCACAGTGCTCTCCTGACTGTGACCGCCGAGGATTGTGTCCTGGACAACAGTGACGCAGTATCCAGGCCTGCATCATCCAACAATTCGAAAAGTCCATCCTCGTCGGCTAACTGACATTTCTCTCGTAAACGGTCCAACCAGACCAGAGACGCTTTATAAGCACACATGAATCCTAGCACTGCTCTGAAACCATGACCCGCGGCCTCGTAGATGGACTTTGCCGCCATTTCCGTTTTTCTGTCCAGCGGGTCCTGCAGACTCGCCTTCCCTTTAACAGGGAGTAATGAAGATTTGCTAAGCTGAGATAAAGGAACATCCACTTCAGGGGAAGGGATCCAATTATCAATCAACTCCGTAGTACACGGATATAGTGACTCAAAAAGTCGTGTCCCCTGAAAACGCTTGTCTGGACACAGACGCTCCTTCTCCACAGCTTCATTAAGCTCATTCAGGGATGGTAAGGTCGAAAGCGACCTATGCGACTCCTGAAACATCCGGGCCGACTTACCAGGGCGTGTAGTTACCTCCTCAGGTAACTGCAATGCCTCCCTCATAGCTTCAATAAAAGCTTCTATGCGGCCCGAAAAAGAAGCAGAGTGCCTTTGCCGATCTTCTTTATCCGAATCGGATATACCTCCCGAACTGGAAGGGGAACCCTCTATACCAGAGTTCTCTGAGTCGCTACATGGGAAAGAAGGCACCGGCCTGTGTCTCTTCCTGCCATGAGAAGGTCTGGCTGACACCCAATAGCCTATAAGATTAGACAGGCCATCAATCGAACGAGTGAGGGCCTCCATTTTGACATCACTGGGGCCTCCGACTGCTGCGCTTGACGCAGTCGAGGTCTGCGTGTCAGATACGCGAGACTGATCTTGTAGCGGAGCTGGGTGACGGTCCGCACCTGGGTCCTGATCTGACATGTCCTCACACAGTACAATGGCAGGTTAAACCTGTCAGTAACTAGAAAAGTGTGGTTTCTCAAAGAAACAAAACGAACGCTGAAGGGTTAAGCTCCTAAGGAGAGAGCTACCCCAGCCGCCCAGTTAAGGGTTAACCGCCTAAGAAGGGGTTAATGTCACAGGGTCCCCACAACCTGTATTAATGTAACGGGTGTGCGAGCCCCAGGCGCCTCTTATGAGGTAGCAGATGCAGACAGTACAATCCTGAAGATTATGCCACACTAAACAAAAAAAAATCGCTAAAATATTGCGCTATTTTGCGCATCACAAATAAAGCTGTATGTGATCTTAGCGGCGTTCAGTGTGCCAGAAAACCCAGGACAGTGCCCTGCGCTGCGGGGGTGAGGAGTTCGTAAGCTTCTGCCCTGAAAGGCAGAAGCGACTCACTGTGCTTCGCGGTGCTGCTTCTTCTTAGTACGGGAGGAGCGGAGAATGAGGAGCCCGAAGCGCTGCAATGGCCGCCGCGCTGAGGATGTAGCCGGAAGAGAAAGGCAGAGGCGCTTAGGAGCGCTTCCTGCCCGGGAAACGCGAAGCCACGCCCCCCGCCGGCTTCAAAAAAAGCGCGGGACTCCTCCATTCTCCGGTCCCGTCCCCGCTCCCCGTCCTGCAGGCATCCACCTGCGGACAAACAAAAAACACACAGTCATCCATCATGAACTGTAACAGCGGCTGCCGCAGCAGTCGCTAAAAACACTAAACACATATGAAAATATGGAGTACTCACCCAGCCGAGCGCCACAGGGACCCCCAGGGGTTTCTGGCGCTATGCCCATCGCTTCCCCCCCAGGACGGGGAACGCAGTGACCCCTGCAGCGCGGTTTGCGCCCCCGCCAGGGAAGCCATCCTCATCCCCCGGGCCGGCAGGGTTCTGCAGGGACCACCATATAGGGTAATACAGATCCGCCAAGGGAGAGGTTGGGGTCCAGCAGCGCTGAGACCCCTGAGACCTCTAGACCACTTCTGGTGATCCAAGTCTCTTGTCCGATAAAAAAATAATAAAATCTTCTGAGGAGCTGCTTCCAGCAGCGACTATCCTGAGACCTCAAATTGTAAACTGGAGAGCTGAGTAGGAGGAGCCCGAGCTGGAGGGGCCGGTCAACACTCTTTTTAATCTGAGGTGTCATCTGGGCTCCGCCTACCCACTAGTAATGACTGTGTCTCCCTTCCTTCATCTGAAGCTGAAATTTCCATTTTTCTTTTTCCACAAACAAATGCAAGTTATATCGAAGACATTTTATCACAATCATGAAGTACAATATGTCCTGAAAAAATAATCTCATAATCAGTAGGATATGTTGAAGCGTTCCAGAGTTACTACCTCAAAGTGAAAGTGGTCAGAAATTTAAAATTTGACTTGGTCATAAAGGGGTTAAAGCTTATCATTACATAAACATCACTGACAAAACTTAGCATACACTATCATAACCAAGTAGAAATGAATATATAAAATGATACATTATATACATTAAAAAAAACACCTCACCAACATTTTTTCGCCCTGGTACTGGATTAAAGCAATTGATAAAATTTCAACAGCTCTGATGAGAAATGTAGCGTCGTCAACCTCCACAATTTTAAAGTGTTCCTGCAAGAGATGGTAAGTATAATTTTCATTTGCGATTTATATGCATACCCTAACATGACTGCCTACCATAAGTAGCTAACTCTGCTACCCAGTGCAAATGAGCATTTATAAGCCTCTGCCAGTTGCTGTATGCATGTGGGATCAGAGAAGCAAACAATTTCAATGAAATAGGGCACCAATAAAAAGAAAAAAAATGAAGTACAATAAACACTTTTTCCACAGGAAAACCAAAATCTGTATCTATAATACAGTTGTGCTCAAAAGTTTACATAACCCGGCAGAATGTTTTGCTTTTTTTTGGCCTTTTTCCTGAGAATATGAATAACACCAAAACTTTTTCTCCATTCATGGTTAGTGGTTGGGTGAAGCCATTTATTGTCACAATCTCTTTTTAAATCATAATGACAACACAAAACATCCAAATGACTCTGATTAAAAGTTTACATACTCTGGTGATTTTGGCCTGATAACATGCACAGATGTTGACACCAATGGGTTTGAATGGCTACTAAAGGTAACATCCTCAGTGTGTGTGGCTGACTGAGTTTCTGTGATCCACACAGATTTCTGCATCTTTCATCCAGCCACTGACGTTTCTTGATTTTGAGTCATGGAGAAAGCAAAAGAATTGTCAACAGATCTACAGGAAAAGGTTCTTGAACTGTATAAAACAGGAAAGGGATACAAAAAGATATCCAAGGAATTGATAATGCCAGTCAGCAGCGTTCCAACTGTGATTAACAAATGGAAAATCAGGGGCTCTGTAAAAACGAAACCACAGTCAGATAGACCAACAAAAATGTCATCCACAACTGCCAGGAAAATTGTTCGGGATGCAAAGAAAAACACACAAACATCAGCTGAAATACATGACTCTCTGAAAACTAGCGGTGTGGCTGTTTCAAGATGCACAGTAAGGAGGCACTTGAAGAAAAATGGGCTGCATAGTAGAGTCGCCAGAAGAAAGCGATTACTGCGCAAATGACACAAAATATCTCGCATAAAATATGCAAAACAGCAGAGGCAAGTCTCAAAACTTTTGGAACAAGGTAATTTGGAGTGATGAGACCAAAATTGAACTTTTGGCCACAAGCATAAACATTACATTTGGAGAGAGGTCAACAAGGCCTATGATGAAAGGAACACCATTCCTACTGTAAAGCAAGGAGGTGAATCGCTGATGTTTTGCGGATGTGCGAGCTACAAAGGCACAGGAAATTTGGTCAAAATTGAAGGAAAGATGAATGCAGCACATTATCAACAAATAATGGAGGCAAATTTGAACTAATCAGCCCGGAAGCTGCGCATGGGATGTACTTGGACGTTCCAACATGACAATGATCCAAAACACAAGGCCAAGTCGACCTGTCATTGGCTACAGCAGAACAAAGTGAAGATTCTGGAGTGGCCATCTCAGTCTCCTGACCTCAATATCATTGAGTCACTCTGGGGAGATCTTAAGCACACAGTTCATGCTAGACAGCCCAGAAATTTACAGGAACGAGAGGCTTTTTGCCAAGAAGAGTGGGCAGCTTTACCATCTGAGAAAATAAAGAACTTCATCCACAACTACCACAAAAGACTTCAAGCTGTCATTGATGTTAGAGGGGGGAAAATGGTGTATATGAACTTTTGATCAGGGTGATTTGGATGTTTTGGGTTGTCATTATGATTTAAAAAGAGAAAACACAGATGTTTGAAAATAAATGGCTTCACCCAACCACTAACCATGAGTGGAGAAAGTTTTGGTGTTATCATGCATATTCTCTGAAAAAAGGCCAAGAAAGCAAAAATTCTGCCGGGGTATGTAAACTTTTGAGCACAACTATATATGTCTGCTCCAAATTACAAGTTATAAACACAAAATTAAATATACAGTTGAAACCAGAAGTTTACATACACTATATAAAAAGACACATGCATGTTTTTCTCAATATCTGACATGAAATCAGAACTTTTCCCGTTTTAGGTCAATTAGGATTACCATAATTATTAATATTTGCCAAATGCCAGACTAAAGAGAGAGAATGCTTTGAGACATTTTTGTTACTTACATAATTAATATGTCTCAGGTTATATTATATTATATATATTTCTCCCAAAAAATGCACTTGAAAATGGTGCTTGAAGCACCTGCGCAGTAGCAGCTATCCGTAATCCGATAGCTGGTACTGCGCCGCTATGTAGAAGAATTTTTTTTTTCACTAGCAAGATGGTGCCATTGGCACATGCGCAGTAGCAGCTGTTGGATCACAAATAGCTGCTACTGAGTAGGAGCAGCGGGTGCCATTATCAAATGGATGTTTATTTTTTGGGAGGGTGGGGAATAACAGGATAACCTCAAAATTAATTATATACACAGTAGATATGCGCTTATGCTGCAGTGCAGGTGCCACGGCTGACGCCCGCATGCAGGTGTTTTTTTTGTTTTTCTTTCAATTTGTATATTATTTATTATAATAAATAAATAATAATTTGTATATATAATATGCATTATGTAAATTAAGGGGTAGGACAGTCAGGGATCAGTGACTTGTCAGAAGCCATATAGATGAATACCTAAGCAGAGCACCACATGAAGACACCCCACCCACCTCCCCGAAGCACGAGCATATAATTAACTCATAACAGAAAATAAAGATTAAACAACGACAAGATGCATTTCATCAACCAAGGCATCATTATAATCAGTATAACGGCGCCGACCTGACACTGTCCGTAGGTTACTGTGCAAAGTACTGTTGACAGGTTCCCTTTAATGTGCGATCATGAATTAGTTTGTTGATTTCGGGGCCAATAAAAAGTCTGGATCGTATTTTATCCTCAGGTTTTCAGTATGCTAAACTACTCCTTAAAATTTTGGACACCATTTCCAACACGATTAATTGCAACTATGACATTTTTTATTACACCAAGTTTAATGCAAAGTGGTGGAAGATAAACTTGAAATGGTTTGAATAGTTATTTGTGTTGTACATTGTGCCGAACAACTGTGTGCTCGACTCAGCGGTCACGGTCTCATTTTGTAATGATTGCTGTCATCATGACGGCTCCATAGGCACAAAAAACAAATATGCTTTGTGTGCCCCAAGTGTAGGCAGAGCAGCAGTGCTACCACTTTCAGGTCAGCCCAAATTTTCCATTTATGTTCTGATTATTTAACCATTTTCAAAATTAACTTCATAGAAGCATGGGTCTCTTTCATTCCAATAATCCAATGGAACACAGTTTTTTTGTTACCATTGTGCAACAAGACAGGAAGGCACTAACTTATCTACATAGTGTGGCCTTGGTTTAAGAGCAGATTCGCAGTCCGGATACACAATTTGTGACTTATTCCTCTTTGAATATCCAGTGATTTTAGTCATGCAAATATAAGAGTCTGTATGGTGAGGTTTCTGCTCACGCAAAACCATCAGCACTGTAAAAGCCATTCCTTTCCTTTTCCCATTCAACCACTGCAATAGCCCAGAGTAACACACAGTGCAACAAGCATGAGGGGCCCAGCTTTTCTGTTCATTTCCAATTTGACAGTCAAAGGAATACTTGTAAGCAAGACACCTGTCAAATTCTTGTGCTGATCATAAGTAGTGCGCTTGCCACACATAGTATTTGCGACTACCGATCTTCAGTTTCAAAACAGATTGCACTGTAACAGATCACTTTATCGAACTATAACAAGCTTGCCTTATATACATACTGCTAATGTCAGCCAATAGACCTGTCAGAGTGTGCCCGAACAGGTACGTTAAAATATTTTTTCAATATATAATGCATTAAAATGATAAGTGAATAGGCTTTGCAAGTATAATTTAAAATCTAGATGTGTCAGGCAAATTCAGAGTTCATATTTGGAATCTTTGTGTTCAATTTACCATAAATTGCATGTTTTTTTCTCAGTAGCAAAATCATTGTTGTGCTGTGAATTCTGAACACCACCACATATTCCAATTATGAGGGTGTCTAAACTTCTGTAACCATATTATATTCGCTTTATTATTTTTATTTCAGCCCTAAAAAAATTAGTTTCTCAAGGGATTTGTACAGACTTTAAAAGTGGAAAAAGTTCTGAAATGATATTTCTTAGTATGATTTTTCTTTTAGCATGACATAAACCTTGTGGGTTGTATATACCTGTTGCACAAGTTGAACCACAGACTGTCCAGGAGTTGACTGATGTTTTAATCCAGGTCTGGACGGAGATCCTAAGGAAAATATCCACCGCCTCATCAGGACCATGCCCAGGCGTTGTAGGGAGGTCATAAAGGCATGTGGAGGACACACTACTGAGCATCACTTCCTTGTCTTGAGGAGTTTCCACTAAAGGTTTGCAACTAGAATATTTCCATTCAACGATATCTAGGATGTGGTTTTTTAGTGTTCCCTATATTTTTTTGAGGTGTGTGTGTGTCTGTCTCTTTAAATTTTCCAGTGGTTTATTATACATGTGGGATAAACCAACACAGAGTGAAAAATAGACACGGTTCTTCGGGCGAAACAGAAAATACAAAATGGTATACAGTTTCTGCAGCTGCGGGGGTCTGCCCACTCAGGATATTAACAGCCAGATTCAATACAGTTTGACTCAAAACCACTTCTCTGGAGCTGCCGAATCCAGACCCTCTGAATGTCTCCGAGTGGAGATAAGGTGAACAACCTCCCACCTGCTCTATGGTTGTTCACAAAAACACAGCCCTTAAAATGGCAAATAAACCCCTCTCAACAGTGTGCTAGAGGAAACTTCTGGGTTTCAAATCACTGAAGCCAAGAGCCTCAGTGAAACATAGCTTACCTCCAGCACCTTGCCAGTGACCGTAAAATATATTAAAAATATATTAGATAATGTTAAATTTTTTCTAATATCTATTCTGTATCTTCTCTCTTTCAGTTTCATTCCATTGCTTCTTGTGTTTCCATGTGCAAATGAGAATAAGGATAATCCCTCTACACTGGGACATCCCTTCATATATTTTTAGACCACTATTAAGTCTCATGGGTTCCGAAAAAACACATTACCAGTAAGTAATATACGTGCTTTTCTGTCACCCACGACAGCACCAACAAGAGAAATACAGAGAATTAGTCATATATTATGGGGTGGGGGGTCCACAGCCTGTAGAACCCTTCTCCCATACGCGAGTTCAGAGGAGGTAGATAGATCTGTCTATAATGCTTATAAAGAGTAGATGGAGAGGACCAACTGGTTGTATTCCAGATCTGGTCGATGGAGACATCTGCCTTCTCCGCCCAGGATGCAGCCATTGCTCCTGTGGAGTGGGCCCTCAGACCTTCTGGAAACAGCGCTACCTATGCTCACATAAGCTAATTTAATAGCCTCTCTGACCTATCCTGCTAAGGTCCCCCTTTGACACTTTCAGACCCTTTCTAGACCCATGAAATGATACAAAAAGGGGCTCTATTTTTCCTCCATGGTTCTGTGACTTAGATGTCAGAAGAGGTTTACTGCAGTATTTAAGGTATATAGTCTTTATTACTTACAATTCCTTAGATTAGAGCAGAAAGATGGCAACACAATTACCTGCGACCTATTGAATTTTGAGACTACCTTTGGGAGATAACCCGAGTCTAATTTCACAACTATCCAACCATCCAGAACCTGAGTGAATCGAGGATCTGTTGATAAAGCTTGGATGTCACTTATTCTGCGGATCAATGTTAAGGCTATAGCAGGGATGTTTTTAGCGAGACTATCTTGTCTGAGGCAGATTCCAAGGGTTCCAGTGAAAGCTTGTTAGAGGTATGCTTGCAATTCTCTTCCCTCTTTATATGAGGTGCTGTAAAGATAAAAGGTGAGGCTCCACCATCTGAACTGATCAATGTCATTAAGGATCTTGGCAGAGTCCTCCCCTAATGGTTTATGTAAGGCTAGTTTCACACTAATGTTAGGCAGGGCTGCGTACTTCCTCTGTCAAGCCCCGCCCACTTCCGCACAACTTTCAGCACGGCCTACCTCTGCATGCGTCCTGCATACCCTAACTTTAACATTGGGTACGCAAGCCACGCGGATGTATGTGCATATTGCATTTTGTTGAGGTCGGCGCAGCGTCATCCGCAAACATCTGCATGGCCTGCGTACCCAATGTTAACGATATGGTACGCAGGACGCATGCAGAGGTAGGTGGCGCTGAAAGGAAGAAGTGCGACAAAAAAGAAGATGGAGGGCACCATACACAAAACAAGAGAAAGGTCTCAACCTGGAGTATGTCATAAAAGACTGACCAAAAAAAGAAGAAAAAGAGACATACTATACACCAGGGATACCAAGGATAATACAAATATAACAATTTTATTACAAAACCTGAGAAAACACCACACTTATGAATTAAAAACAATTAAAAACAGGACAAGAAGTCCCATAATAGGGTATAAGTCCCCCAACAACAAGACCCCAGCAATTTATTTAAAAATAAAATAAAGTGCAAATAGTGCCAGGCGACAAATAGACTCAAGAGATATACAACCAGCATATGAGCATAAGTACTAAGTAAAGAAAAAAGGAAGAAGTGCGGCAGTGGCCGGGGCTTGACTTAGGAGGTACGCAGCCCTCCCAAACGCTAGTGTGAAACTAACCTTAGCTACAGTTACTCTGTTGTATGACAAAACATTTACATTGTGACTTTGTATAGATGAAAGGACCTTTGTTATATATTGCTTGAGGCCCCGTGCACATATTGCGGATTTACTTGCGGATTTTTCTAAAACCACCTGCGTTTTCCCTGCGGTTTTTGCGCGGATTTACTGCGGTTTTGCCGTAGTTTTTGTGCGGATTTGCCCTGCGGTTTTACACCTAAAATTGAATAGGTGTAAAACTGCTGCGGAATCCGCACAAAGAATTGACATGCTGCAATTTTAAAACTGCAGCAAATCCGCGTGGAAAATTCTGCATCATGTGCACAGCTTTTCTTTTTTCCCTTCACTAACATTGTACTGTACATTGCGTCCGGTTCTGCTGCGGATCCGCAGCACAATCCGCAACGTGTGCACAGGGCCCAAGGCTTCTAAAGGTTTAAAGGAATTGAATCTTTCATTGCAACACACAGGTGTATATCTGTGACCATGCTACTACTGGATGTTAGAGTTTCTAAAAGCGATATTGCCTTCCTTAAAGTTGTAGTCAAACTGTTTATTAATTTTGAAACTTAGCAGGACACCGTCTCCCTTGGGAGACAACAATTCTGGCTCCCTGAGTTTACAAGAGGACAAGAAAAGACAAAAAAAAAAAAAAAATTAAGTAGACAACCTAACTGTCAAGGTTGTCCCCTAACTCTGCCAACTGAGTTCTGCAGCGCTCAACGGATCTGCCCATGATCCGGAAATAGTCGTGGTAAGGCATCACCAATGCTTCCGCCTTCGATAAGAGAGTTGTCATAACTACTATAATCTCCCTAAAGCCTTAAGGGCCCAATGACAACATTACTCCTTTGATGCTGAGAACTATCCTCTTGGAAATAAGGCGTTTCATGGGCATTGGAACATGATCATACAAATCCTTTAACTTCTAGACTACTATATAGCAATCTGAAACCAGAAGTTTAATAGCATTTTATAGACTCAATTTTAGATGACCTAACTCCAGAATCTGTACAGCACATTCAGGTTGTAGAAAACCCAGGTAGGACTGGGTTAAATCATAGCTGAAGAGGTCTTGATTAAGGCACCTAGGGAGCTCTGCACATGAGCATGCCAGGTGTTCACTTTAGCCAGACTGTCTTGGAGCTAAACAGAGAGACAGGCCAGACTCCACTTGAGCAGAGTCTGAACAGGGCTGTATGCAGAGAACTGTGGGTATCAGTGATTGCCCTGGATAAATGCTCTTTTATTTGACCAAGTTGGGGTTAGCTCAGCTGTATCCGAGTTGTCAGGGTTTGTCTTGTTTAGTCAGTGCTTGGTGAAGGCATGAAATTTTATGATTGTGACCTCTGTGCAACTTGTAGAAAGAAAATAAAAATTGCACTTGATTGTACTTGTTTGGCTGTATGAGGGAAACCCCTGAAATTGGTAACCTTGCCTTGCACAGTGAACAGCTGCTGAACTTGGTTCTGTCAGAAAATTAACCTGTTATGCACTGTTTTACAATGAAGCGCTACGAGGCTCTATGAAGCGCTACGAGGCTCTATGAAGCGCTACGAGGCTCTATGAAGCGCTACGAGGCTCTATGAAGCGCAACTCAGATTCCATTTAAAAGAGTAATCCATCTCACGTTGGGTGTTGAATCTGAATTGTCAGACTAGCCCCACCTGTAAGAGCCAACAAATGAGGCACAGACTTTCACAGGGACAATATGCTGTATTAACACCATGTGCCCTCCTACGGGTGGTGTAAACAGACTAAATAAAAATCTGAGTGTCAGTCTACCACAAAAATAAGGAAAAAGCCTGCTTGCATATGATAAACTCCAAGCCCAATCACGAAGCTCTGTGCTGCGGCTAACTTAGCCTAAGGGTCCCAGGCCCAGCTTCCATCCTGAAGCCTACAGTTAAGTACGTTAAGCCTTTTGCCCAGCCAGGGTCTTACAAAGCACACATTCCCCTATTTTTTGTTTTTATTTGTGCCAACTTTCTTAAAGGGAACTTGAAGTAAAAGAGCCACCTTCAGCAGCACTAAGGCTGCATTCTGTGAAGGTGGCTCTTTTACTTCTGTGCCCCTGGAACGCTGAAATATTCAGTTTTAAAAATAGTTCCCCATACCTTAACTGAGACACGGAGGTGTGGCTTCTGCCCCGGACACATCACCCCCCCCAGCTGTCCATCATGCCCCTTCATCGTCACCACTCCTCCTCCTGCCTTTATTTTTTCTCCTTTCATTTGTGTCCGGCGCCTGTGCTCTTGTATCAGTCCCGGGGCATGCGCAGTGCGCGCTGCCCGGGAACTGTCAGAACGCTGTAGCGCCTGCGTCGTTGCCTCCCCGCAGTGTATTATTATGTAATCACACTGCGGGGAGGGATCTGGGGAAAGGCAACGACGCAGGCGATATAGCGCTGACAGTTCCCGGGCAGCGCGCACTGCGCATGCCCGGGGACTGACACAAGAGCGCCGGCACCAGGAGCCGCGGTGACGATGAATGGGCATGATGGACGGCTGGGGGGGGGGGGGGGGGTGATAAGTCCGGGGCAGAAGCCACACCTATGTGACTCAAATAAGGTATGGGGAACGATTTTTAAAACTGAATATTTCAGCGTTCCAGGGGCACAGAAGTAAAAGACGGATTTTGGTAAGAACTTACCTGTAAAATCCTTTTCAGAGAAGGAAGGAAGGGAGACACACTAGTCATTACTAGTGGGTAGGCGGAGCCCAGATAGGATAGAAACACCTCAGATTAAAAAAGTGTTGATCGGCCCCTCCAGCTAGGGCTCCTCCTACTCCAGCTCTCCAGTCGTACACAAGCTAAGGAAGAGCAAATATCACCAGCGGAGCAACATAACCCCTTCTGAAGGACTTCAGAGAAAAAAACAAGGAGACAGGTTATGCATATAACAGAAAAAACCACACAGTCCCAGGTACTACTCACTGAACCTGACCACTGCGATGAGCTGGCAATGCTGGAACAGAGCCTTAGCGCGCCGACCTCAGCCCAGATAATCGCTATCAGAGAAGGGTCACGCCGCATCTGAAAACACAACAACACACTTCTGCCATGGGAGGGAGCTGTGTCTCCCTTCCTTCGCTGAAAAGGATTTTTACAGGTAAGTTCTTACCAAAATCCGTCTTTCAGCAGCAGATTGGAAGGAAGGGAGACACACTAGTCATTATTAGTGGGACGTCACAAAGCAGTCCAAAAATTAAGGGTGGGAAAAAAACAAAAAAAGGCAGATCCCAACAACCTAGGTAAATGCGCAACTAGCGCTAAATACAAGTTAACGAGAACTTAAAACTACAGCCGCCTGCAGGACCCTACGTCCTAAGGCCGCATCAGCGGAAGCACTAACGTCCACCTTATAAAGTTTGGTAAACGTGTGGACAGAGCGCCAGGTCGCCGCCCGGCAGAGCTGAGCTGCCGAGGCCCCTTGATGAAAGGCCCACGATGAACCCACAGCCCTCGTGGAATGAGCTCGGATCTTAATCGGGCAAGGTTCGCCCTTAAGTCGGTAGGCCTCTAAAATGTACGACCGAATCCAACGAGCTATAGAATCCTTGGAAGCTAGTTGACCACGCCAACGACCTGCTGGAATCACAAACAGAGAGTCCGACTTCCGAAAAACTTGAGTAATAGGTAAATAGAACTTCAAAGCCCGCACTAAATCCAATGTGTGCAAGGCCCGTTCCTTCGCATTCCTCGGCTTCGGACAGAGCGAGGGCAACACAATATCCTGGTTAACATGAAATTGTGACACCACCTTAGGTAGAAAGTCGCCCCGTGTGCGAAGTACTACGCGATCCGGGTGAAACTCCAGAAAAGGAGGCGAGCAAGAAAGCGCCAACTCAGAAACCCTTCTCAAAGAGGTGACCGCCACTAGGAAGGCAACCTTCCAAGAAAGCAAAGAAAGGCTAGCAGAGTCCATAGGCTCAAAAGGCCCATGTTGAAGAGCCTCCACTACAAGATTGAGCCGCCAAGGAGACACAGGCGCCTTCCGCGGCGGAAACTGACGGGTTACTCCGCGAAAAAAGGAACGTACGTCCCTACGCGAGGCGATAGCCTTCCGAAACAGCAAGGACAGGGCAGAAACCTGACCCTTCAGAGTGCTAACTGCCAAACCCTTGTCCAGCCCATACTGCAAAAAGGCCAACAAATTGGGAATGGAAAGAATCCTCGGGTTCCTTGAAGAACCCGAACACCACGAAAAGAAGGCTTCCCAAGTCTTGTGATAAATCCTAGTAGTAGCCGGACCTCTGGCAGCTCGCAGAGTGGCAATGACTTCGGCTGAAAAACTTTGACGGGTCAATATTTCGGTCTCAAGAGCCATGCCGTCAAACGCAGAGACTTCAGGTCCGGATGACGAACAGGCCCTTGGGTTAACAGGTCCGGGCGAAGAGGTAGTGGAAATGGGGGCGCTGCTAGAAGCGACACCAGTGTCGAGAACCACGTCCTCCTCGGCCAATCTGGGGCTATCAACATAGCCGGGATTCTCTCCAATCTGATCCGACGCAACACCAGAGGAAGTAAGGATATCGGCGGGAACACATAGATTAGCTCGAATTGGCCCCACGGAGCCACCAGAGCATCCACCGCCACAGCCTTCGGGTCCTTGTACCTGGACATGAACGTTGGTAACTTGGCATTGAACCTGGATGCCATCAAATCCACTTGGGGAGTTCCCCAACGGGAGAACAGCAGTGCAAAAATTTCCGGATGAAGACTCCATTCTCCGGGATCCATCTTCTCGCGACTGAGGAAGTCCGCCGTGACATTCTGAACTCCTGGAATGTGGATCGCAGAGATGGCTGGCACCCTGGCCTCGGCCCATACCAGGATCCGAGACACCTCCACCATGAGCCTGGAGCTCCTCATCCCACCTTGGTGGTTGATATACGCGACCGCCGTCGCGTTGTCTGCCTGCACTCGGACTGGCAGACCGCTTAAAGGGACCGTCCAGTGTTGGAGGCAAAGGAAAATTGCCCTCTATTCCAGTATGTTGATCGGTAAGACAGACTCTTCCGACGACCATACTCCCTGAATCCAGAGATCGTTCCAGACACCCCCCCCCAGCCCGTCAGGCTAGCATCGGTGGTTATTACCGACCACCTTGGAGGGAGGAAGGACTTCCCCAGGGATAACGCTTCCGGACGTAACCACCATCCTAGAGACTCTCGCACCCTGTGGGAGATGATGACACTGCAATCCAGTGAAGCCTGCGATCGATCCCAACGGTTCAAAATGAGCATCTGGAGAGCCCTGGAATGAAATTGGGCAAACGGAAGAGCCTCCATGGACGCCACCATCAAACCCAGAAGGCGCATACACCTTCGAAGGGACATTGCTGTCGAAGACTTCATAACCTGTACATGTCGAAGGAGACCTGCTTGCTTGTTTGGAGGCAGGAACACCACTGCTCGTACCGTGTCGAAGTGCATCCCCAAAAACAGGATTGACTGCGACGGTTTCAGAGACGACTTCTCCCAATTGACCAGCCACCCGAAGTCCTCCAGGAGCTGAAGGGATAGATTGCGAGCCGTCACCGCCTCCTCCTTTGAGGACGCCACAATCAAAAGGTCGTCCAGGTAGGGAAGAATCGTAACCCCCTGTCTTCGAAGGATAGCCATGAGAAAGGCCAGAATTTTTGTAAAAACTTTGGGTGCTGAAGACATCCCGAATGGCAGGGCCACAAACTGGTAATGGTCCTGACCTATGGCAAAACGAAGGAAGCGTTGGTGGACCCTTCCGATGGGAACATGCAAATAAGTGTCGCGAATGTCGAGTGACACCAAAAAGTCGTTCTGCGACAGGGCCGCCACAACGGAGCGAAGCGACTCCATGCGGAATTTCCGGGCGTGGACATGCCGATTCAATCTTTTGAGATCCAGAATGGGCCGAAATTTGTCCTCTTTTTGGGGACCACAAAGAGGTTAGAATAAAACCCTCTTCCCCCGGCGGAACCGGCACCACCACATCTTTCTGCAGAGGGGAATCTCCCTCCTGCAGTAGAGCGGCAAAAAGTTCGGGCTCTGACGGAACGTGAGATTGACAAAAAAACTGTCTGGGGGTCGAGAAAGAAACTCTATGAAGTAGCCTGCCGACACAACCCGTGTCACCCAGGCGTCCGACACGCGGGAAGCCCAAGTCGGTTTGAATTGGAGTAAACGACCCCCCACTCGAGAGCGCTCGAGTGAGACCCTGGCGTCAGTCCGTCTTAGCGGGCTTTTTGCCAGCTTCCCGCTTGTCTTAACGGAAGTTCTGTTTCCAGGGAGTGCGGAATTTCTGAGAATTCTTTTTTCCTGAAAAAAGAGGGACGACCCGAACCCCAGAGGGCTTACCGAATCATCCCCTGGACCGAAAGGACCGCCGACTACTACCGGCACTAGTCCTGCCAGACGCAGAAGCAGGGTGGATTGATTTAAATCAAAGATTTAAATCATGATTTAAATCAAATGAATTTTTTCTATTTAAATCAGATCGATTTAAATCGTGATTTTAATCATGATTTAAATCACTGATTTAAATCAAAAGATTTTTGTTAATATAAATCACGATTAAAATCTAAAACTTTCAATCATTGTTCAATTAACTCCACATTTCTAGCTTGGTTTCACTTTCTGTAGCTTGGTTTCAGTTTCTTTTTCCATTCAGTTGACATGCCCAAACTTGTTGGATAGTCAGTCAGCAGTACTTGGCTGTAGTAACAATCAAACTTCAGAAGTGATCTGCGTGAGCCATGGCAGGTCATAAGAGAGACCCTATTTGGGTTCATTTTGTTGAGATGCCAGCAGAGCTTGGAAAGAAAGGTGGGAGAGCAAAGTGCAAATACTGTCAAAAGGATATCCAAGGACTTGTTTGCCGTTTGAAATCACATTATGAAAACTGCAACCAGAAGGGAAATGAAGATGTTGATAGTGATACAACTAATGTCAATGAACCCCCACAGCTTCTTATGCACCAGGACCCTAGCACTAGTGGTAAGTCTGGTAATTACAACCTATTTTAACAGACGTTTTACTGGGATGGTTAAAGTCTATGAAAAGAAAAATTTCTAGCACTAGTTCTGGAGTATAGAATTTAAATTTATGTTAAGGCAATATTTCACAGAAGATTAACGTTAAGTAAAAATAAAAGTGTGTATACGCCTATTTTTTTTTTTTATTGTAGGCTACAATTCACTTTTGAAGTCTGCCAAATTGACCATTTTTTTAAAAAAACATTTTTAAAACTTTTGTGACAATTTTTTTTCAGTTGCTCTGATATTACTAGTATTACAGCAACTTCACCGGAAACTTGAGTAGCATAACTTTTGAGACAGCCCTTATAGGACGAGGACCATTACATTGTTCAAAAAGTTTGTTTCAAAATATTTTCGTTATATTTCTTCAAATACGCAGTCGAATTATATTTTTAATTACTGTGCTTTCAGGGTCAAATATGGCTTAGGCTGCACGTGACAATCAATATCTGGGTACAACTTCAACAAAGCAGCCCAACAAAAAACTTTGCGTGCAAAGTTTAGAAAAATTCCTCTTAAAGACTACGACGAGCCAGAAAGAACATTTTGATGAATTAATTGCTAAATTCATATTTGCAACCAATTCTTCTTTCCGACTAGTTGAACACCCATTGTTTGTACAAATGATCGAAGGAATAAGACCAGGCTACAAACCACCAAGTAGATTTGATATCTCAGGAAAACATCTTCAGGCTGTATACGACAAAGAAAGAGCGGCTTGTACAAAATATTTGAAAGACAAAGTTGTTAACATGAGCTTGGATGGTTGGAGCAACATCCACAACGACCCCATAATTTGCACTTGTGTCACAACAGAAGATGGTGAAACTTACCTTACAGACACAATCGACACATCTGGAAATTCACATACTGCTGAATATTTACTTGAAATTGCTAAGAACTCAATTCACCAATGCCAAGAACAGTTTGGATGTAAAGTAAGGAGCTTAGTTACTGATAACGCAAGCAATGTGGCAAAAATGCGAGCGGAACTGGCACATGAGGATGACACAAATGTCATTACATACGGTTGTTCTGCCCATTTGTTGCATCTTTTGGCAAAAGACCTGCATATTTCGGGTGTCAAGGAACATGTTGTAGAAATTGTTAAATATTTCCGCAATAATCATTTTGCACATGCAACCTACAAGGAAATGGGAGGACTGAAGTTGGTTCTACCACAAGATGTTAGATGGAATACCTTGGCTGAATGCTTGGAACTGTTTATTAACAACTGGTCAAAATTAGTGTCCATTTGCGAAACACATCGGGACAAAATTGATGCTAATATACGAAGCAAAGTATTAAATCTTGGTGTGAAAAGAAATGCCGAGGACCTTTTGGAAAGGTTAAAGCCAATATCTATTGCGTTGGATAAAATGCAGAAAGATACTGCAACCATAGCTGATGCCACAGAAGTTTGGAAAGATTTAGAAGGTTCGCTAGATCGCTTGAACCTCTCAAACAATGTAAAGGTTGCAATACACCACCGCAAGGACCAAGCATTAAAAGAAGAACACTATTTAGCCAATATCTTGCATCCCATCTACAGAGGGAAAAAACTATCTGAGGCGGAAATCAACTCTGCAATGGAGTGGCTCGCCAATACTAACCATGACATTGTGGCAACTGTGCTGAAATTGAAGTGTGAATCTGCACCATTTCAAAAATACATGTTTGCAGATAACGTCGTTAATGAACTAAAACCACTGGACTGGTGGAAGTTGCAATCACTTGTTCTTCCACTGCATCGGCTTCATCGGCAGGAGTAGAGAGATTGTTTTCTTCATTTGGTTTTGTGCACACAACAGTCCGAAACCGCTTAGGAACTGCTAAAGCAGGACAACTAGTTTTCCTATTAAAAGTCCTAAATAAACAGTAGGCTTAAAGGACTGATGTATTCACTGAAGATGTTTGCTTACTTCAAACGTTAGAGATAGGCTATTGTTAAAAAGTACTTACTCTCTGTAGTTCAATTCTGATTGTTTAATAGTGCAAATAAAAATTATTAGGTTTCATAATCATCAACTGTTTTAATATTTTTTTTGTGTAAAATAATTTGATTTGCAAAAAGACAAAGTTTTGCTTGTGTACAACTTGATTAAAAAATCCTATTTAAATCAAAAAAATCCGATTTAAATCAAAAAATCCGATTTAAATCAAAAAAATCCGATTTAAATCAAAAAAATCCGATTTAAATCAAAAAAATCCGATTTAAATCAAAAAAATCCGATTTTTTTTAAAAAAATCATGATTTTTATCCACCCTGCGCAGAAGTCACAGCTCTTCGCTGCGGTAAAGCCGTTTCTTTTGCCTTTGCCTTGGCAATCAGCTCCGTGAGGTCAGATCCAAATAGCTGACCACCCTTGTAAGCTAAAGATAGCAAACCCTGCTTGGAAACCGCGTCCCCGGTCCACTGTCTAAGCCACAGTGCTCTTCTGACTGTGACTGCCGAGGATTGCGCCCTGGACAGCAGTGACGCAGTATCCTCCAACAACTTGAAAAGCCCATCTACCTCGATAGAGGGGATCCATCTTGCCACGCCGTCCGTAGACGGTCCAACCAGCTCAGGGAAGCTTTACAAGCACACATGGATCCTAGTACTGAATCCATGACCTGCGGCCTCGTAGATGGATTTTGCTGCCATCTCCGTTTTTCTGTCCAGCGGATCCTGCAGACTCGCCTTCCCTTTAACAGGAAGTAATGAAGATTTGCTAAGCTGGGATAAAGGGACATCCACTTCAGGAGAAGGAATCCAATTATCAATCAACTCCGTAGAACACGGATACAGTGTCTCAAAAAAACCGTGTCCTGAAAACGTTTATCTGGACACAGGCGCTCCTTCTCCACTGCCCCATTAAGCTCATCCAGAGATGGTAAAGCTGATCGCGACCTATGCGACTCCTGAAACATCCGGGCCGACTTACCAGGACGTCTAGTTACCTCCTCCGGTAACTGTAACGCCCTCATGGCTCCAATAAAAGCCTCTGTACGGCCCAAAAGAGAGGCAGAGTGTCCCTGCCGATCCTCCTTGTCCGAATCGGACATCTCCCCATCCGAGCTTGAAGGGGAACCCTCCATGCCCGAGATCTCAGAGTCGTTACGCGGGAAGGAAAAACTAGCGAGGGCCTCCATTTTGACATCACTGGAACCTCCGACCGCTGCGCTTGACGCCGTCGAGGTCTGCGTGTCAGATACGCGAGACTGATCCTGTAGCGGATCTGGGAGACGGTCCGCACCTCCTGGACTCTGATCTGACATGTCCTCACACAGTATATGGCAGGTTAAACCTGTCAGTAACTAGAACAGTGTGGTTTCTTAAAGAAAAAACGAACGCTGAAGGGTTAAAGCTCTTAAAGAGAGAGCTACCCCAGCTGTCCCCCATTAAGAGTTAACCGCCTAAGAAGGGGTTAAAGTCACAGACTTCCCACAACCTCTGTTAATGAAAAGGGTGTGCGAGCCCCAAGTGCCTCTTATAAGGCAGCAGATGCAGGACAGCTATGCCACACTAAACAAGAACGTCCAACGAGATCGCTAAGAAATTGCGCTGTTTTGTATATCGCAATGACCGCCAAAGTCGTTAAGGAGATCGCTAACCGCTTATGCGTCGTTAATGAGATCGCCCAGATTGGCAGCTATTAGCGACATTAAAACGATCACACAAACGATCGCATTAGTATGCGTCGTTATCGGGATCGTTAGCGGGACGTATAGTGGCAGTAACTTTAATGTCGCAGACTCCCCACAACCTCTTTAATGAAAAGGGTGTGCGAGCCCCCTTATGAGGTAACAGCTGCAGGACAGCGCAGTCTGCCACCCATTTGTGCCTCAGAAAGGCGCCCTGCGCTGTGGTGGTGAGGGGGTTAAGCTTCTGCCCTGACGGGTAGAAGCGACTCACCCAGCTGGTCGCGGTGTAGCGTCTTGCCGGGAGGGGAGGAGAGTGAGGAGTCCAGAGGAAGCTTTCAGCTCCCTGCTTCAGTAATGGCCGCCGCGCTGTGCCTCCGGTGTGCTCCATGAGAGAAAGCCGGAAAAGGAGACCGTAGTAAAGCGCGCGCTCAGAGCACCGCGAAAATTCAAAAAAAAAAAAAAGGCGCGCAACTCCTCTCTCCCCCGCTCCTATGTCCTGCAGGTATCCACCTGCGGACAAAAAAACACCAGTCACCGACATGTATACATGTGACAGCGGCTGCCGCAGCAGTCGCTGAAGCACTCAAAACACATTAAAATGTTGAGTACTCACCCAGCTGAGCGCCACAGGGACCCCCAGGGATTTGTGGCGCTGTGCCCATAGCTTCCCCCCAGGGCGGGGAACGCAGTGACCCCAGAAGCGCGGTTTGCGTCCCCGCCAGGGAAGCAACCCTCATCCCCCGGGGCCGGTAGGGTTCTGCAGGGACCTCTATACAGGGTAATGCAGATCCGCCAAGGGAGAGGTGGGGGTCCAGCAGCGCTGAGACCCCTGAGACCTCGAAGGTCCAAGTCTCTGTCCGATAAAAATAAAAAAATCTTCTGAGGAGCTGCTTCAGCAGCGACTATCCTCTGAGCCACCTTCACAGAATGCAGCCTTAGTGCTGCTGAAGATGGCTCTTTTACTTCAAAATGGCCGGATGGGGGGGGGGGGAAGTTACGAGTTCCCTTTAAGCTTTTCCTGGCAACAACAAGGAAAGGGCACCATTAATAAGGCTTCGCAGAGGTATGCCTGTGAACATTCACAAGGATCACTCACCAACAGCTGTTTACTGAAGGGAACAGGTTTCGGAGGCTGGACCAAGTCACAAGACTGTTCCTCTCTGGAGCTGTGGACTCACAACCTACTCTGCTCCAATGGCTGGCCTTACTGTCGCTTCTTCTCTGCTCCTGTACCTCCATCATACACGGGAAGGAGAGCGAGAGCCAAAAGCGCTCTTCCTGAGCTCGGACCCCATTTAAAATGGGGGATCCGCTACTGCTCATGGATGCCTCCTCCGGACCTATAGTGCCCAGCCAGTCTCCCATACTGGTACTTGCACAGCCTCAAGTTGCATAGCGGTTGCGATCTGTGTCAACAGGACCAGGGTTTTGTTTCCTTTTATTCCGTGCGTGTCATCAAGGCACAATTTTATGCATAGGAAACGCAGCCGTCAGGTACCTGCCTGTGTGAAAGCACTAGTGCTCAGCTCATGCTCGCTCAGGTACGACACCCACGTGGGACCTGCCGCTGCGCTTCCAGCTCCTCCTGGTGCAGGCCTCAGCAGAGACTATGTCCTACCAGGAAAAGAACAGCCCAGGGCTGGGAAAAAAAAAAAGTTTTCCTTCTTTCTTTACCAACAATTTCTTACCAAAGGTTCCCCAAAGACAGGAAAACAACTGAAGCGGAGAGAGGTGCTGCCCTTTTTATCTTAAGGGCCTGTGCACACATTGCGGATTTGCCTGTGGATTTTTCCGCGCCGAAACCGCACCTCTTGGCAGAAACCGCAGGCGCGGTTTTGATGCGGTTTTGGCGCGGTTTTTGACCGCGTTTTTTCTCATGCGGTTTTGTATGCGGTTTTTACAACTAAATAAAGATATGTTGTTTAACAAAAAAAAAAAAAAAAGATTTGTGATGTCATTTCTTGCCCAACCTCCTCTTTTACATTTGTCCAACCCACACTCCATTACACACACACAGATAGAGATAGGCCGGCGTCGCACTTGCGAGTGTGATGCGAGTAAGTCGCACGACTTTCTCGCATCAACACCTGGCACGGCTGCCCGCTCTCGGACCCGAGTGTGCGGCTGCATGTATTTCTATACATGTATTTCTATGCAGCCGCACACTCGGGTCTGAGAGCGGGCGGCCGTGCCGGGTGTTGATGCGAGAAAGTCGTGCGACTTACTCGCATCACACTCGCAAGTGTGTCGCCGGCCATAGATAGATAATAGATACCAGTAGATAGATAGATAGATAAAATGGTACATAAATAGTTAAAGACACACACGCGTACACATACACAAAATAACACAATAGTTAAAAAAAAAAAAAATATAGGAAAAAAAATGGCGTGGGCTCCCGCGCAATTTTCTGCGCCAGAGGGGGAAAGCAGACAGCCGGGGCCAATATTTCTAGCCTGGGAAGGGGTTAATACCCATGGATCTTCCCAGGCTATGAATATCAGCCCGCAGCTAGCCTTCACTGGCTATTAAAATAGGGGGACCCCCCCCCAAAAAAAAATGACGTGGGGTCCCCCTATAATTTATAGCCAGACAGGCTAGGCAGACAGCTGCGGGCTGATATTCATAGCCTAGGAAGGGGACATGGATATTGGCACCCCCCCTGGTTAAAAATACCAGCACCCAGCCGCCCCAGAGTTGGCGCATCTGTACGATGCGCCAATTCCGGCACTTAGCCCCTCTCTTCCCACTCCCCTGTAGCGGTGGGATATGGGGTAATAAGGGGTTAATATCACCTTGCTATTGTAAGGTGATATTAAGCCCGGTTAATAATAGAGAGGCGTCAATAAGACGCCTATCCATTATTAATCTTATATTAATAAAGGGTTAAAAAAAACAACACACGCATAAGAATAAATTATTTTAATGAAATAAAACACAACACGGTTTTCATATCTTTATTACACACTCAGATCCAAGCGACGCCCTCGATCTCCTGTAAAACACGGATTTTGGTAAGAACTTACCTGTAAAATCCTTTTCAGCGAAGGAAGGAAGAGAGACACAGTATTCATTACTGATGGGTAGGCGGAGCCCCAGATCAGGATGTCACCTCAGATCAAAAGAGTGCTGACTGGCTGGCCCCTCCAGCTCGGGCTCCTCCTACTCAGCTCCAGTCGTACCAAAGCTTTGAGGAAAAGAGCCAAGATCACCAGCGGAGCAACATAACCCCTTCTGAAGGAACTTCAGAGAAAAAACACAAGGATACAGGTTATGCATGCAAAGAAAGCCAAAAACCACAGAGTTCCAGGTACTACTCACGGAACCTGACTACTGCGATGAGCTGGCGATGCTGGAACAGAGCCTTAGCGCGCTGACCTCAGCCCAGATAATCGCTATCAGATAAGGGTCGCGCTGCATCTGAAAACATCAACACACTTCTGCCTTGGGAGGGTGCTGTGTCTCTCTTCCTTCCTTCGCTGAAAAGGATTTTACAGGTAAGTTCTTACCAAAATCCGTGTTTCAGCTGCAGATGGAAGGAAGAGAGCCACAGTATTCATTACTGATGGGACGTCCCAAAGCAGTTCAAAAATAAGGGTGGGAAAAACCAATAAAAGGCAGAAACCCAACAACCTTAACAACAAAGCGCAACCAGCGCTAAACACAAGTTCATCCAGAACTTTAAACTACAGCTGCCTGCAGGACCCTACGTCCGAGGGCTGCATCAGCGGAAGCACTGACGTCCACTTTATAAAACTTTGTAAACGTGTGGACAGAGCGCCAAGTTGCCGCTCGGCAGAGCTGCACTGCCGAGGCACCTTGATGAAAAGCCCACGATGAGGCCACAGCTCTCGTAGAATGGGCTCGAATCTTAATCGGGCAAGATTCACCCCGAAGACGGTAAGCTTCCAAAATAGCTGACCGGATCCAACGAGCTATAGAATCCTTGGAAGCTCGTTGACCACGCCGACGACCTGCTGGAACCACAAACAGGGAGTCCGTCTTACGAAAACCTTGAGTAATAGATAGATAAAACTTCAAGGCCCGCCCTAAATCCAATGTGTGTAAATCTCGCTCTTTCGCATTCTTCGGATCCGGACAGAGTGAAGGCAACACAATATCCTGGTTAACATGAAATTGTGACACCACTTTAGGCAAAAAATCACCCCGAGTGCGAAGCACTACACGATCCGGAAAAAACTCCAGAAAAGGAGGCGAACAAGAAAGAGCTGCCAACTCAGAAACTCTCCTCAAGGAAGTGACTGCAACAAGGAAAGCCACCTTCCAAGAAAGTAAAGAAAGGCTAGCAGAAACCATAGGCTCAAAAGGTTTATGCTGAAGAGCCTCCAAAACAAGGTTGAGCCGCCAAGGAGACACGGGTGCCTTCCGCGGCGGAAACTTACGAGATATACCTCGGAAAAAGGAGAGCACGTCTCTATTTGAAGCAATGGTTCTCCGAAACAATAAGGACAGAGCAGAAATCTGACCTTTCAGAGTGCTTACTGCCAAACCCTTGTCTAGCCCATGCTGTAGAAAAGCCAACAGGTTGGGAATGGAAAATTTTCTCGGGTTCCGAGAGGACCCCAAACACCACGAAAAGAAGGTTTCCCAAATTTTGTGGTAAATCCTAGTAGTAGCCGGACATCTTGCAGCACGAAGGGTAGCAATGACCTCGGCTGAGAAACCTCTACGGGTCAAGATTTCGGTCTCAAGAGCCACGCCGTCAAACGCAGGGACATCAAGTCCGGATGACAAACGGGCCCCTGAGTCAACAAGTCCAGTTGAAGAGGGAGTGGAAAAGGAGGTGCCGCCAACAGCGACATTATTGTCGAGAACCACACCCTTCTTGGCCAGTCTGGAGCTATCAAAATAGCTGGAATTCTCTCTAGTCTGATCCGACGCAGTACTAGAGGAAGTAAGGATATCGGCGGGAATACATAGATCAGCTCGAACTGATCCCACTGAGCCACTAGAGCATCCACCGCCACCGCCTTCGGATCCTTGTACCTGGACATGAATGTCGGTAACTTGGCATTGAACCTGGATGCCATCAAATCCACTTGGGGGGTTCCCCAGCGAGAGCACAGTAGTGCAAACACATCCGGATGGAGGCTCCATTCCCCGGAATCCATCCTTCTGCGACTGAGAAAGTCCGCTGTAACATTCTGAACCCCTGGAATGTGAATCGCCGAAATGGCTGGTACATTGGCCTCTGCCCAAATCAGAATTCGGGACACCTCTACCATGAGTCTGGAACTCCTTGTCCCACCTTGGTGATTGATATACGCGACAGCCGTCGCATTGTCTGTCTGCACACGGACTGGCAGACCGCTCAAAGGGACCGTCCAATGTTGGAGGCAAAGGAAAATCGCCCTCAATTCCAGGATGTTGATCGGAAGCACAGACTCTTCCGATGACCATACCCCCTGAATCCAGAGATTGTTCCAAACACCCCCCCAGCCCGTCAGGCTGGCATCGGTGGTTATGACTGACCACTTCGGAGGGAGGAAAGACTTCCCCAGGGAGAATGCCCCTGGACGTAACCACCATTCTAGAGAATCCCGCACCGCGCGAGAAATGGTGACACTGCAATCCAGCAATTGCGACTGATTCCATCGACTCAAGATGAACCTTTGAAGAGTCCTGGAGTGGAACTGGGCAAAAGGAATTGCCTCCATGGACGCCACCATCAGTCCTAGAAGACGCATACACTTCCGTAGAGACATTGCCGTTGAGGATCTCATAATCTGTACATGTCGAAGAAGACATGACTGTTTGTCTGGTGGTAGGGAAACTACCGACCGAAACGTGTCGAGATGCATTCCCAAAAAGAGGATTGTCCTCGATGGTTCCAGGGACGACTTCTCCCAATTGACCAGCCAACCGAAGTCCTTCAGAAACTGAAGAGACAAATCCCGAGCCGTCAACGCCTCCTCCTCCGAGGAAGCCATGATCAAAAGATCGTCCAGATAAGGGAGAATCGTAATCCCCTGTCTTCGAAGGATTGCCATGAGAGGCGCCAGAATTTTTGTAAAGACCCTTGGCGCTGAGGCTAAGCCGAACGGCAGGGCCACGAACTGGTAATGATTCTGACCTATGGCAAATCGAAGAAAGCGCTGATGAGCCTTTCCGATGGGAATATGCAAATAGGCGTCGCGAATGTCGATTGACACCAGAAAATCGTTCTGTGACAGAGCTGCCACAACGGAACGAAGCGACTCCATGCAAAATTTCCGGGCATGGACATGCCGGTTTAATCGCTTGAGATCCAGAATCGGGCGAAATTTGTTCTCCTTTTTGGGAACTATAAAAAGGTTGGAATAAAAACCTTTTCCTCGGTCCTCTGACGGAACCGGTATCACTACACCCTTTTGTAGCAGAGATTCGACCTCTCGCTGTAGAGCGACAACAAGCTCGGGTTCCGACGGAACGCGAGACTGACAAAAAACATTTGGGGGTCGAGAAGCAAACTCTATGAAATAGCCTGCCGACACAATCCGCGTTGCCCAGGAATCTGGAACGCGAGCCATCCAAGTCGCCTTGAAAAGAAGCAGGCGACCCCCCACTCGAGAATCCTCGAGTGGACCCCTGGCGTCAATTAGACTTTGCGGGCTTCTTGTCAAGTTCCCGCTTGTCCTGGCGGAAACTCTGCTTCCAGGAAGTACGAGTTTTCTGAGAGGATTTCTTTCCTGAGAAGGAAGGACGACCCGATCCCCACGAGGAGTGACTAGATCGTCCTCGGCCCCGAAAGGACCGCCGACCACTATAGACACCAGGCCTACTGGACACCGAGGCCATGGCCCTACGCTGTGGTAATGCTGATTCCTTCGCCTTAGCCTTGGAAATCAGCTCTGTGAGGTCAGATCCAAAAAGATGGCCACCCTTGTAAGGTAAGGCCAACAACCCTTGTTTGGAAACTGCGTCCCCGGCCCACTGTCTGAGCCATAAAGCTCTTCTGACTGTGACCGCTGAAGCTTGCGCTTTGGCCAGCAGAGATGCCGTATCCAGACCGGCATCAAAGATATAACAGGCTGCCGTTTCTAACCATTCACAAGTTTCCCGTATCTCAGATAACGGAGATTCATTGTGCAACTCCGTCTTCAGACGTGCCAACCAACTTAGAGAAGCTCTAGCAGCACACATGGATCCTAGCACTGCTCGGAATCCATGACCCGCAGCCTCATAGCTTGCTTTTGCCGCCAATTCTGCTTTTCTATCCAAAGGCTCCTGTAAGCTCGCTTTTCCCTTAATAGGGAGTAGTGAGGATTTATTAAGCTGAGATAAAGACACATCCACTTCAGGAGCAGAAGTCCAATTAGCCTTTAACTCCGCAGAGCAAGGATAAAGTGTATCCAAGAAATGCGTTCCATGAAAACGCTTATCTGGACATAGACGTTCCTCCTCTATTACACTATTAAGCTCATCCAGAGCTGGCAATGTTGTACGCGAAGCACGGGACTCCTGGAACATGCGTGCTGATTTACCAGGACGACTAGTTACCTCCTCCGGTAACTGTAATATATCTCTCATGGCTTCAATTAATGCCTCCGTACGCTTCGCCATAGAGGAACGCCCCTGCGGCTCGTCCGCATCTGAATCGGATATTTCTCCATCCGAATTTAAAGGGGAACTCTGCCCAATATCAGATACGTCTGACTCGCTCCGTGTAGAGGCCGGTAACGGCCTGCGTCGCTTCCTCTGAGAAGAATTAGCAGACACATATTGACCTAAAAGGTCAGACAAGTTGTTGATTGATCGAGCGATATCGTCCAATTTTTCACCGCTGTCGACCGCAGCGCTAGACGTTGTGGAGGTCTGCGTATCTGATTGCCGCAATGGCACTGGGACATGGTCCGCGGCATCTGAACTCTGTTCAGACATGTCTCACCTGTATGAACAGGTCAAAGCGATAATACCAGCAAAAACTATGCGGTTTTTTTTTTTTTTTTTTTATATATGCTGAAGGGTTAACGCTCCACCAGGCAGGGTTACCCCAGCGGTATTCAGTCAAAAAAATTTTTCTGGTAGAAATAACCCTCAGAAGGGTTAATATTGCAAACTCACCACAACATATATATATGAAGTGTGAGTCCCAGCCAATTTTATGTCTCTAATGAGACTGCAGCTGCAGGATAGCGATCGCTGCGCTGCAGGGTGAGGAATCAGCACTCACCCAGCTGGCCGTGGTGTCTTATGAGGAGAGGAGCGGTCTGAGGAGCCCAGGAGCCTGTGTAATGGCCGCCACAGTGAGGGAGACGCAGGAGAAACGCCAGAGCGCGCGTCTTCCTGCTCAAAAGACCGGGAATAGATAGGCCACGCCCCCTGCTAGCTCAAATATGAGCGCGAACTCCCCCGCTCCTGCTCCCTCTCTGTCCTGCAGCTAACTGCCTGCGGACAAAAGATCACCACATCTACAATGTAACAGCGCTGTCACAGCAGCGCTGAAGCATACTGACATACAGTAGTAGCGCTGTCACCGCAGCGCTGAAGCACTCACACATTATTATAATAAAAATTGTGTGGAAAACTCATCAGCTCAGCGCCACAGGGACCCCTAAGGGTTTCTGGCGCTATGCCCATGCTTCCCCCCAGGGCGGAAAGCGCAGTGACCCAGCGTGTGGTTTGCGCCCCCGCCAGGGAAAACTCTCCTCATCCCCCAGGGCCGGCAAGGATTCTGCAGGGACCATTATGTAATTACAGATCCGCCAAGGGAGAGGCTGGTGAAAAACACTGATAAACATGTAATAGCGCTGTCACCGCAGCGCTGAAGCATACTGATATACATGTAATAGCGCTGTCATCAGACGCTAAAGCACTCACACATTAATAATAAAATTTTGTGTGGAGTACTCACCAGCCAAGGCGCCACAGGGACCCTCAGGGGTTTCTGGCGCTATGCCCATGCTTCCCCCCAGGGCGAGGAACGCAGTGACCGCACGTGTGGTTTGCGTCCCGCCAGGGAAGCTCTCCTCATCCCCCAGGGCCGGCAAGGATTCTGCAGGGACTTTGAGTAAGTACAGATCCGCCAAGGGAGAGGTTGGGGTACAGCAGCGCTGGTACCCCTGAGACCTCTAGACCAACTAGTGATCCAGGTCTCCTGTCCGAATATAAAAATAAAATCTTCTGAGGAGCTGCATTAGCAGCGACCATCCTTCTGGACCTCAAATCTTAGACTGGAGCTGAGTAGGAGGAGCCCGAGCTGGAGGGGCCAGCCAGTCAGCACTCTTTTGATCTGAGGTGACATCCTGATCTGGGGCTCCGCCTACCCATCAGTAATGAATACTGTGGCTCTCTTCCTTCCATCTGCAGCTGAAAAAACGTAAAAACACGGATTTTGGTAAGAACTTACCTGTAAAATCCTTTTCAGCGAAGGAAGGAAGAGAGACACAGTATTCATTACTGATGGGTAGGCGGAGCCCCAGATCAGGATGTTACCTCAGATCAATAGAGTGCTGACTGGCTGGCCCCTCCAGCTCGGGCTCCTCCTACTCAGCTCCAGTCGTACCAAAGCTTTTAGGAAAAGAGCCAAGATCACCAGCGGAGCAACATAACCCCTTCTGAAGGAACTTCAGAGAAAAAACACAAGGATACAGGTTATGCATGCAAAGAAAGCCAAAAACCACAGAGTTCCAGGTACTACTCACGGAACCTGACTACTGCGATGAGCTGGCGATGCTGGAACAGAGCCTTAGCGCGCTGACCTCAGCCCAGATAATCGCTATCAGATAAGGGTCGCGCTGCATCTGAAAACATCAACACACTTCTGCCTTGGGAGGGTGCTGTGTCTCTCTTCCTTCCTTCGCTGAAAAGGATTTTACAGGTAAGTTCTTACCAAAATCCGTGTTTCAGCTGCAGATGGAAGGAAGAGAGCCACAGTATTCATTACTGATGGGACGTCCCAAAGCAGTTCAAAAATAAGGGTGGGAAAAACCAACAAAAGGCAGAAACCCAACAACCTTAACAAAAAAGCGCAACCAGCGCTAAACACAAGTTCATCTAGAACTTTAAACTACAGCCGCCTGCAGGACCCTACGTCCGATGGCTGCATCAGCGGAAGCACTGACGTCCACTTTATAAAACTTTGTAAACGTGTGGACAGAGCGCCAAGTTGCCGCCCGGCAGAGCTGCACTGCCGAAGCACCTCGGTGAAAAGCCCACGATGAAGCCACAGCCCTCGTGGAATGGGCTTGAATCTTAATCGGGCAAGATTCACCCTGAAGACGGTAAGCTTCCAATATAGCTGACCGAATCCAACGAGCTATAGAATCCTTGGAAGCTCGTTGACCACGCCGACGACCGACTGGAACCACAAATAGGCAGGGTTACACCAGGCAGGGTTACCCCAGCGGTATTCAGTCAAAAAATTTAGCTGGTAGAAATAACCCTCAGAGGGGTTAATATTGCAAACTCACCACAATATATATGTTTGTGAGCCCCAGCCAATTTTATGTCTCTAATGAGACTGCAGCTGCAGGATAGCGATCGCTGCGCTGCGGGGTGAGGAATCAGCACTCACCCAGCTGGCCGTGGTGTCTTATGAGGAGAGGAGCGGTCTGAGGAGCCCAGGAGCCTGTGTAATGGCCGCCACAGTGAGGAAGTCGCAGGAGAAACGCCAGAGCGCGCGTCTTCCTGCTCAGAAGACCGGGAAAAGTTAGGCCACGCCCCCCGCCAGCTCAAATATTGAGCGCGAACTCCCTCGCTCCTGCTCCCTCTCTGTCCTGCAGCTATCTGCCTGCGGACAAAAGATCACCACATCTACTTGTAACAGCGCTGTCACCGCAGCGCTGAAGCACTCACACATTATTATAATAAAAATTGTGTGGAGTACTCACCAGCTTAGCGCCACAGGGACCCTCAGGGGTTTCTGGCGCTATGCCCATGCTTCCCCCCAGGGCGGGAAGCGCAGTGACCCCAGTGTGTGGTTTGCGCCCCGCCAGGGAAAACTCTCCTCATCTGCAGGGACCATTATGTAGTTACAGATCCGCCAAGGGAGAGGCTGGTGAAATACACTGATAACATGTAATAGCGCTGTCACCGCAGCGCTGAAGCATACTGATATACATGTAATATCGCTGCCATCAGACGCTAAAGCACTCACACATTAATAATAAAATTTTGTGTGGAGTACTCACCAGCCAAAAGCGCCACAGGGACCCTCAGGGGTTTCTGGCGCTGTGCCCATGCTTCCCCCAGGGCGAGGAACGCAGTGACCGCACGTGTGGTTTGCGTCCCGCCAGGGAAGCTCTCCTCATTCCCCAGGGCCGGCAAGGATTCTGCAGGGACTTTGAGTAAATACAGATCCGCCAAGGGAGAGGTTGGGGTACAGCAGCGCTGGTACCCCTGAGACCTCTAGACCAACTGGTGATCCAAGTCTCCTGTCCGAATATAAAATAATAAAATCTTCTGAGGAGCTGCATTAGCAGCGACCATCCTCTGGACCTCAAATCTTAGACTGGAGCTGAGTAGGAGGAGCCCGAGCTGGAGGGGCCAGCCAGTCAGCACTCTTTTGATCTGAGGTAACATCCTGATCTGGGGCTCCGCCTACCCATCAGTAATGAATACTGTGGCTCTCTTCCTTCCATCTGCAGCTGAAAAATAAAACAACCGTATACTCCCTGTCCGACGCAGTCCAATTAATAACGAGGGTCCCTCGACGGTCTCCCCTATAGAACGGTGACATCAGGTGATGCCACTGCTCTGTAGGGCCTCCCAGTGATGCACTGACAGGAGACAATGGCTCCTGCAGTGCATCACTGAGTTCATTCTCTCACTTTATGGCAATGCTGCGTGGGAATTTTCTCACCCAGCATTGCCGTGAGAGAATGAACTGTAGTGACGTCATTCTCTCCCGGCGGCAGAGCGGTACACAGATGGATGGCGTTGGGGTTAGAGGTGAGTATGTGCTCAATGTTATTTGTTGTATGTCATGTGTATGTTATATGTTCTGTATGTCATGTAATTTTTTTTTTTTTTACATTCAGCAGTGCACATTAGCCAGATGATGGGACTACTACTGTCCCATCATTGGCTAATGTGTCAGTCACTGTCACTGTAGCAGGCATAGCCGGATGGGACTTGTAGTCCCATCCGACGATGCCTGCATACACGGAGACACGCACACAGCCCCGCACACCGCCGCACATACACAGCCCCGCACACCGATCGCGCACACAGACCCGCACACCGATCACGCAGACACCGGCACACAATCACCGCCCACACACACAGCGCCGCACACTATACACGCCCACGCACCGCCCACACACATAGCGCCGCACACTATTCACACCCACGCACCGCCCACACACTTCCCTCCTCCCGAACTGCAGCGGTTTCAGCCGCAGCAAACCTGCAGATCTTTTTTAGATCTGCGGTTTTGCTGCGGAAGTGCCCGACTCAATGCAAGTCAATGGGCGCCGAACCGCTGCAGTTCCGCACAAAGAATTGACATGCTGCGGAAAATAAAACGCGGCTAAACCGCGCGTTTTTTTCCGCAGCATGTGCACACCAGACCTGCGGTTCCCATAGGGATTCATTGGCTGTGCACTGTGCTGCGGGTTGGATGCGTTTCCGCAGCGTTAAAAAACGCAGCGGAAACGCATCTAAAACTGCAATGTGTGAACGGGGCCTAAAGGTTTCCAGTCCTTGAAGGGTGGATCTCCTCTCTCGTTGGTGGTGTCATGAGTGACAGAAAAAATACAGTATACAAACACATATTTGACAAAAAGATTAGAATATACATTATATACTCTGTGTATGACAATAGTGTGAACAATTAAAAATAATCACACACAAGTATCACACATTTTGAATGTGCATATCTATCTATACATCAATATCTATATATCACTACCTTTCTTCTATGCGTCAGCGCAAAACAAAACTTCTGGTGTACACGCTGAGGACTTAATTATCTGCCACATACTAAAATAGTGTCCTCCTGACATAGACCAGATTTGTATGCTTCAGCTTACCTTTTTTGCTGTATAGAATAGCATGGCAGATTCAGTGGTACAATTTTTTTCTTCTTAAAATTTGTGACTGAGGCTGTATATTTCATACCACTTTGGTGGCAAGGTTAACACATGCACAGTCACATGGCCCAAGAGTTAAATACTCAGCAGCAGAAAAATACTTACCAAAAAGTCTAATATATCTTTGTTACATGTAAAATCCTGGAAAGACTCGCAAGGTTCCTGCAAAATAAACATGGATTTATATCACAAGTCAACATGAACAAAGAAGTCTAGGTATAAATTTGGAATGTACCTCGCTGGGCTCCTCTTCCTCACAGGTTTCTTCTCTACTTTCCTCCTCTGTAGCCTTTAGTTCCTGCTCTGTATCATTTACTGGCTTAACTTCCTGAAAAATATAAAGCAAAAAATAAATAATTGTTAAGGGTGTGAGTGTTACTATGATATGCCTCCTTAATACCCTGCTTCCGGACATATACACTGGCATATACAGTACAGACCAAAAGTTTGGACACACCTTCTCATTCAACGATTTTTCTGTATTTTCATGACTGTGAAAATTGTAGAATCACACTGAAGGCATCAAAACTATGAATTAACACTTTACAAAAAAGTGTGAAACAGCTGAAAATATGTCTAATATTCTAGGTTCTTCAAAGTAGCCACCTTTTGCTTTGATTACTGCTTTGCACGCAGAAAAGGTGAACGGATGGACTCTACATGCCTGGTTCCCACCATGAAGCATGGAGGAGGTGGTGTGATTTCATAGTCATGAAAATACAGAAAAATCTTTGAATGAGAAGGTGTGTCCAAACTTTTGGTCTGTACTGTATTAATGGGTAAGACGTGTATCCCTTGACGGATGACCCCTTTATATCGTGTACCCACTTGTGTTCTATATACTTAGAGTAATTGAGGGTCTTGTCCATTTCTATTGCACTTTATTTGCACTATGCACTTTTTGGCACATATGTTTGATTAATTTTTCATGTGCAATTTCTTGTGAAGATACACTAGTCATGCCCTCTCTGTTATAACAGTGGTTGCTGTATTTCATACAGGAGCTCTGTTTATGCTTTTTGTCTGAGTCTGGTGATTATTATATGTCAGTATTTTTTGGTAATAAAATATTTTTTTATTTTTTTATATACGGTGTTGGACTTTAACTCCATGGTTTTTCTGTAGAAAACCTGAACAAAGAAGTCTAGGTATACATTTGGAACGTACTTCTCTGGGAGCCTCTTCCTCACAGGTTTCTTCTTCACTTTCCTCCTCTGTAACTTTTACATCCTCCTCTGTATCATATACTGGCTTAACTTCCTGAAAAATATAAAGCAAAAAAATAAATAATTGTTAAGGGTGTGAGAGTTACAATGATATGGCTCCTTAATACCCATCATTTTCAATTATGTAAGAAACATGAGTTCCATGTATTATATACACATAATAAAATTTTTAATTACCGGTATATCTACAGTGCTGCCGTTCCATCAGTGACAAATCTTACCTCAGACTCTCCTGTGTTATGTGCAACGTCACTGCTTACAAAAGAAAAACAAAACATACACATTACATTTATTCATGACCAAAAACATCCAGATCTATAAGAAGACATAAAAAATACAGAAAATTAAAATTTTGCCATATATGATTAGTGGCATTTGAACAGACAAAAGAGTTTCTTAAAACAAGATCCAGAGATTAGGATTTGCGCAAAGGCTCCTAAACCACAATCAAACTACTGACAATAGTCTTCAGCGATGCAGCCTGAGATAACAAGTATAATTAAAGGGGTCGTCTGGCTTTTTTAAAAAATGGCAGCGGCAAGTCATGGGCATAAAAGAATATATATACTGCCCAGGATACTTCACGGCTCCAGCGCTGCTGTTCTGATGGTCTCCACCAGACTAAGTGATGATGTCAGGACTGATTATGGTCTGCAGAATCAGGAGACTGATAGCTGTGATGTCCTCATGTCCGATCTGACAGAAATCATTGGTAAGGCAGTGCTGGAGCAGAGAGTGGCTTCCCAGACTTAATAGGTCTTTCTCTTATCCCCAAAGCTGCTATTTTTCTTTAAAACAAGCTAGAAAACACCTTTAAAGAGTTATTTTTTTTAAAGACTATTCAGTAAGAGATGAGCAAGGCCAAGATTGAGGGCATAGACTTTTTTTCCCCCAAAGCCGGTTTGGTAATGATATTTTCAATCATCAGACATTAAAGATATCAAAGTCTGTGCAGTAGAGAAAAGTTATGTGTTCTCTGTTGTGTAAACTTTGTCTTTAATGTACTGTGAGTTTGATACGGTACCAAGGTTACAGATGAAACTAATGTAAATCTAAATTTTTGCTGTTGAGATGAAGATTAATAGACATTGTGACAATGAATATGGACTTCGAGTGAAAAGTTTTCTCCAGATTGAAATCGCCTGTCCATAGGATAAAGGATACTTGGCTCATCATCAAGGTCCGCTTGCTGGGATGCAGAAATGGCTTTTACACTTTTCATCTGTCAACTTAACATTCCCAATGCAGGTAATTATTTTGTGCTCCTTTCATTTCATTCTCTTTCTTCAAAAGCCATTTTTTAATATATATATTCTCTACTTTCATAATGACTTTTGCAATAGCTTATGAGAGACACGTACAAATGATATGGTCGAGGTCTGACCACTGCGGCCATGTACAAGTATTATTCCATGCAAAAACAACTAATTTAAAACAGCTAAAAAAGCCCCAGTCACTAATGTGAAACTTGCAAGATTTCTAATTATTTGTTTTAATATAAAAAAATGTAAAATAAACATACCAAAAATTATGAACAAAAAAAGAAAGCAAGCAGAAAAAAAACAACCATGTAATACAAAAATCTGATTTAATAAATAGGTCACTATCGCTTAGCTTTAAAGTAAAAATGGCAGAAAATTATAAACACTAAAATATTATAGCTTGTGTACAGTAAAAATTATCTAGCAACTTGATACTTCATGTCAGTAAAATTACAGTATTAACATAGATTAACATTTTTAGTGGTTTAAAAAAATTACGTGGCATTGCGATTTTCCGTTTTGTTTTTTTTTTGTTCTCCCTTTCTTCCAAGAACAATAACTTTTTTATTTTTCTATCAATATAGTCATCGGTATAGCTTGTATTTTGCAGGACAAGTTGTACTTTTTAAAGACACCATTCATTCTACCACAGTGTACTGAAAACAAAATTCCCCGTGCACTGAAATTGCAAAAAAAAGTGCAATTCCAAACATTTTTCAGGATTTATTTTTAAATTCCCACGTTCACTATATGGTAAAACTGATCCTGCAATAAGATTC
Source organism: Oophaga sylvatica (assembly GCA_033576555.1). Lineage (NCBI taxonomy): Eukaryota > Metazoa > Chordata > Amphibia > Anura > Dendrobatidae > Oophaga > Oophaga sylvatica. The sequence continues at coordinate 179,290,540 of JARQOD010000006.1, forward strand.
TCTTAGCCAGTACGAATACACAGATACTGAACATCAACAGTTTGTTTGTTTTTTTTTACCTAAAAAACAAAAGTAATTTTGCTTTTGTCACCATTTTCCGAGACACGTAAAGTTTTCATTTTACGGGATATAGAGCCGCGAGAGGGCTTACTTTTGCACCCTGAGCCGACGTTTTTAATGACATTTTTGACCAGACATGATGTTTTGACTGCCTCTTATTGCACTTTATTGCAATGTTACTGCAGACGAAAAAAAAAAATCTAGTAATTTGGGGGTTTTGATTTTTTTTCTTGTTATGCCGATTGCTGATTAGATTTATTTACTTTCTATTTGATAGATCGGATTTTCAAGGTATGAAAAAGATGAAATGCTCCCCAAAGGTCTTTTATGTAAAATAAATTAAAAAAGAAACCCAAAACATTAAAGCAAGAAAAGGTAAAAATAACTGAATAAAACAAAAGGCACTGGCAATCCAAATCTGTTACTGGTCCCACCCCATAAAAAACAAAAACAAAAAATTAGAGAGAGGAAGACCAAGTTTTTTTTTTAAACACTGACCCTTTGTGGTTTGCATAGAAATAACAAAAATAGGCCCTATGTATCGGGGGGCGTGGGGGCAGAAAATTTTTGAATACCTAAATTGAGAAAAAGTTTTACAGCCCTTTAAAAACACACTTCTAAAATAAGATGGAAATGTGCATGGTCAGGAACTTGGAAATATTGCCTGGTCTTGGTCTTGAATTGGTTATATCCGATAAAGCACCCATCATGTATGGAGCAGGTTCAGACAAGAAAATCTCATACGTCATTGTAGAATGGAATATAAGCAGCCAAGTAGTAAAAGACGTACAGACTACTGATGCTTATACCTCAGCCTACATTACTGCTAATGCTGCAATTAAGGTCTTGTTTGAATCTGTCAGTAGGATTAACTAACTCTTCAACGTCATCTAAATGGGAATGTAGATCATAGGAATTCGAATAAAATAATACGCTTTTCTTGATATGTAAATAAGCTGTTAAGATCTATGGGAAGGACATAGATCTCCCTGAGAATCTGCCTCCAGAGCTTTCAGGTTAGGCCTTTTTCACACTTCAGTCGTACGACGTCAGTTAAAATCCGCCAAAGAGTGAAAAAAGCGTATCCGTCGTAAAATGGAAAAAATGGATGCAAACGGATCAGTTTTCCGACGGATCCATCATGAACTTTTGAACCCGGAAAATGCATTGTACAGTCATGGCCAAAAGTTTTGAGAATGACACAAATATTATATTTTCACATGATCTGCTGCCCTCTGGTTTTTATGTGTGTTTGACAGATGTTTTTATCACAGACAGAAATATAATAATTGCAAACATATGAGTAACAAAAGCTTATATTGACAGTTAGAATGAGTTAATGCAGCAAGTCAATATTTGCAGTGTTGACCCTTCTTCTTCAGGACCTCTGCAATTCTCCCTGGCATGCTCTCAATCAACTTCTGGACCAAATCCTGACTGATAGCAGTCCATTCTTGCACAATCAATGCTTTCATTTTGTCAGAATTTTTAGGTTTTTGTTTGTCCACCCGTCTCTTGATGATTGACCACAAGTTCTCAATGGGATTAAGATCTGGGGAGTTTCCAGGCCATGGACCCAAAATCGCTATGTTTTGTTCCCTGAGCCATTTAGTTATCACCTTTGCTTTATGGCAAGGTGCTCCATCATGCTGGAAAAGGCATTGTTGATCGCCAAACTGCTCTTGGAGGGTTGGGAGAAGTTGCTCTTGGAGGACATTCTGGTACCATTCTTTATTCATGGCTGTGTTTTTAGGCAAGACTGTGAGAGAGCAGATTCCTTGGCTGAGAAGCAACCCCACACATGAATGGTTTCAGGATGCTTAACAGTTGGCATGAGACAAGACTGGTGGTAGCACTCACCTTGTCTTCTCCGAATGAGGCGTTTTCCTGATGTCCCAAACAATCGAAAAGGGGGATTCATCAGAGAAAATAACTTTACCCCAGTCCTCAGCAGTCCACTGCCTGTACCTTTTGCAGAATATCAGTCTGTCCATGATGTTTTTTCTGGAGAGAAGTGGCTTCTTTGCTGCCCTCCTTGAGACCAGGCCTTGCTCCAAGAGTCTCCGCCTCACAGTGCGTGCAGATGCACTCACACCTGCCTGCTGCCATTCCTGAGCAAGCTCTGCACTGCTGGTAGCCCGATCCCGCAGCTGAAACACTTTTAAGAGACGGTCCTGGTGCTTGCTGGTCTTTCTTGGGCTCCCTGAAGCCTTTTTGGCAACAATGGAACCTCTCTCCTTGAAGTTCTTGATGATGCGATAGATTGTTGACTGAGGTGCAATCTTTCTAGCTGCGATACTCTTCCCTGTTAGGCCATTTTTGTGCATTGCAATGATGACTGCACGTGTTTCTATAGAGATAACCATGGTTAACAGAAGAGAAACAATGATGCCAAACACCAGCCTCCTTTTAAAGTGTCCAGTGGTGTCATTCTTACTTAATCATGACAGATTGATCTCCAGCCATGTCCTCATCTACACCCACACCTGTGTTAATGGAGCAATCACTGAAAAGAGGTTAGCTGGTCCTTTTAAGGCACGGCTGCAATGATGTTGAAATGTGTTTTGGGGGATAAAGTTCATTTTCTAGCCAAATATTGACTTTGCAAGTAATTGCTGTTAAGCTGATCACTCTTTATAACATTCTGTAGTATATGCAAATTGCAATTAGAAAAAGTGAAGCAGTAGACTTTGTAAAAATTAATATTTGTGTCATTCTCAAAACTTTTGGCCATGACTGTACGCATGTCTGGCACAGAGGAGGGAGAGGGGGAGAGAGATAGAGACTCCAGAATGGATATTCCCATTTTTGGCAGAGAAGAAAGGTTCCGCTGGCGGATTCCGCCAAAAACGAATCAAGACGGATCTGCCACCCATAGGCGTCCATTATGCAAATCGGCGGACGCAGCGGATCCGTCATGATCCGCCTTTTTGACGCACACAAAAAACATTGCAGTGGACGTTTTCAGAAACCGACAGACGCCAAAATAATGGCGGATCCGTCATTTGACTGATCTAACGGACGACCATCCGTCAAAATCCGTCACTAATGCAAGTCAATGGGAAAAAAGCAGATCCGCAAAAAAAAAAAAATATGGCAGATCCGTTTTTTTGACGCTTTGACTGACGTCGCACGACTGAAGTGTGAAAGAGGCCTTAGGAAAAAAGTGGATTACATTGGAATAAAACATCAGATTACAGATCTCAATGTATCGTTTTATTCAGCTTCCTATGACTTTCATGCACATATAGACGGCTTAGGAAGATTCATCCTACTGAAAGATTCCCTTTTATAAAGAACCTCCTTGGGCCAGTGTTGATTCATTGAAGATTTTGACTAGCTGGTGAGGTAGAATTAGTTTATGAGATTTGTAGTACTCATTTTTAAGTCCATCAGGCCCTAGAGATATTTGGACTTTAGATTATGTAGCAGCTTTAACTTTTTGCTAGGTAAAGAAGAGCAGAGAGAGATTCATAGTGGTCAGAGTTCTTTGGAGAGAAGCTTATTTTCCTGAGAAAATTTGTAGTGCAGAGCTTTTCAGGTTGGATTACAGCAGAATTCTTATAAAGAGCTCCATAATAGTTTCCTATCCCTTTGGGACCAATTACATATATATCAGATATATGACTTCAATAAAAAGGGGATGCAAGAGTTTGTTTTTGTTAAGGGCTATTGCTTTATTAGCAAAGCAAATATGTTCTCGTGTCAGTAGTGATTCAGTTTTAGTTTTGTCAAGGCTAACACACAATTTGAAAGTGTTTCATTTTTGCAATTGTTGGTTTTAGTAAGAAATTTTCATCAGTGTAATTCAAAGCTTAGATTGCAATTGTGATATTTTCTAGTCTAGTTCTCATATTGTATGCAGATTAAGTAACTAATTATTGTAGCTTTATTGGTATGCCATATAGGTGGTGATCAATGTTGTCATTAGCTGGGAAATATGTTGGGTGTGTATATGACCCCTAAAATGCATATTAACCCCTTCATGACCTTGGCATTTTTTGCAATTCTGACCAGTGCTCCTTTATGAGGTAATAACTCAGGAATGCTTCAACGGATCCTAGCGATTCTGAGATTGTTTTTTCGTGACATATTGGGCTTCATGATAGTGATAAATTTAGGTCGATAATTTTTGCGTTTATTTGTGAAAAAAAATGGAAATTTGGTGAAAATTTAGAAAATTTTGCAATTTTCAAATTTTTATTCTGTTAAACCAGAGAGTTATGTGACACAAAATAGTTAATAAATAACATTTCCCACATGTCTACTTTACATCAGCACAATTTTGGAAACATTTTTTTTTGTTAGGAAGTTATAAGGGTTAAAAGTTGACCAGCGATTTGTCATTTTTACAGCAAAATTTACAAAACCATTATATTTAGGGACCACCTCACATTTGAAGTCACTTTGAGGGGTCTATATGGTAGAAAAAAAAACAAAAGTGACACCATTATAAAAACTGCACCCCTCAAGCTACTCAAAACTACATTCAAGAAGATTATTAACCCTTCAGGTGCTTCACAGGAACTAAAGCAACTTGGAAGGAAAAAAAAATGGACATTTTAATTTTTCCAACAAAAATTTTATTTTAGCATCAATCTTTTCATTTTTGCATGGGCAACAGGATAAAATGGATCCTAAAATTTGTTGGGCAATTTCTCCTGAGTACAAAGATACCTCATATGTGGTCATAAACCACTGTTTGGGCGCATGGCAGGGCTCAGAAGGGAAGGAGCGCCATTTGACTTTTTGAATGGAAAATATGCTGGAATATTTAGCGGTTGCCATGTCGCATTTGGAGAGTCCCTGTGTGCCTAAACATTAGAGCTTCCCCACAAGTGACCCCATTTTGGAAACTAGACCCCCCAAGAAACTTATCTAGATGCATAGTAAGCACTTTGAACCCACAGGTGTTTCACAAATTGAACCGTAAAAAAAAAAGAAAGTACTTTTTTTTTTTTACAAAAACTTTATTTTAGCCTCAGTTTATTCATTTTCACATGGGCAGCAGGATAAAATGGCTCCTAAAATTTGTTGGGCAATTTCTCCTGAGTACACAGATACCTCATATGTGGTTATAAACCACTGTTTGGGCGCACAGTAGGGCTCAGAAGGGAAGGAGCGTCATTTGACTTTTGAATGGAAAATTAGTTCCAATCGTTAGCGGACACCATGACGCGTTTGGAGAGCCCCTGTGTGCCTAAACAGTGAAAAACCCCCACATGTGACACCATTTTGGAAACTAGACCTCTTATGGAACTTATCTAGATTTGTTGTGAGCACTCTGAACCCCCAAGTGCTTCACAGAAGTTTATAACGCAGAGCAGTGAAAATAAAAAAAATATTTTTTTCCTCAAAAATGATTTTTTAGCCCGCAAATTTTTATTTTCACAATGGTAACAGGAGAAATTGGACCACAAAAGTTGTTGTGCAATTTGTCTTGAGTACACCAATACCCCATATGTGAGGGGGACCACTGTTTTGGTGCAAGGGAGAGCTCAGAAGGGAAGGAGCGCCATTTTGGAATGCAGACTTGATGGAATGTTCTGCGGGCGTCATGTTGCGTTTGCAGAGCCCCTGATGTGCCTAAACAGTAGAAACCCCCCACAAGTGACCCCATTTTGGAAACTAGACCCCCCCAAGAAGCGTATCTAGATGTGTAGTGAGCACTTTGAACCCCCAAGTGCTTCACAGAAGTTTATAGACGCAGAGCAGTGAAAATAAAAAAATTCATTTTTGTTTCTCAAAAATCATTTTTTAGCCCGCTATTTTTTATTTTGCCAAGGGTAACAGGATAAATTGGATGCCAAAAGTTGTTGTACAGTTTTTCCCTGAGTACGCTGGTGCCCCATATGTGGGGGGGGGAACCACTGTTTGGGCGCACGGCAGGGCTCAGAAAGGAAGGAGCGCCATTTGACTTTTTGAATGGAAAATTAGCTCCAATCGTTAGCGGACACCATGTCGTGTTTGGAGAGCCCGTGTGCCTAAACTTTGGAGCTCCCCCCACAAATGACCCCATTTTGGAAACAAGACCCACTAAGGAACTTATCTAGATGCACAGTGAGCACTTTGAACCCCCAGGTGCTATACAGAAGTTTATAATGCAGAGCCCTGAAAATAAAAAATCATTTTTTTTTCTCAAAAATGATTTTTTAGCCCCCTATTATTATTTTCACAATGGTTACAGGAGAAATTGGACCCCAAAAGTTGTTGTCCAGTTTGTCCTGAGTACGCTGGTACCCCATATGTGGGGGGTAACCACTGTTTGGGCACACGTCAGTGCTCGGAAGGGATGTAGTGACGCTTTGAAATGCCGACTTGATGGAATGGTCTGCGGGCATCTTGTTACGTTTGCAGAGCCCCTGATGTGCCTAAACCGTAGAAACCCCCCACAAGTGACCCCATTTTGTAAACTAGACCCCCAAGGAACTTATCCAGATGTGTGGTGAGCACCTTGAACCCCCACGTGCTTTACAGAAGTTTATAATGCAGAGTCGTAAAAATAAAAAATATTTTTTTTTCCTCAAAAACTTTTCAACCCGCAATTTTTTATTTTCACAAGGGTAACAGGAGAAATTGGACCCCAAAAGTAGTTGTACAGTTTGTCCTGAGTACGCCGATATCCCATATGTGGGGGTAAACCACTGTTTGGGCACATGTCGGGGCTCGGAATAAAGGGAGCACTGTTTGATTTTTGAACGCAAAATTTGCAGGAATCAATGGTGGCGCCATGTCGTGTATGGACACCCCCTGATGTGCCTAAATAGTGGAAACCCCTCAATTCTAACTCCAACCCTAACCCCTACACACCCCTAACCCTAATCCAAATCCTAACCATAATCCTAACCTCAATACATCTCTAACCCTAATCCCAACTCTAACCATAACCCTAACCACAAGCCTAACCCTAATCCCAACCCTAATTCCAACCCTAACCCTAATTCCAATCCTAACCCTAATTCCAATCCTAACCCTAATTCTAACCCTAATGCTAACCCTAGTTCTAACCCTAACCCTAGTTCTAACCCTAAGGCTGGGTTCATATTGCGTTTTACCAGCCCGTTCAACACATAGCGTTGACGGGCGGGTAACGGTATAGCAATACGCGATCGCGTTATGCTATACCCGCTAGCGGAGATGAATCAGATGATTCATCTGCGCTAGCGGTGACGGAGCCCAGACGCTGCAGGCCGCGTCCGAGGCTCCATCACTGAAAGACGGCACATCATGAACGCATGCCGCTTTACGGCATGCGTCGCGATGTGCCCGCAAATGGGGGTGAATGGAGGCGTTAATGGACTGCGTTACACCGCGTTATACCGCGGTGTAACGCAGTCCATCTAACGGACTGCCATAACGCAATATGAACACAGCCTTATAATCGTAACCCTAATAAAGATTAAAAATATATATACAGTACAGACCAAAAGTTTGGACACACCTTCTCATTCAACGATTTTTCTGTATTTTCACGACTATGAAAATTGTAGAATCACACTGAAGGCATCAAAACTATGAATTAACCCATGTGGAATTATACATTACACTTTACAAAAAAGTGTGAAACAACTGAAAATATGTCTTATATTCTAGGTTCTTCAAAGTAGCCACCTTTTGCTTTGATTACTGCTTTGCATGCAGAAAAGGTGAATGGATGGACTCTACATGCCTGGTTCCCACCGTGAAGCATGGAGGAGGTGGTGTGATGATGTGGGGGTTCTTTGCTGGTGACACTGTTGGGGATTTATTCAAAATTGAAGGCATACTGAACCAGCATGGCTACCACAGCATCTTGCAGCGGCATGCTATTCCATCCGGTTTGCGCTTAGTTGGACTAGGCAAAAATAAAAGTTATGCTAGTACTATACATTTTAGTAACAAAATGCCTAAGCAAATTTTTTTAAAATTTCAAATGCAGAAGGTACAGCTAGTTTAATATGTATTTTGCAGGAGAGAGACTGCCTTTAAGTCTCAATACTGATGTGGGGGACCTTGATGCTGTTCTGAGTTCACCAATGATATAGGAGCGTTGTCTTACCACGATATTGTTGCGATGCAAGTGGAAGAGCTCAATTAGAAAGTAATCAATGCTCAAATAGAGTTTTACATTAACCATAAAACCTGTTTGGACGAGTGTTGTAGCCTCCATATATCAAAGAGATATTTTCTGACAGTAGAAGCATAAAGGTTTAGGCTATGTGCACACGTTCAGGATTATTCGCGTCTTTTTCGCGGCAAAAAACGCTTAAAAATGCATGAATTAAGCATCCTATTATTTAGAATGAATTCTGCAATTTTTGTGCACATGGTGCGTTTTTTTTCGCGCAAAAAACGCATCGCGGGAAAAAAAGCAGCATGTTCATTAATTTCACGGAAAACTAGTGTTTTCCCCGCTATATTATTGAGCTAGAATGTTCAGGAAAAATTTGCGGCATAAAAGCGCAAAATCCGCGCAGAAAACGCGTCAAAAACAGCATGCGTTTTTCCCGTGAAAAAAGTCCGGTTTTGCTCAGGAAAATTCTGCACACATTCCTGAACGTGTGCACTTAGCCTTAGGGAAAACTGCTGGTGAGGTACAGTCCAGAAAATTCTTATGCTTGATAACATAATAGAGGGCTCAGGATTACAAAAGGAGAGCCTTAATGTGACTACAGTGTGGGCCACTGATATTTGTAGCTACAGTCTGCTCAGCGACTAGATGGCTCTGCTGGGATAGAACTTCTACAATGAATAGGGAAGTGGAGAGGAGATCTTGTAACACGAAAATCATGAAGTCAGAATCTGTTTGTAATACAGATTCTCAAGGATATGTAACAAATTTAACAGAGGATTTCGCACAAAAAAAAAAAGTATAAAAAAAAATGTATTCCGGAAGTATGTATAGGATAAATAAAAGGAAATTGTCAAATAATATTGCTCATATTTACCTAGATGCTGCACTCTTATCTGCTTCATGTGCTGCCTTTAATTCTACAAAGAATAAGCAATGTATGTTCATAGTCAAAGGAATTTTAAATAAAGTTAGCAATCTGTAAAATATATAAAGCATTTGCGTTTACGGCTAGTTTTTAAACACTGGATGTATAAAACAACACGTATCTTGCAAGTCCTCTGAAGGAGGTACAGTATCTGATGCCAAGATGTCAGCTGCATAGTATACAGTTGACATATCAGTGGTATTATAGGTCATCAATTTCAGATGAGTGGATGGGTCCGACATCCCTACCAATTGGCTACTACCGTATTTGCCTCAGCAGCTGCCTGTTGTAAACAATTAGAGGAACAGCAAAGCTGTTGAATGGGAGCTGTTCTGCAGCACCAGGTAGCCACCACTGCACACTGCATGGAGCTGTGCCTCGCAGCTCCGGGAACCACTTAGATAATAGGTCAATAACAGGTCATCAGTAGGAGCGCCAAGGTGATGGAAAAACACAGATCTGATATTGATGACATATAGAATGGAGATAAATCATCATTATGTTATAACTAGATAACCCTTTAAGTCCTATAAATTAGCTGTTGGGGCTCTGTGAATCTAACTTGTTTTATAACACATACCAAACATGCTTGATCAGAGTGAGATCCAGTAAATTTGAAGGTCAAGTCTACGCCTTGAAATTTTTGGCATGGCGCTTAAACAGTTCCTGCACAATAAATGCAGTCCGCCGGGCGAATTATCTTGCCGAATTATCTCGGCCATTGGTAAATATATCTGTTATTAAAGGGAGAACTTGGCCCACTTAGGCATGTAACAGTCGCATGAAAGAACAAGCAGTACATTGCCCAGAGCATTATACTGCCTCAGGCTTCCTACCCTCCCCCAAGTGCATAATAGTGCCATCTCTTTCCCATGGAAGCAATCTACATGCATATGGTCATCCAAATTATATTAGAAAATATGGTTAATTAGCCCAACTACCTTCTTCCATATTCAGTTTTTAAGTTCACATTCCACTTATTGGTGCTTTCGACAGTAAACAAGGGTAAGTATGGGGTCACAGCTATATTCACCCATTCCAAACAGGCTGAGAAGCATTGTATGTTTTGACACCTTTTTATCACAACCAGTAATCGCGTTATATGCTACACTAGCGCTTCTGTGGCACTGGACCACAGGCCATCATTTATTTCCCAACTGCAGAATTGAACCTTAGGCAACCATGACCTGGTTTTCCTTAGATCAAATTGATATTTTGACCAACTCATATACTCCTCAATGTAAAAGGATTAAAGTGTTATAGCTCCTTAGTGAAATCCAGACTTTATTCAATCCAACTTTAAAATAACAAATGCTCCAGAGTTATGTATGGACAGGAAAAAACAAGTGAAGCGTTTCGATCTCAGCAGTGATCTTTATCAAAGCTTGTTTCCGCCTGTGCATACCAGACTCTAGAGCATTTGTTATTTTAAAGTTGGATTGAATAAAGTCTGGATTTTACTAAGGAGCTGGAACACGTTAATCCTTTAACACTGCTCGTGACGTCTCATCAGGACAGATTTCCGTGCACATGCAGTGGCTGTCGGTGAGCTGGCTATTTTGCTTTTTTTCTCTATGCATATACTCCTCAAACCATCAAAATCACATCAATAAGAATTACCAAATTTTTCCAGTTTCCAAAACATCAACTCAATCAGCTGTTTATTTGACACAAAATGTTACACCCCTGACAAACAAAATGAAAATAACAACAATGGGAATCTGTCACAAGGTTTTCCCAACCCCATCTCAGAGCAGCCTGATGTTGCGTCATTCCAGCAATGGACTGTATTATATACCGTAAATCCCTGTTTTATCTGCTGCAGAACCTCCAGTTTTCTGAATGCTGAGCTCTCTATAATCCCACTCACAGCACTGATTGCATATTGTACACAGAAATCTGCCATAGTCAGAAAGCCGACAATCAGTACTGGGGACGGAGTTATGCAGAGCACATGCATATGGAGGATTACATGGCAGTACGTCTACTATTCCTCTAATCAATCTGCTGATACAACTGAAAATTACCTGGTGACAGATTCCCTATCAATTCAGGGGCAACTTTAGATGCAATGAAGGCAAATCAATATTTAGAAGAGGATTACCTAGAAACGTTACAATGTGTTCAGAAACGTTAGGCTTCTTTTTGGTTCCAAAGACATCATCACTGGTGAAGTCCATCTGATTCATTTCACTGTCTGGATTGTAGTTAACACCTGGTGCACCATTAATATCTATGTGGTAATAATCACAGAACATAATCTACAATAGTATATTGAGTGTTAACATAATGTGAAAGGTTATACATGAAAGTTTAGGAAAGCAAAAGCTAGATTTTTTTTGCAGCTTCAATTGGGTGGTGGGGATTTTACATTTCAAAACCAAAACTATTTATATGCTCATGTAGCCTTTTCAAAGATAAGTCTGGAAATACTGCCACTCCAACTGTTCCCTGTCCAGTGCCACCTCCTCCTGCTTGACTGAGTCTATATGCTGTGCGACTTCATGCGCTGGGTTGGTAATAGAGCTGGAGTGACAAAGGCTTCAAATTTACATCTAGTTCTTCATCCTCATTTGGATGTCAATTCAAAAGCTGACTTCTCAGTAAGAGGTAATAAGGTCTGGCCATGTAAAAGTATTTCTGGACTTATCTTTGAAAAAGCTACATGAGCATATAAAAAGTTTGACGTGTGAAATACAATTTCCAATCTTGAGAATACCTCTTTTAAAGGGAACTTATCGCTTTCCCAAGAACAGGGAATAACTTCTCAACCGCTTGTTCCTCCACTGATGCAGAGAACCGTGGCTCTGAAAAGCACTGTGTGAATGGACCAGTGGGAAATCATGCGCACTGTTGCTCCATTCATTCTTAATGAGATCACCGGTGATAGCCGAGCAATGCTTTCAGATAGTCTTCTGCCCTCCTATAAAAATAGAGCGGAAGTGGGCATTGTCAACTACTCGTCCATTCACATAGCACTCTTCAGAGCCAAAGCTCCCTGGATTGGTGGGGCTACTAGCGGTTGGACCCTCAGTGTTCAAGAAGTTATTTCCTATTCGATGAATAGGGAATAATGTTAAAAGTTTAAAACACAAAAACCTTTGACCATTTTAAAACAAAATGTAGTGTTATGCAATTCTTTTGATCATCATTTTCCAGGATTGTTTTGTTTTTTTTTCCAGAAAAAAAAAACTATTTTGAGTTGTTGTTTTTTTCAGTACATGCCGTAATTTTTTCACTGGTGTCAGTTTAAAGGTACATAAGACTTAGGATGGATGAGCAAAATACAGCAATTCTAAAATGTTTTTGTATTTTATTTTTTTTTAATTAATGGTGCTCACCATGCTGGATAAATTATTATATTGTCTTACAATATGTGTTGATATGATTGTAACATTACCCAGCTTGTAACTTTTAGTGTTATGCTTTGTTTGGCACAAGTAAAATCTTTAATCACTTGCCAACTGGAAGATTATTCATTTTCACACTTTTTCATTTTTTCCTCCCCTGATTCCAAGATATAAATTTTATGTGTTTTCCCATCCACATTATGGTAGGAGGGCTTGGTTTTGTTGTAATGCAAGTTACTGTTTACTATGACACTATTCATTTTACCATTCAATGTACTGGCTGACTACGTGTTCCTCCTCTCTCTTAACGGGCATCCAGGCAACCTCAATCCTTGTTCTAGCACCAATAGACAAGACAACTACTGTGAAAATTAGCAATTCTGCAGCTGCACCAGTTCAGATGAAGGTCCGAATAAGGACCGAAAACGTTTAACTGCAACTGCATTTGAATTCAGGATGCATCAATAAATGGAACCTTCTTTTCAAATATAATTCCCTCGTGAGTGCCAAGTTTTTTCAACTTGATTTACTATGGGCTGAATGCCGTACTTGGGCATCACATCCGCCAATTTGAAGAGTGCCGTTAATTTTACGGATTTTGTTAACTAACTCAGGAAGAGTTCTGAAATCAATATTTTGTGGAATAACCATGATTTTTTTTTTTAAAACAGCTTTCATGCATCTTGGCATGCTTGCCACCAGTCTTTCACACTGCTTCTGGAGTAAAAATTTAAGTAGTTTTTCTTTGTTTGATGGCTTGTGACTCTCCATCATCCTCTTGATCACATTCCAGAGGTTTTCAATGGGGTTCAGGTCGGGAAAATGGGCTGCCCATGACACAGTATTGATGTCGTGGTCTCTTAATTTTTGCCAGAGCAGTATATACCACACGAGAGCCCCGGGACGGTAAGTGCCGACACTGTTGGAACTGAGCCTGCGGTGATCACTGTGCGGGATAAAGATTTTTGGTACTGACCATAAATTCCTGTCTCGTAACCTTTATTGGGGGACAAAGGGAATGAATAAAAAAACAAAACATCGACTCCTCCTGGGCACGCGAAACCCAGTTATTCAATTAGTACAAAAGCAGAACTAAGAGCAAAATCCAGACAACCCCAAAAAGGGAGTGAGCTGTGTCCCTCAATGAAGGCTATGAGAAAGATTTTACGGTGAATACCAAAAATCTTGACTTCTCTGTCGCTTCATTGGGGACACTGAAATTACGGCACATCCTACAGCTGTCCCGTGGTGGGAAAACTAAAGTACTGTAGAAGGAAGACTAGCAATCCCTCAAGGTTACTACTCGAGCAACTGCTGCTTGTAATTTCTACGAAGATCGGCACACCTAGACGCAAAGGTTAAAGATACACAATGATGTGGACACGAGACTAAATAAGTGACAAAATCTAATAGAAAAACAGACGCCTGGAAGTGCAGGGCCCAGAGGTTTCTACCCTGTGGGGGTAGACATCCATGACTTGGCAGAGGAGCCCTAGCTTAGTCAGACCTTCCGCATTGTCAGATCGAAACCAGAGAACAACGGTAGCCGTAGAGGTGGTGAAACCTCTGCCAGAGCATACCAGGATGACCCACAAAAGGTAACCAAAAGTCGAAATAGATCTTTTAGAGATAGGTAGAGTTGCACAGCTCTGATTACATCAGATTATGGAGGAACCTCTCAAGGAAATGACAGGCGAAATACCTAGAGGAGAGCAATCTCATCATGGAGACAAAAGACAGAAAGGCGAAGGAAGGGAGCAGAATGTCAGAAACTCTGTCCCAGAGAAGGAGAGAAATAGGAGAGTCCCTATCAGTGCATCGCTTGATTGAGGAGTGTTTTAATGAGGTTAAAAAAATATAAAATCTCTGACTGGCATTCAGGGAAAAGACTGAAGTATACCCAAATTTAGGTCCCCCAAATCCAAGGGGGCCAATAAGGTGACCCCCCATTAATCCCTGCTCAGGCAGGCAATACTGACCGCAGCTAGTGTTCGAAACGAGTTGCTGCGGTCTGTGATGCCATGCAAATTTTACCTTTTGGATTAAAGTGAAGCCTTCATATCAGCTGGACTCTTCACGTTTTTTCTCAGTACTGACCTATGGCCTACCAAAGTCAATTCCTGCTGGACCAGAATAGCCAAGGAAGGAACCTGGCCCTAGGGAGTCAACCCTGACTCAAGACAATAATTCAAAAATGAAAGACGAGGATATCGCCATAAGAGCGCTGCAAAAAAGGTTCTCACTAGTGATGAGTGAGCATACTCGTTGCTCGGGTTTTCCCGAGCACGCTCGGTGGTCTCCGAGCATTTGGAAGTGCTTGGAGATTTAGTTTCTGCCGCAGCTGCATTATTTATGGCTGATGGACAGCTTGAATATATGTGAGGAATGCCTGTTAGTTAAGGAATCCCCAGATGTATTCAGGCTGTCAAATAGCCGCAAATCATGCAGCTACGGCAACAGAAACTAAATGTCCAAACACTTCCAAATACTCGGAGATCACCCGAGCAACGAGTATACTCGCTCATCACTAGTTCTCACCCAAGAACAAGAGGCTTTCTAAATGTAATGGTAGAAATGTGACATCTAAGGCCCTTGTTCCCTAATCATAGTTGGACAAAACTAATCCGAAAGGCCTGAAGCTTTCAGAACTGCATACCCAAAAGCCTATTAATGAATTAAATGTTAAGAGAAATTGGGTATAAAAGGAGACAGTTGGGAAAGGTCTATATGGAAACCACGGGTGATGCCAGGGGCATCTGCAATTAAGAGCGGATTTTTTGGACTCAAATTGAATAATCCTGAGTTTAGCAGGCATTCAAAATTTTCAGTCCAAGCTGTGGAAAGAGAATCTGTTAGACGTCGGGATTCTGCTGTGCGGAATGGATCCCAAGCATTATCTCGTGCCGTGGTCTCTCATTAAGGTCCGGCCGCTGCAGTTGCTGCTCAGCACAGACGTCGGTCCCACGTCTTGCTCGGGCTCGTGGTATACATTTGGTTACTGCTGGCTCTCCAGCCAAGTCTTTAGTAACCAGTGATCTATAGGTGCAGCCTTGCGCTCTGGAGTCTAAGTCCAGAGATCACCTTAAGGAGCATGTCCATGATCTGGCGTCTTCTTATTGGTGGTCTGCTCTGGTGATGTGGCAGCTCCAGATTGGCCCGCGATCGAAGCCTCGACCGACTGCACATGAGTGTTTGGGGTGGAGCCTAGCGTATAAAAGGCTCTCAGCGGCGTACGCGGGCTCGCTAGTGTCATTTATGTTTTGGTGTATGTATGTGGATACGCTACCTCTCTGTCTGCACGTTTTCTGTGTCTGTCTATGCTCAAAGTCTGTACACATTGGCTGGCAGGTAACACACTTAGGCGGTTTCCTTCCCTTGGCTCTACACCGGAGTCTTTAGTAAGCTACATGCTTGGGGTGCCAGTCAGGCACCAATTCAGTAGCGTCAGGACAGGTGTAACTACTGCTTGGCTAAGCATCTGTTTCGTTCATGTGTGCGGTTAGCACAGTTCGGTTACAGAGCAAGCTCAACCAACGTGCTTACACCCGTGATGTTTAAAAGGGTGTGGTACTTAGTATTCTTAGGGCAGTACCTCTCTGAAGTAACTGAGCTTGGTACTCTGCGTTCTGTTCACACGGTGTGGCATTAACACGGTGAGCTTTAGGTAACGCTTGCTGTTTTGTTACGTCATGATTTCCACTAACCGCAGATTCATTTTTGCACGGTGGACCACTGGTTGTGATTTCACTTTATTTTTTTATTTTATTTAGTTCAATCCGCCAACCCTAACAGAATCCTGCCCTTATAAGGAAAGACAAAGATTCCCCTGGAATGTAGAAAGGAAAATACCTCCGCCCCGACCCATCACCTACAAGCGGGAACCTCTAGAGGAGGCAGTAAACTTTTTGGTGACCATTAGAGACGTAAAATCTCCAAACATCTTGGCAGTCCAGGCAATGCAGCAAGAGTCAATCTTACCGGCAACCTGCCTTAACACTTGAATGAGATGACCTGGCCAGAGCTCAACATAGGAGGCAAGAAGAAGGAAGTACTGCTTGTATTCTCTAACCCAGCCATTAAGGACTGTAGGCAAAAAAAGACTAGGGTAGAATTAAGACTACCCTATGTATCGAGTTATCATGGGGGATGGACCAAAGTACTGAACTAGCAGCCTCAAAACTGAGGCCACAATAGCCATTAAATGCGTCTAAAAGTGGCCCCTTGTTCAGGGATGCCTCCTCAAGGGCAGAGCATCTAGGGGACTCCCCAAAAAGTGAAACCAACTGGCAAGAAGGTCAAACTGTCAAAGGGATATGTTTTGACGTGACTAGAGCTCAGGAAGCGCAAACTCTGGAGTATCTGACGAATGATAACACGAACAAAGGATTCCAACTTGCTGAAGAAGCTTGATACTGTAGATAGACGTCAGGAAATCTGGCCTCCATCTTCTGCTTTGTGCAAATATGACAGGTTATCTGATGACATGATCACATTCTCTGAAAAGTGCTTTCATTTGGAAAAGTTGGAATTTTACAAAATACTTTTTTAACTTTTAAAAACATGTTTTCAACTTTCTTTTACAATATTTATTAGTTCCACAAGATAACATGCATAGATAATACACTACTTATATGAATCATTCAGCTTAATAGTTTGTGCACTAGAAACCCATATGCTTCCTGTCTCCCTTTGTCACACCCCCTAAATGCTGCAATCGCCATTTATTATGGCCATGATAACTTCTTATATGTCAATCTGTTGCTGCTATGTGTGTGAGCAAAAGCGCAAAGTACTGCAGTGCGCAGGTGCCGGGAAAGGTCAGAAGCCCAGTGCCTACGCACTGCAGGAATTTGCTCTGCCCTCAACAGGGCAGAGACGTACACCTGCGCAGGAGAGTGATGCCGGGGAGCCATGAAGCAAGCAGGAGGGCGGCGCCGGACCTGCGTCACCCATCGGTCCGGACCGCTCCCCTGGGTGAGTATAATAAAACTTAATTTTCTTATCTTGCAGGTTGAATCAAGGGCTATTCTACAGCATTACAGAATGCTGTAGATAAGCCCTGAAAGGTGATGGCTGTATCTTATATCGGCCAAACCTGGTGACATGATCCCTTTAAAGTTTTAAAATGCAAAAACATAAATTTATACATTAATAAAATAGACAAATAGAGCATTTACACAAGCATACACTAGTCCCAGCAGTAATAAGTTAAAATAAAATGAATAACCTTTTAAGATGTAACAAGTTTGTTGGGCACATAATTTTGTGGCACTTACAAATACAAGTTTTACAAGTTCTCCTGTGCTCGTTCGTAGAGCCTTCCTCACAGATTGCATTGCCCTCCTGATCTAAAAATGGCAATATGAAGGGGAATCTGATAAACCGGTCCTAAAACGTTCATATACTCATAATGGTGTAGTTAAAGAAACACTTTTTTCAAAGTTTTTATCCTCTTAATATATTGCAATCATATTGTATAGCACTTTGTACTTAAGTGCTCATTTTCCCTTATACCCAGCTAATTCTTATTTTCTATGCTTTATGTAGAAACAGGAAGCCTCTTGTCACTGCAGAAATTATTCATCTCTTCAACTGATGACCCAGCCCTCTGTCAGAGACTTTTGCAGAGACTCATGAGTCATACAAGGAAAATTGGACCTCCTGTTTCTACATAGAACTTAAAAGGATTTAGTTAGTCTGTTTTTAAATCATGTGATGTCAGACTTAATGGAAAACAGAAGAATTATCTGGGTAGAAAGGCAAACTGAGCAATTGTAAGTGCACAGTGCTATATAATATGATTACTGCAATATATTACGAGAATAAAAACTTTCAAGGACTGCTGCTTTAATACTGTTTAATTAGATAGTGCAAAGATAAACTGGATAATCTTGAAATATGCCAGATTTTTTTTTAGTAATTCATGTGGTTTGATAAATTGTAATCTACCATGAAAAGGGGTAAAGGTGAGCACTAGCACTATATATACCTACCTATTTTAGAGCTGCATACTCAGAAGCACCCTTTCCCTTGGTGAACACAGGACTGCATTCAATGACAACACAAAAAATAAAATAAAATCTGAGATGCGCTAACTAGAAATAAAGAATGGTAAAAGTAGAAAATTGTCCCAATTTTCTAGATTTACCATTCTAAACAATCCAGAGTGCAGATTTGCATTTTCTTAGAATTGTTGTGTTAGCTGGCATCTGTTCACACTAGTTCGGATGTGCTGGTCAATTCAATTTTTCTATTTGTAGAGATAAAGAATGTTTGTACAATATCAGAAAGGATAGCCTGAATTGCTTCCCTACCTGTTCACGTTATGCTGCAATGATGAGCCATCCTGGATATAGTGCAATATATGCATTGGAGATGCCTTTTGTCATATATAGAGGATCTTTTTTGGTGTTCTTATACAACTTATTAGTTGCCTTACTTTGTCTAAAATCCTTCCGCAAAGGCTTGGCCCCTTTGTTTGACAAGGCACAAAAAGTATTTAAAAAAAAACCACAACACCACATAAATCTGGTGGAATTTATGCCAGACTGATGTTTCTTGCACAGATTTTAACCGAGTGTTTAAGCATTTAGCTTGATAAATATGCCCTAGAGAGGCAGCCGTTGGGCAGGTCTTGTCACATGCGCCTCCCATCAATTGACATTTTGAGAAAAGGAAACTTGTAGTTTAGGAGGAAAGTTGAACAAGTACAGGTAGATCAATGCAATATAAAAAATGTGAGGGAGAGTCAGCTCACCAAACTCTGCGTATGAATCAGCATTAGCTTCACTCTAGAAATCCAGTAAGATGGTATCTCGACAGGCTGAAACGCATAGGTAAGCTGAATTTCTAGTAGAGTATATATGATGACATTTTTAATTATTCAAAATAAACGCTAAGTTTTACAGCCAGATAGTTCTTGTCGCAGGAATATATTATTCCTTTTTCGAGAACATATACTTAAAACTAGCAAATGCCACAAAATTATTTCCACCAAATATGAAAATAAAGTTCAAGTGTCCAAACCCTTTAATACTCACTAGTATTGACAGAATACAGATTTTCAAATCCTTGCCGAACCTAAACAAAAAAATTGAAAGAAATAAGCTGGACAGTCCAAAATAGAATTGCCATATTTAGTTAGTGATAACTTAAGAAGCAGCAATAAAACTGTACCATGACAAGAGACAAAACGTCAGGCTAATACTTTAAAAAGTGGAAAGTGAAATCAGGATAAAAAAGCAACAAGACAATCCAAGATCCAAAATAAAATAAAATGTTTACAGTAATAAAAGATGTATCAAGTATACAACTACTCGCTGTAGATACGATAGGGATTAACTTAATGATCGCAGGTGTCCAAACCAATTTTAGGCTATGTGCACACGTTCAGGATTTTTCACATTTTTTTCTGCGGCAAAAACGCTTAAAAAACGCATGCAGTAAGCATCCTATTATTAGAATTGATTCTGCAATTTTTGTGCACATGGTGCGTTATTTTCCACGCAAAAAACGCAGCATGTTCATTAATTTTGCTGTAAATTTACATATTTCCCGCTATATTATTGACCTAGAATGCTAAGGAAAAAATCGCGGTAAAAACACGCAAAAAAACGCATCTGGATTTCCTGGGAAAAAGTCCAGTTTTTCTCAGGAAATTTCTGCAAAGATTCCTGAACGTGTGCACATAGCCTTACACTCATTAATCAAGAGAACAAGGCTCTACATAGCCCTGACAAAATGGTCAACATAAGCAGCTGTACTCCATTCATGCTCTATGGCACTGCTGGAAATTGACGAGTACATCACTTGGCTCACTCTTAAAAGAGTTAAGGTACTGCCACACTAAGCTATCCCGCTAGCGATCTCGTTAGCGTTGCATACTAATGAGATCGCTAGCGGGATTGTTTCTATATCGCTAAATGCGGCCACATTTAGCGATATAGTTAACGACGCTATCGCCGTTAGCGATCTTCTTAACGACTTTAGCGGTACAAAAGTACCGCTAAATCGCTAAGAAAAGGTGCCACACTAGCGATATATACTTACCCAGCGGGAGCGCCAGCGATGAAATAGGGTCCGGAACGATTCCAGCGACGAGCGAGATCACAGCAGGAAGCTCGTCGCTGGAAGCTGCCGCACTGAACAATATCGCTAACGGGATCGCTAAATAGTGACGTTTTTTAGCGATCCCGTTAGCGATATTGTTTAGTGTGGCATACCCTTTAACCCTTCATTAATCTACTGTGATAGCAGCACATGAAGAGTTTGACAGAGGAAGAACACTCCCTTTGTCAGCCCATTGGCACCTGCACTGTGCTACCGCAGTGTGCCAATGGTCTGCCAATTCAACCAGAGGCCTAGCAATGGTCACCGAGTCCGTCTCAGCCTATCAGGTGCTCCTACAAGCTGGGTTTGATATGAAGCACAGTGCACCACCTATGTGATCATAGGAGCACATGTTCAAGTCCCTTTGATGAACTATTAAGTAATGCAAAAATAAATTTTAAAAAAACTCCCCAGCATAGCAATTTTCTCAATAAAATATGACCCATCTTCTCCCCTCCCCCCCAAAAAAATACTTATATTTGGGATTGTCCCATCTGCGGTTAACCTACATCACTATCACAGACTGTGAACACCGAAGAGAAGAACAAGAAAAAACACAACATATACTTACTTCCCACTGTGCTAGGGATGTCACCATTGCTATTACAGGCGGATCACGTCACACTGTTTGTCACGTGAGCACTGTAGCCAATATAAAGCAGCTTGTTGTCTGCTGCCTGCGCCATTATATCACCCACAAAACATTGATAAGCTACAGGTGATCAGTAACGGACAATGTTACCCAGAGGAAATAGCAGCACAGATAATGCTAGAACGGCATCGCTGAGGGAGGGGAGTACGAATTGTTTTTATTTTCTATAGGACCCTGAGGAGATTAACCAGGGATTGTCCAGTTGTGACAACCCCTTTAACAACTTAAACCCCGGGCCTTGTTCCGTTTTTTGCTTTCCTTCTTCCCAGAGCCATAACTTTTTTATTTTTTGGTCAAAATGGCCACGTGAGGGCTTGTTTTTTGCGGGACGAGTTGTACTTTTGAGCACCACCACTGGTTTTAACATATCATGTACTGGAAAGTGGCAAAAAAATTCCATAGTGTGATGAAGTTGCAAGAAAAGTGCAATCCCACAGTTGTATTTTGTTTTGTTTTTTACCATGTTCACTAAATGCTAAAACTGACCTATCGTAATCTCGGGTTGGCTGAGGGCTTTTTTTTGCATGCTGGGCTGACGAATTTAATGATACCATTTTGGTGCAGATGCGTTCTTTTGATTGCCCGTTATAGCATTTCAATGCAATGTTGTGGCGACCAAAAAAAAAAACGCAATTTGACGTTTTTACTTTTTTCTCGTTAAACTGTTTAGCGATCGGGTTAATTCTGTTTTTATTGATAGATTGGGCGATTCTGAAAGTGGCGATACCAAATGTGTGTAATTTTTTTTTAGTAGTAGTTTTATTTTGAATGAGGAAAAAGGGGGTGATTTGAACTATTATATTTTGAAAAAGATTTTTTTTACTTTCTGCATGCTTCAATATTCTCCATAGGAGACTAGAAACTGCAGTTGTCCAATCGCCTCTATTACACACAGGCGATAATCAGATCGCCTGTGTGTAGCAGAAATGCTCACTTGCTATGAGCAAGAACAAACGGGCGCCGCTCATAGCAATCCGACCTCTGGTTGTCATGCCAACCCATCGGCGACCCGCGATCAAGTAACATGGGTGCCGATGGGTGGGATTAGTGAAGCGCTTCGGCAAGATGACATTAAATGCCACTGTCAGAGATTGATAGCAGCATTCAACAGGTTAACAGTCGCAGGGATCGCGATTCCACCCGCGGCTGTTGCGGGCACATGTCAGCTGTATAGATCTGCTGACACGAGCTCGGAAAAGTGCCGGAGCCTGCACCAAATGGGGAGTCTGACAAAGGCGTAATATTACGCATGATGTCAGAAAGGGGTTAATTAAGGTCTCACAGCTAGTGGTTTAAAGTGACAGACCCATGATTTGTCTCTATTTACTTAGGAACTCTTTACAGACCCTTAACCCCTCCCTTCATCCCAGAGCCTGTTTTCACACTCAGGACTACACCAAATTTTACAATTCTGAACAGTCACTTTATGTGGTAATAGCTCTAGAACGCTACAACAGATCCCACTAATTCAGAGACTGTTTTTTTGTGACATTGTACTTCATGATGGTAAAATTTCTTCAGTATGCCTTGCATTTATGAGAAGAAAAAAAAACGGAAATTTGGAGAAAATTATGATAATTTTGCAATTTTCAAACTTAACCGGCTTTAAAAGGTCATAAAAATGTCACACACAATCGTTAATAAGTAACATTTCCCATATTTTTACATCTGCACAATTTAAAAAAAAAATTAAGCTAGAAGGGTTAAAAAGTTGACCAACAAGTTTTAATTTTTCCAACAAAGTTTACAAAACTTTTTTTTCTTTAGGGACCACACCACATTTGAAGTCACTATTGGAGGGCCTATATCACAGAAAATACCCAAAAATAACACGATTCTAAAAACTGCACCACTCAAGATACTCAACCAAATTCAAGAAGTTTATTAACTCTTCAGATGTTTCACAGGAACTAATGAAATATCGAAGGAAAATATGAACATTTAACTTTTTTTCATAAAAATTTAATTTTAGACCCAATATTTTTTTTTTCTCAAGGGTAACAGGAAAAAATTAACCCCAAAATTTGTTGCACAATTTCTCCTGAGCATGCAGATACCCCATATGTGGGGAAAAACTACTATTTGGCTGCACAGAAGGGAAGGAGCGCCATTTGTCTTTTTCAATACAAAATTTGCTGGAATCATTAGCGGACGCCATGTCACACTTGGAGAGCCCCTGATGAGCTTAAACATAGAAAATCCCCCACAAGTGACAAAATTTTGAAAGCTAGACCCCTCAGAGAACTTATCTAGATGTGTGTGGAGCACCTTGAACCCCCAGGTACTTAACAATCGTTTATAACGTTGAGCGATGAAAATAAAAGATGACATTTTTTCTACAAAAATATTTTTCGCCACAAATAATTTTTTTTTCACAAGGATAAGAGAAAATTTCTCCTTAATAGGCAGATACCCCAAATATAGGGGAAAACTGTTTGGACACCTGGCGTTGCTCAGAAAGGAAGGCGTGAACAGAGACTTTGATGAAATGGTCTGCGGAAGTTATGTTGCGTTTGGAGAGCCCTTGATTTGCCTTAACAGTGGAAGTGACACCATTTTGGAAACTAGACCACTGAAGAACTGTATCTGGATGTGTTGTGAGCAACTTCAACCCACAGGTACTTCACAAAATTTTACATTGATTTGTAAAAAAAAAAAAAAAGGAAAAAATAATTCCCCCCCCCAATGTTGTTTTAGCCCTAATTTTTTGTATTTCACAAATGTAACAGGAGAAATTGCACTGCAAATCTTGGGGTCCATTTTTTCCCCGAGTACACAGATATCCCATATGTGGTTGAAAACGACTTTTGATGGCTCAGTACAAAGGCCAGAAGGGAAAACCTTGAGGTGCCAGAACAGTAGAACCAGGGAGTGCAGATTTTCCTAGAATAGATTGCGGACTCCATATACAGAGCCCCCCCATGTGCTAGAAGTGCAGAACCCCCATCCACCCTTCCCTCAAGTACCAACATTTCAGAAAGAATACCCCTTTGGGAATTTATCTACAGCTGTAGCGACGATTTTCACTCCATGGTTGTTTTCCAGAAATAAGAAGCAGTGGATGATGCTGAATGAAAATTGCGAACTGTCATTGTAGTGCACAGTATGTTGAAGTCACCAGTACATTGTGGTGCCCAGCTAATGCTTCTGGAGACATGCACCCATGTATTAGGCAAGCTCTCGTCGTTACAGAAATGCCAAATATCTGGGCGCTAAATGTGGTTTAGGCACACTGGGGCTCAGAAGGGAGGGGGGGCATTAAGTATTGGGAGTGGAGAATCTGCTGAATTTCTTTTGGGGGGCGAAAAGCCATTTAGCGTATCCAGATCCTTTGTGTTACCAGTAACGTGGAAGCCCCTTAATATTCCGTTAACAGATGACGGACCCAAGTGAGGACGCTCCGTCTCCGCAAGATAATTAATACAGTCTATGAATACGAAGCGGTGATTCCGAATGTGTACAATGAACACTTGTGGAATGACTGCGCGTAGAAAGGGGGCGGCGCGGCCTTTCCGCTGCGTCCAAAACGCCGGCATTCCGGAACGTGGAGACATACCCTATCTCTGGACTCCGTCTGGCCTCTGTTCAGCGGTGTCCTTTTCAGAAGTGTACAAAACTGTGGTCGACAGCACTTTTATGCAATCTTCAGAAGACGGATACCGCCAGATCACAGGTCCTATGGCGTCCACAGTGCCCCCATCTGCCTCACTATAGGGAGTCGTCCGCTGGGGGTTCTATCTGAATCACGTATTTCAGAGATTTATACGGAAACTCCGTTGTAAGCGCTCAACCTAGAGCGCAGGATAAATGTGAGCAGAGCCTTACTGCGATTTTTGGGAGGCAGAATAAAAAAAATCAACACCATGTGAAGAATTAGCTTTATTTTTTACGCCGTTCCTCATGCGGTATAAGTGATTAGGCGACTATTCTTCGGGTTGGTGCGATTGCACAGATACCAGATTTACATAGTTCTTTTGTTTTTTGGCTGCTGTCACACACTAAAAGATGCTTTTTATTGTGAAAACAGTTTTTGCATCACCATATTTTGAGAGCTATACCATATTTTTCGGACCATAAGAAACACTTTTTTTCCTCCAAATTTGGGAGGAAAGTGTGGGTGCATCTTATGGTCGGAATGTAACGTGGGGAGGTGGGCAGGGGGCAGTGGTGGAGTGAGATTGCAGGAGGCAGGAAAATATCCCTCTGCTGCAGGAATCCAGCACTGGGGAAACCACTGGTCACCATACTTAAGTGCAGTGAATATTCATTGGCCGCTTCCCCGCCCACCTATCAGCTGAGCAGTGGAGCAGCAAATGACAGAGCCATATGGTTCCCCAGGGCCTGATTCCTGCAGCAGCTGGGGAGATGTGTGTTGGAAGGAGAAGGAGGCAGCAGGAGCAGAGTGCAGCAGGAGGGATCGCATACCTGACAGCCTGGGGGCTGTGCTGATGCGATGCAGAATGCTCCTGTGGAGGACCTGTGATGAGGTCATGAAAAGGGCGGGCTGGAGCATCACATGACCACACAAAGCCCTGCCTCTTCATGATGTCATCACAGGTCCTGCAGACACACTGTACAAGAAAGAATTAATTGGAAGTTTAGTAATGACAGCACATAAAAAATCACTCTGCCATCCTGTGGTGGACTATAACTCCCAGCATGCCATAGGATCTGCAGGATATGCTGAGAGTTATAGTTCTCCCATGGGATCTTAAAGCAGCACTCCAGTGTTATTTTTCAGTGCTGGAGTGGTGCTTTAAATATAAGCCCCGTGCCCCCATTCTTATACTCACCCTCCAGCGTCTTCACATAGTACTTTACAGACACCACACTGGTCCCGCAGCACCATCTCCTACCCGTAGCTTCCAATATAATAACATACTATTATATAGAATAACACCACATATAATAGTATGTTATTTATGTTCTTAAATATTTTACCACATTTTTTGCTTCAAATATATTTTTCCCTATTTTCCACCTCTAAAACCTGGGTGCGTCTTATAGTCCGGGGCGTCTTATAGTCCGAAAATACGGTAATTTTTCCATATTTTGGCCGACAGTAATGTTAAGGCTTGTTTTTTGCGGTGCGAGCTGACGTTTTTATTGGTACCATTTTCAAGCACATGACATTTTTTGATCGCTTTCTATTCCGATTTTTGGGAGACAGAATGAACAAAAACCAGCAGTTCAGGAATTGAATTTTTTTGGAGTAGGGTAGAGGTTTACGGTTCCGCATGTGGTAAAATTGGAAAGGCGGCTTTATTCGCCGGGTAAGTACGGTTACAGCGATATATAATTTATATCTTTTTTTATGTTTTGGCACTTTTACACGAAAACTATTTTATAGAAAAAATAATTATTTTGCATTGCTTTATTCTGAAGCTAATTTTTTTTTAAATTTTTCTGCTAATGGAGCTATATGGCTTGTTTTTTGTAGGTCAAGATGACGTTTTCATTGGTACCATTTTTATTTACATTCATCTTTTTGATTGCGCTTTACTGCACTTTGGCAGTATGATAAAGCATTGTTTTTTGCCTCTTTTTTTTACGGTGTTCACTGAAGGGGTAGCATTGTTTTTTGCCTCATTTTTTTTTACGGTGTTCACTGAAGGGGTTAACTAGTGGGACAGTTTTATAGAGCTGGTCGTTACGGACACGGTGATACCAAATGTGTACTTATTTTTTTATGTACATAAATTTATTGGAAATTTCTTTTTTTTTCTTTGATGATTTTTAAAAAAAGCATTTTTACACTTATTTTTTTTCCAACTTTTTTACATTGTCGCTATCGCTCAGATAACTCTTCTCGACCCTCTTCAATCTGGTTTTCGCTCTTTACACTCTACTGAAACTGCCCTCACTAATGTCTCTAACGATTACTAACTGCTAAATCTAATGGTCACTACTCCATGCTAATACTCTTGGATCTCTCCGCAGCATTCGACACTGTGGACTATCAGCTCCTCCTCACTATGCTACACTCCATCGGCCTCAAGGACACTGCTCTCTCCTGGTTCTCCTCCTATCTCTCTGACAGCTCCTTCCCTGTATCTTTTGCTGGCTCCTCCTCCTCTCATCTTCCCCTTACTGTTATGGTTCCTCAAGGATCAGTCCTAGGCCCCCTCCTCTTCTCCTTGAATACCGCCCCTATTGGACAAACAATCAGTAGATTTGGGTTCCAGTACCATCTCTATGCTGATGACACCCAATTATACACTTCTTCTCCCAATAACACGCCTGCCATTTTAGAGAAGACCAGTGATTGTCTTACCGCTGTCTCTAACATCATGTCCTCCCTCTATCTGAAACTGAACCTGTCAAAAACGGAACTCCTCGTGTTTCCTCCCTCTACTAACCTACCTTTGCCCGACATCGCCATCTCCGTTTGTGGTTCCACCATTACTCCCCAGCAACATGCCGGCTGTCTTGGGGTCATACTAGATTCCAAGCTTTCATTCACCCCCCACATCCAATCACTGACTCGCTCTTGTTATCTGCACTTCAAAAACATCTCTAGAATTCAACCTTTTCTTACTTTCGACTCTGCAAAAACCCTTACTGTTTCTCTTATTCATTCTCGTTTGGACTATTGTAACTGTGTACTAATCGGTCTCCCTCTTACCAAACTCTCCCTCTCCAATCTGTCTTGAATGCTGCCTCCAGGATCATATTACTCACCAATCGTTATACCGATGCCTCTACCTTGTGCCAGTCATTACACTGGTTACCCATACATTACAGAATCCAGTACAAACTTATTACCCTCACCCACAAAGCACTCCATGGCTCAGCACCACCCTACATCTCTTCCCTCATCTCAGTCTATCATCCTACCGTGCCCTCCGTTCTGCTAATGACCTGAGGTTAGCATCCTCAATAATCAGAACCTACCACTCCCGTCTCCAAGACTTAACGTGCTGCGCGCCAATTCTTTGGAATGCACTACCCAGGTTAAACGATTAATCCCCACAGTTTTAAGCGTGCCCTAAAAACGCATTTGTTCAGACTGGACTACCGCCTCAACGCATTAACCTAACTATCCCTCTTGGCCCATTCAAAATTTTTTTTTTACCGTAATCCGGTACCTCGTATTATGTTCTCACCCGCTTTATGCATTTAATTGTCCTCTCTGTCTGTACTGTTACATACTTTGGCTGTTAACTGGTTCATGCAGAATTACAGGAACATCCGATTCTTACACTATGGCTGGTCCGAACAATGAAAACAATTGTTACCATTTACCTTTCGTGTCTCCCCTTTTTCCTCATAGATTGTAAGCTTGCGAGCAGGGTCCTCATTCTTCTTGATATCTACTTTGATCTGTGTTTATTGTTATGCTGTAATGTCTATTGTCTGTACAAGTCCCCTCTATAATGTAAAGTGCTGCGGAATATGTTGGTGCTATAGAAATAAAATAATTATTATTGTCCCTTCCTGGGACATTACTGTATGGGGTCAGATCGCTGATCTGATACTCTGCAGTGCAGGGAATCATTTCAGCATCTGACAGGCAGGGATCTCCATGGAGACCGTCAGGACGAAGCAATCACATCGCGTGGTCCTGATGGAAGAGCACAGGGAATGGATTCCCTGCACACTGCTCCTCTATGCCGCTGTCACTACTGACTGCAGCATCGGAGGGGTTAAATGTCCGTGATCTGTGCTAGGACAGATCGCTGCAGGATGTCAGCTCTAACACAGAGCAGACACCCGGGCCAGGTCACTGCGTCACTCAGCGTGAGCCCGCGCAATCATGCCGCAGTACATACATTGCTGTTTGCAGGAACACAGGTCACAGAGCAGTATATGTACGACGCATGTTGGGAAGGGTTTAGTTTTATTTGTTACACCATTCCTGGTGCAGTATTAAGCCCCAGTCATACTAAGAGAGATCGCTAGCGAGATCGCTGCTGAGTCACAAGTTTTGTGACGCAACAGCGATCTCAGCAGCGATCTCGCTATGTTTGACACGTACCAGCGATCAGGCCCCTGCTGTGACATCGCTGGTCGTGTCAGAAATGCCTGGACATTTCTTTGGTCGTTAAGATCCCGCTGGGTAGCATGCATCGGTGTGTTTGACACCTTTTACCAACGATCTCGCTAGCGACTCTGCACTGAGACACATAGGAGACACATCATTACACAGGTCGCTACGGGTCGCCGATCGTTGCTGCGTCATTGGAAAGATCTGACTGTTTGACAACTCACCAGCGACCACATAGCGACGCAGCAATGATCCCTGCCAGGTCGTATCGTTGTCGGGATCACTGCTGCGTCACTGAGTGTGACGGTACCCTAAGTGATTAGACTACTTTATTCTTCTGGTTGTAGCGATTACAGCGATACCAGATTTATATTGTATTTTTCTGTTTGGCTGCTGTCACACATAAAAAGACTTTATTGCAAAAACAAGCTTTTGCATTTCCATATTTTGTCAGTCATGAGACTGCTTGTTTTTTTGAGGGACAAGTTGATGTTTTTATTGGCATCATTTTAGGTCACAACACTTTTTGATCTCTTTTCATTCTGGGAGGCAGAATGATCAAAAAATAGCTATTCAAGGATTTTTTTTGGAAGGAGGGTTTCTATGCTGTTCCGCATGTGGTAAAATTGATAAGACAGTTTTATTCTTTGGGTCAGTACGATTACGATACCATATTTATATAGTTTTCCCAACCATGATGTATATACACACACAAACACACACCAATTGTAGGGAAGGAATTATATTAAAAAAAGAATAGATTTTAAAAAAAAAAAAAACACCTCACACTGAAACTGTATGTTCACAAAAGCATTTGTTAGGATATTTTGCAAAAGCCAGTAGGTCAAAAATATTTGCAGGTTCTTTAAAAAAAAAAAAAAAAGTATCACCTGTAGCTAAAAATTGCAAGTTTAAAAGTAGCTCTAGTCCTTTTTTTGTACAAAAACACTGCAAATAGTTGTTAACACTAGGACTACTGGACTCGTGACCCCGACTAGAACTACTGAATGTAGTCATTCTGACTACTGACTTGTTTTCGTTTATTTTTAGAGTTTCATTTGTGGTTATTTATTAATAATTATATTTTTTTTAATGTATTATTATTGTGAGATCCAACAGTAATGCTTTTGGAATTTTTTTTCTGATTTTTCATATTTTCTACAGGAAATAAGAAAACTTTTATTGCTAGGATCATTGTAAAACTACAACAGAAAATAGCAGTACTGGACATATATACAGTATATATTCATATAACATAGCATACAATGAGAATCACCTGTAACATACCCCTGCTGTTCTGTTCGCTACCACTATACAAATATAATGTTCGTTCATTTTTGACTGGACCTATAAAAGTCTTGATGTTTTAGCTAATTTATACATTTTTTCGCAGAATTATACTGTACGTGAACATGGTTGATCATAAATAAAAGAAAAATGAAAAAAAAAAAACGTAATTTTTATCGTTTTCGCGTCATAAACCATTACATTGCATTATTGCTATATTCATGCATATTGCCCATTTGCAGATAAAAAAATATTCTTTCTAGCTGTAAACTATAACTAATAACATCAAGCTGTATGCAAAGTTTTTTCCCCAAAAAAATTGCTGCTTCACACTATACAGTACAAAATAATCGAATAATATGACAATAAAAGACGGATTTTGGTAAGAACTTACCTGTAAAATCCTTTTCAGCGAAGGAAGGAAGGGAGACACACTAGTCATTACTAGTGGGTAGGCGGAGCCCAGATGGGATAGACACCTCAGATTAAAAAGTGTTGACCGGCCCCTCCAGCTCGGGCTCCTCCTACTCAGCTCTCCAGTCGTACACAAGCTAAGGAAGAGCAAATATCACCAGCGGAGCAACATAACCCCTTCTGAAGGACTTCAGAGAAAAAAACAAGGGGACAGGTTATGCATATAACAGGCAAAGAACCACACAGTCCCAGGTACTACTCACTGGACCTGACCACTGCGATGAGCTGGCAATGCTGGAACAGAGCCTTAGCGCGTCGACCTCAGCCCAGATAATCGCTATCAGAGAAGGGTCACGCCGCATCTGCAAATACAACAACACACTTCTGCCATGGGAGGGAGCTGTGTCTCCCTTCCTTCCTTCGCTGAAAAGGATTTTACAGGTAAGTTCTTACCAAAATCCGTCTTTCAGCAGCAGAACTGAAGGAAGGGAGACACACTGGTCATTACTAGTGGGACGTCCCAAAGCAGTCCAAAAATTAAGGGTGGGAAAAAAACAGAAAAGGCAGAACCCAACAACCTAAGTAAATGCGCAACTAGCGCTAAACACAAGTTAACAAGAACTTTAAACTACAGCCGCCTGCAGGACCCTACGTCCTAAGGCTGCATCAGCGGAAGCACTAATGTCCACCTTATAAAATTTTGTAAAGGTGTGGACGGAGCGCCAGGTCGCAGCCCGGCAGAGCCGAGCTGCCGAGGCCCCTTGATGAAAAGCCCACGATGAACCCACAGCTCTCGTGGAGTGAGCTCGAATCTTAATCGGGCAAGGTTCGCCCTTAAGTCGGTAAGCCTCTAAAATGGCCGACCGGATCCAACGAGCTATAGAGTCCTTGGAAGCTCGTTGACCACGCAGACGACCTGCTGGAATCACAAACAGAGAGTCCAACTTCCAAAACCTTGGGTAACAGACAAATAGAACTTCAAAGCCCGCACCAAATCCAATGTGTGCAAGGCCCGTTCCTTCGCATTCCTCGGCCCCGGACAGAGCGAAGGCAACACAATATCCTGGTTAACATGAAATTGTGACACCACCTTAGGTAGAAAGTCGCCCCGTGTGCGAAGTACTACGCGATCTGGGTGAAACTCCAGAAAAGGAGGCGAGCAAGAAAGAGCCGCCAACTCAGAAACCCTTCTCAAAGAGGTGACCGCCACTAGGAAGGCAACCTTCCAAGACAGCAACGAAAGGTTAACAGAGTCCATAGGCTCAAAAGGCCCGTGTTGAAGAGCCTCCAAGACAAGATTGAGCCGCCAAGGAGACACAGGCGCCTTCCGCGGCGGAAACTGACGGGTTACTCCGCGAAAAAAGGAACGAATGTCCCTACGCGAGGCGATAGCCTTCCGAAACAGCAAAGACAGAGCAGAAACCTGACCCTTCAGAGTGCTCACTGCCAAACCCTTGTCCAGCCCGAATTACAGAAAGGCCAACAAATTGGAAATGGAAAAAATCCTCGGGTTCCTTGAAGAACCCGAACACAACGAAAAGAAGGCTTCCCAAGTCTTGTGGTAAATCCTAGTAGTAGCCGGACCTCTGGCAGCTCGCAAAGTGGCAATGACTTCGGCTGAAAAACCTTGACGGTCAATATTTCGGTCTCAAGAGCCACGCCGTCAAACGCAGAGACTTCAGGTCCGGATGACAAACAGGCCCTTGGGTTAACAGGTCCGGGCGAAGAGGAAGTGGAAATGGCGGCGCTGCCAGAAGCGACACCAGTGTCGAGAACCACGTCCTCCTTGGCCAATCTGGGGCTATCAACATAGCCGGGATTCTCTCCAGTCTGATCCGACGTAACACCAGAGGAAGTAAGGATATCGGCGGGAACACATAGATTAGCTCGAATCGGTCCAACGGAGCCACTAGAGCATCCACCGCCACAGTCTTCGGATCCTTGTACCTGGACATGAAAGTCGGTAACTTGGCATTGAACCTGGATGCCATCAAATCTACTTGGGGAGTTCCCCAACGGGAGCACAGCAGTGCAAAAATTTCCGGATGAAGACTCCATTCTCCGGGATCCATCTTCTCGCGACTGAGGAAGTCCGCCGTGATATTCTGAACTCCAGGAATGTGGATCGCAGAGATGGCTGGCACTCTGGTCTCTGCCCATACCAGGATCCGAGATACCTCCACCATGAGCCTGGAACTCCTTGTCCCGCCTTGGTGGTTGATATATGCGACCGCCGTCGCATTGTCTGTCTGCACTCGGACTGGCAGACCGCTTAAAGGGACCGTCCAGTGTTGGAGGCAAAGGAAAATCGCCCTCAATTCCAGGATGTTGATCGGCAAGACAGACTCTTCCGACGACCATAATCCCTGAATCCAGAGATCGTTCCAGACACCCCCCCAGCCCTCAGGCTGGCATGGTGGTTATGACCGACCACTTCGGAGGGAGGAAGGACTTCCCCAGGGATAACGCTTCCGGACGTAACCACCATCCTAGAGACTCTCGTACCCTGTGGGAGATGATGACACTGCAATCCAGTGAAACCTGCGATCGATTCCAACGGCTCAGAATGAACCTTTGGAGGGCCCTGGAATGAAACTGGGCAAACGGAAGTGCCTCAATGGACGCCACCATCAAACCCAGAAGGCGCATACAGCCTCGAAGGGACATTGCTGTCGAAGACTGCATAACCTGTGCATGTCGAAGGAGACATGCTTGCTTGTCTGGAGGCAGGGATACCACTGCTCGTACCGTGTCGAAATGCATCCCCAAAAACAGGATTGACTGCGACGGTTCCAGAGACGACTTCTCCCAATTGACCAGCCACCCGAAGTCCTCCAGGAGCTGAAGGGATAGATTGCGAGCAGTTACCGCCTCCTCCTTTGAAGACGCCACAATCAGAAGATCGTCCAGGTAGGGAAGAATCGTAACCCCCTGCCTTCGAAGAATCGCCATGAGAGGCGCCAGAATTTTTGTAAAAACTCTGGGCGCTGAGGCCAACCCGAATGGCAGAGCCACAAACTGGTAATGGTCCTGACCTATGGCAAAACGAAGGAAGCGTTGGTGGGCCCTTCCGATTGGAACATGCAAATAAGCATCGCGAATGTCGATTGACACCAAAAAGTCGTTCTGCGACAAGGCTGCCACAACAGAGCGAAGCGACTCCATGCGAAATTTTCGGGTGTGGACATGCCGATTCAATCTCTTGAGATCCAGGATGGGGCGAAATTTGTCCTCCTTTTTGGGGACCACAAAGAGGTTGGAATAAAACCCTCTTCCCCGGTCCTCTGGCGGAACCGGTACCACCACACCCTTCTGCAGAAGGGAATCGACCTCTCGCAGTAGAGTGGCAAATAGCTCGGGCTCTGACGGAATGCGAGATTGGCAAAAACTGTCCGGGGGTTGAGAAGAAAACTATGAAGTAGCCTGCCGACACAACCGGCGCCACCCAGGCGTCCGGAACGCGGGAAACCCAAGTCAATTCGAATTGGAGCAGGCGACCCCCCACTCGAGAGCCCTCGAGTGGGACCCTGGCGTCAGTCCGCTTTAGCGGGCTTTTTGTCAGATTCCCGCTTGTCCTGACGGAAACTTTGTTTCCAGGGAGTGCGGGATTTCTGGGAGGTCTTTTTTCCTGAAAAAGAGGGACGACCCGATCCCCAAGAGGGCTGACCGAACCGTCCCCTGGACCGAAAGGACCGCCGACCACTACCGGTACTAGGCCTGCCAGACGCAGAAGCCACAGCTCTTCGCTGCGGTAAAGCTGCTTCTTTAGCCTTTGCCTTGGCAATCAGCTCCGTGAGGTCAGATCCAAATAGCTGACCACCCTTGTAAGCCAAAGATAGCAAACCTTGCTTGGAAACCGCGTCCCCGGTCCACTGTCTAAGCCACAGTGCTCTCCTGACTGTGACCGCCGAGGATTGTGTCCTGGACAGCAGTGACGCAGTATCCAGACCTGCATCATAGCCATATCGAATTGCATTCTCCAACAATTCGAAAAGCCCATCTACCTCGGATAACGGAGGTCCATCTTTCCACGCCATCCGTAGACGGTCCAACCAGATCAGGGAAGCTTTACAAGCACACATGGATCCTAGCACTGCTCTGAATCCATGACCCGCAGCTTCGTAGATGGATTTTGCCGCCATCTCAGTTTTTCTGTCCAGCGGGTCCTGCAGACTCGCCTTCCCTTTAACAGGAAGTAATGAAGATTTGCTAAGCTGAGATAAAGGAACATCCACTTCAGGAGAAGGAATCCAATTATCAATCAACTCCGTAGCACACGGATACAGTGACTCAAAAAGCCGTGTCCCCTGAAAACGTTTGTCTGGACACAGACGCTCCTTCTCCACTGCCCAATTAAGCTCATCCAGGGATGGTAAGGTCGAACGCGATCTATGCGACTCCTGAAACATCGGGGCCGACTTACCAGGACGTGTAGTTACTTCCTCCGGTAACTGTAACGCCTCCCTCATAGCTTCAATAAAAGCTTCTGCACGGCCCGAAAAAGAGGCAGAGTGCCTCTGCCGATCCTCTTTATCCGAATCGGATATCTCTCCATTCGAACTTGAAGGGGAACCCTCCATACCAGAGATCTCCGAGTCGCTACGTGGGAAGGTAGGCACCGGCCTGTGTCGCTTCCTGAGAAGATCCGGCTGACACCCAATAACCTATAAGGTCAGACAGGCCATCAATAGAACGAGTGAGGGCCTCCATTTTGACATCACTGAGACCTCCGACTGCTGGTCTTGACGCCGTTGAGGTCTGCGTGTCAGATACGCGAGACTGATCCTGTAGCGGATCTGGGAGACGGTCCGCACCTGGGTCCTGATCTGACATGTCCTCACACAGTATATGGCAGGACAAAAACCTGTCAGTAACTAGAACAGTGTGGTTTCTTAAAGAAGAAAACGAACGCTGAAGGGTTAAGCTCTTAAAGAGAGAGCTACCCCAGCTGTCCCCCAATTAAGGGTTAACAGCCTAAGAAGGGGTTAACGTCACAGACTCCCCACAACCTCTGTTAATGTAAAGGGTGTGCGAGCCCCAGGTGCCTCTTATGAGGTAGCAGGTGCAGACAGTACAGTCCTCAATGTATGCCACACTAAACAAAAAACGCTAACGGGATCGTTAAAATATTGCGCTGTTTTGCACATCGCAATGACCGCTTATGCGACGTTAAAGATGTCGCTATCGTGATCTTTAGCGGGCGTTCAGTGTGGCAGTACCCCAGGAAGGTGCCCTGCGCTGCGGGGGTGAGGGGGTTAAGCTTCTGCCCTGTAGGCAGAAGCGACTCACTCAGCTGGTCACGGTGCTGTTCTCTTCGGTTAGTACGGGAGGAGCGGAGAGTGAGGAGCCCGAGGCTAGCAATGGCCGCCGCGCTGAAGGAGAGAGCCGGAAGAGAAGGGCAGAGGAAATCTCGCGCTCAGAGCGCTTCCTGCCCGGGAAAGCGCGAAGCCACGCCCCCCGCCGGCTTCAAAAAAACCCGGGACTCCTCCGTTCTCCGTTCCTTGCCCCGTTCCCATGTCCTGCAGGCATCGACCTGCGGACAAAAAAACACACAGTCACCAATCATATACATGTAGCAGCGGCTGCCGCAGCAGTCGCTGCAGCACTCATACACATCAATGCAGAGTACTCACCCAGCCGAGCGCCACATGGACCCCCAGGGATTTGTGGCGCTATGCCCATCGCTTCCCCCCAGGGCGGGGAATGCAGTGACCCCAGCAGCGCGGTTTGCGTCCCCGCCAGGGAAGCCATCCTCATCCCCCCGGGCCGGCAGGGTTCTGCAGGGACCTCCGTACAGGGTATACAGATCCGCCAAGGGAGAGGTGGGGGTCCAGCAGCGCTGAGACCCCTGAGACCTCAAGACCCTGAGTCCAAGTCTCTGTCCGATAAAAATAAGAAAATCTTCTGAGGAGCTGCTTCAGCAGCGACCATCCTCTGAGACCTCAAATTTTAGACTGGAGAGCTGAGTAGGAGGAGCCCGAGCTGGAGGGGCAGGTCAACACTCTTTTTAATCTGAGGTGTCTATCCCATCTGGGCTCCGCCTACCCACTAGTAATGACTAGTGTGTCTCCCTTCCTTCAGTTCTGCTGCTGAAATGTTGTATCTGCTATATACTTGTATGAGTTTTTTGAGCTGTTATGTCTCCTAACCCTAACCAAAAAACGCATCACACAACATCACAAACAATATGTACCTTGCAAGTGTAATCCAAATATCCAGAAGATCCAAATGACAAAGATGAAGGCCTGTAGCGACTCTGACAGGATCGCAAAACCCACACACGATACTATCCTCGCGACAACACAAAAAGGACACTAGCGACTGACAGGATCGCAAAACCCACACACACGATACTATCCTCGCAACAATGCACAAAGGACACTGTAGCGACTGACAGGATCGCAAAACCCCCCCACACGATACTATCCCCGCAACAAAGCACAAAGGACACTGTAGCGACTGACAGGATCGCAAAACCCCGACACACGATACTATCCTCGCAACAAAGCACAAAGGACAGAACGTTGGAGTCACCCACAAAGCGCTCTGGAACAATGGATGGGGGCACAGTTATTATTGCTGAGGTGATGTTGTGGCCACCAATCGGAGCTGAAGGGCGTTACTAAAGAAAACCCAGTCCCGCCTGCGCCGCTGACATATGAGTCGTCAACGAGGTCGCACATCGTTCACAAAAGGTGTCAAACACAGCAATTCAGGCTCACCAGTGGGACGCCAACGATCAAAATACGGCCCAAACCGTTCGTGCACGATCAGCAACATCGCAGCAGGGGCCACATCGCTGCTACATGTCACACACAGCGACGTCGCTAACGATGTTGCTGGTGCGTCATAAAATGTAGTCACAGAAGAGAAATAAAAAGTGCAAGTAGTCAAAATGACTATACCAGCAGTCCTAGTGTTAACTAGTAAGAAAACAAACCAAACACAATGTAAGCATTTGAGCATGTGTTTGACGATGTTTTTATTTTTCCATCATTTTTGCTTTCTTAACCCCTTCATGACGGAGCCCTCTTTCGTTTTTTGTGTTTGTTTTCCGCTCCCCTTCTTCCCAGAGCCATAACTTCTTTATCTTTCCCGTCAATATGGCCATGTGAGGGCTCGTTTCTTGCAGGACAAGTTGTAATTTTGAACGACACCATCGGTTTTACCATATCGTGTAATCAAAAACGGGAAAATAATTTGAAGTGCTGTGAAATTGCAAGAAAAGTGAAATTTTTTTTTACTATGTTCACCAAATGCTAAAACTGACCTGCCATTATGATTCTTCAGCTCATTAAGCACCATGTCTAGGTTCTGCTTTTATTTAAGTGGTGAAAAAAAATCCAAAGTTTTTAAAAAAAAAAAAAAAAAAATTGTAATTTTCCGAGACCCGTAGTGTCTCCATGAGGAATTATTCTTTGCATGCCGAGCTGTTTTTAATGATACCATTTTGGTGCAGATACGATCTTTTGACCGCCTGTTATTGCATTTTAATGCAGTGTTGTGGCACCCAAAAAAAAAAAAAAAAAATTAATTCCGGCGTTTTGTCTTCTTTTTTCATTACGCCGTTTAGTGATCAGGATAATCCTTTTTTATACTGATAGATCGGGAAATTCTGAACGCGGTGATACCAAATATGTGTATGTTTAATTTTTTTATTGTTTTATTTTGAATAGGGTAAAAGAGGGATGACTTGAACTTTTATATTTTTTTATTTTAATATTTAAAAACCTTTTTTCTTTCCTTTTTACTTTTGGCATGCTTTAATAGTCTCCATGGGAGACTAGAAGCTGTCATAAACCGATCGTCTCTACTACATACAGCGATGATCAGACCTCCTGTATGTAGCAGAATTGCTGACTTGCAATGAGCGCCGACCATCGGTTACCGATGGGCGGGACTTCCGGCGCAATTGCTGGAAGCGCGCGTTAAATGCCGCTGCCAGAGTTTGACAGCAGCATTTAGCGGGTTAACAACCGCAAGTGGGTCACAATTCAACACAGCTGACGTGCCGTAAAAGATGTGGGCTCAGCGCTGAAGCCCACATCAAAGAGGGAGACACGACATGAGCAGTATTAGTGTCATTATTTGTCATTAGTGTATTATTTGTCACACTCATCAACATTAAAACTTCAACATCAAGAAAGCAAAGTCGTGAAATTATGGAAATCACAACGCACTCCCATCAAAGTTTTTATTCTCTTGATATATTGCAATCACCACACTATATAGCTCGGTGTACTTACAATTGCTCATTTTGCCTTTCTACCCAGCTAATTCTTCTGTTTTTAATTGTTTTCTTATGACATCAAGTGATTAAAAACTGAATTGCGCAATCATTCTAAGCGCCATGTAGAAACAGGAGGTTACCGTATTTTTCGGACTATAAAACGCACTTTTTTCCCAAAAAATTTGGAGGGAAAATGGGTGGGGGTGTCTTATAGTAGGAATGTACTTACAGTTAGCGTGGTGGCAGTAGGAGTCGGGAGATTCTTCCAGTGGTCCGAGGCTGCAGGGCGATGATCTCGCTCCCATTCCAGCCTGGTGTGGCTTGTGCGGCAGGTTCGGTGGTGCATGGAGCTCCGGTGACATTTTGTGAAAGCCTGAAGCCCCCGCACTTCTGTTGCCTCGATGCTGTGGCCTCCGGGAAAATGTGCCAGATCTCGTCTCCGAGATCTCATTGCTCAGATCTCAATCTGCACATGCGCCACCTTTGGCGGCCATTTTCCCAGACACCACAGCATCGAGGCAATAGAAGTGCGGGGGCACCGGGCTTTCACAAAATATCGCCGGAGCCCCCTGCACCTGCCGCACCAGGCTGTGATGTTGAGCAAGATCTTCGCCCTGCAGCGTCGGACCACTGGAAGAATCGCCCGGCTCCTGCTGCCACTAGCGCTGCGGATCCCCCCGGGTAAGCTGAAGGACTGTAAGATGGACTCCCATTTGAGCCATTAATTTTTTTTACCCAGTTTTCCTTCTGAAAATTTGGGGTGCGTCTTAGTCCGAAAAATTTGGTAATTTTCCCTGTATGACTTGTGTCACTAAAAAAGTCTATGGCAGGGGAGGAGCGGAGCAGCTGGGTCAGGAGTTGAACAGGGAAAATCGACTTCCTGTTTCTACATACAGCAAAGAAAAGAAGAATTTACTGGGTAAAAAACAAAATAAACAATTAAAAAAGTACACAGTGCTATATAATATGATGACTGCAATATATTAAGAGGATAAAAACTTTCATGGATGTGCTTCTGTAATATGTAAATGAAAAATGCACACAAAATTCTCAAAACATCTCAATTTATTCAATATCTAGTACATAAATGTCAAACTCTGGCCCACGGGCAAAATCTGGGAGCTTAAACTTGGTACTGTATGGAGGACTGTGGGGCCCACTACTCTCTGCATGGAGGACTATGTGTGGGCCATTACTCTTCATGGAGGACTATGTGGGGCCCATTATTCTGCATGAAGGACTATGTGTGGCCCATTATTCTGCATGGAGGACTATGTGTGGGCCATTACTCTGCATGGAGGACTATGTGGGGCCCATTTTTCTGCATGGAGGACTATGTGGGGCCCATTATTCTGCATGGAGGACTATGTGGGGCCCATTATTCTGCATGGAGGACTATGTGGGGCCCATTATTCTGCATGGAGGACTATGTGGGGCCCATTATTCTGCATGGAGGACTATGTGGGGCCCATTATTCTGCATGGAGGACTATGTGGGGCCCATTATTCTGCATGGAGGACTATGTGGGGCCCATTATTCTGCATGGAGGACTATGTGGGGCCCATTATTCTGCATGGAGGACTATGTGGGGCCCATTATTCTGCATGGAGGACTATGTGGGGCCCATTATTTTGCATGGAGGACTATGTTGCTAGTTTAGGCTGCGTGGCCTAATTGAATGTCAGCAATTGTATAAAGAGCTGCCAGCAGCAGATCTTGATGATTTACCCAATTGCATTTAGAGTGACAAAACCTTCCTCAGACAATCATAAATAA
The DNA here is from genome assembly GCA_033576555.1 of Oophaga sylvatica. Taxonomy (NCBI): domain Eukaryota; kingdom Metazoa; phylum Chordata; class Amphibia; order Anura; family Dendrobatidae; genus Oophaga; species Oophaga sylvatica. The sequence goes on from JARQOD010000006.1 coordinate 179,331,383, forward strand.
AACTCACTGATAGATGCCATGCCAAGGTCTGGAAGTGCTTGTAATTTTAGGAGTAACGCTCATATTTAATACTGAATAAATTGACATGTTCGGATTATGTGGTTGTCATTTTTAGTCATTTACATGTCTATTGATCCTGAGATTTTCCTTCTTGGTGTTGAGTGAAGAATCACAAAATGTAAATGTAAAAAAACAAAATAAAAACGAAGTACAATCAATACATGCTCTTTAATTTGGAGACAGTAGAAAATAATAAAGTAAAACACTTTATTTTTTTTCTTTTCAGAAAATACCACGCTAAACCTTTTTTTCCCCCAAGAAAAATGCACAAAGAGAAAGCAGCATGTGAACGTACATGAAAATATGTTGAATACAGTACAGACCAAAAGTTTGGACACGCCTTCTCATTCAAAGATTTTTCTGTATTTTCATGACTATGAAAATTGTACATTCACACTGAAGGCATCAAAACTATGAATTAACACATGTGGAATTATATACTTAACAAAAAAGTGTGAAACAACTGAAATTATGTCTTATATTCTAGGTTCTTCAAAGTAGCCACCTTTTGCTTTGATTACTGCTTTGCACACTTGGCATTGGAAATGGTTTTCACTTCACAGGTGTGCCCTGTCAGGTTTAATAAGTGTGATTTCTTGACTTATAAATGGGGTTGGGACCATCAGTTGTCTTGTACAGAAGTCTGGTGGATACACAGCTGATAGTCCTACTGAATAGACTTAGAATTTGTATTATGGCAAGAAAAAAGCAGCTAAGTAAAGAAAAACGAGTGGCCATCATTACTTTAAGAAATTAAGGTCAGTCTGTCCAAAAAATTGGGAAAACTTTGAAAGTGTCCCCAAGTGCTGTTGCAAAAACCATCAAGCGCTACAAAGAAACTGGCTCACATGAGGACCACCCCAGGAAAGGAAGACCAAGAGTCACCTCTACTTCTGAGGATAAGTTTATCCGAGTCACCAGCCTCAGAAATCGCAGATTAACAGCAGCTCAGATTAGAGACCAGGTCAATGCCACACAGAGTTCTAGCAGCAGACACATCTCTACAACAACTGTTAAGAGGAGACTTTGTGCAGCAGGCCTTCATGGTAAAATAGCTGCTAGGAAACCACTGCTAAGGACAGACAACAAGCAGAAAAGACTTGTTTGGGATAAAGAACACAAGGAATGTACATTAGACCAGTGGAAATCTGTGCTTTGGTCTGATAAGTCCAAATTTGAGATCTTTGGTCCCAGCCCCATTTAAAAGGGAAGAAAACACACTTATTAAACCTGATAGGGCACACCTTTGAAGTGAAAACCATTTCCGGTGACTACCTCTTGAAGCTCATCTAGAGAATGCCAAGAGTGTGCGAAGCAGTAATCAAAGTAAAAGGTGGCTACTTTGAAGAACCTAGAATATAAGACATATTTTCAGTTGTTTCACACTTTTTTGTTAAGTATATAATTCCACATGTGTTAATTCATAGTTTTGATGCCTTCAGTGTGAATGTACAATTTTCATTGTCATGAAAATACAGAAAAATCTTTGAATGAGAAGGTGTGTCCAAACTTTTGGTCTGTACTGTATGTTATTAGAATACAAAAAGTCTAAAAGGCCTAATTACTAAAAAAATGTCAGAACTGCATTGATAATTCCTAGATAAAAATATGTTTCCATAGTAACTGCTGCATTTTACTTAAAATTGATTAAATGCAAAAACTTACATTTATTTTTTGTCTTCCAAATTCCTTTTCAACCTCAATGCATATTTCTTTTAATTTTCTTACTTTCTTGGAACCTGTCGGTACATATGGTCCAAAAGTATCAAGCTTTGGATGGTGTTTACACTACAAAAATGATGAAAGTAAAGAAAATATAATAGCAATACACACTGATGTATACAGTATAAAACGATATTTACAGTATAAAGCAAATAAAGAAGGTATACACAACAGTTTGATACCATGTTAGCCATTTTTAACAACTTACAGAAGAAAAAAAAATAGTATTGAAAATGTTTCTCTTATTGACAGAAATAAAGACATGCATTTTTATTTTATATATACTGGTACAATAAAAAAATATTCCTCATTACAAAACATTCTAACATTTTTTACATAGCTCTAGCAGACCTATGCGTCTCTACAGCTGTTGATGAAATACGGATTTTTGTGTTACTCACCGTAAAATCCTTTTCTCCGAGACGCTCATTGGGGGACACAAGACTGTGGGTGTATGCTACTGCCCTAGGAGGCTGACACTAAGTAAACATAAAAAAAAGGTTAGCTCCTCCTCCGCCGTATACACCTCAGCACTGGCCGCAGGCAAACCCAGTTTAGTGCAAAAAGCAGTAGGAGGCTAAAAAATAAATCAGTGTTAACACAGGTACAGTATATCCAGAAGAAAATCTACTGACACAGACCCAAAAAAATAGAGTTAACTCAAAACGAAGCCATCCGGCTATTAGGGGGGGTGCTGTGTCCCCCAATGAGCGTCTCGGAGAAAAGGATTTTACGGTGAGTAACACAAAAATCCGTATTTCTCCTTCGTCTCATTGGGGGACACAAGACTGTGGGACGTCCCAAAGCAGTTCCTTGGGTGGGAAACCGACTCCACAGTGTAATTTATAACCAGGCATTGCTTATAGGTGCGCTACCGCGCCCTGAAGAATCCTTCTACCCAGACTCGCATCCGCTGAGGCCTGAGTATGGACATTATAATGTTTGGAAAAGGTATGCAGACTGGACCAGGTTGCCGCCTTACAAACCTGTTCCGCCGAAGCCTGATGCCGAAGAGCCCAGGAGGCACCCACTGCTCTGGTGGAGTGAGCCCTGATTCCTGCAGGAACCACCGCGCGCCTCTGATGCGGTAGGCCTCCTGAATGGTTAACCGTATCCATCTAGCCAAAGTTGACCTAGAGGCAGCGAGTCCCTTCCTGCGACCTTCGGGAAGGATAAACAGCGTGTCCGTCTGCCGAAAGGATGCCGTCCGAGATACATATCTCCTGAGTGCTCTCACCAGATCCAGCGTATGGAGAGCCTTCTCCACCCGGTGCGTCAGGAGCTGGGCAAAATGAGGGCAAAACAATGTCCTCATTGATATGAAATGAGGACACGACTTTAGGCAAAAAAGGTGGTGTTGGCCTGAGCACTACCTTATCATGATGGAAAAGTAAGTACGGAGCTCGGCAAGATAGTGCTGCCAGCTCCGAAACCCGCCTTACGGATGTTATGGCTACCAAAAACACCACCTTCCAGGAAAGGTATGTGAGGGAAACCTCCTGAAGAGGCTCAAATGGAGATTCCTACAGAACTCCCAGAACCAGATTAGATTGAGATCCCAAACGTCTAAGGGAGCCCTGTAGGGGGGCACTATATGGACAACCCCTTGAATAAAGGTCTTAACCTGTAAATTAGACGCGATTTTTTGCTAAAAAAGAACCGACAAGGCTGATATCTGACGTCTAAGAGTACTTGGCGCTAGGCCTGAATCTAGGCCCGCTTGGAGAAATGACAGAATGTTGGGAATTGAAAACTGAAGTGGGGAATAACCATGTTCCCTGCACCAAGTAAAAAAGACCTTCCAAGTACAGTGGTAGATACGAGCCGAGGCGGGTTTCCGGGAGCTAGCCATTGTAGCGGCGACCTTTTTGGAGAATCCAGCCCTGGTCAGGATCCAAGATTCAACGGCCAGGCCGTCAAACAAGGACCGCTGAGTTCTGGTGGTAAACTGGGCCCAGGGAGAGAAGGTCCGTGCGTTCTGGCAGACGCCAGGGTGCGTCGGCGAGCAACTGTACCAGCTCTGCGTACCATGAACGACGAGGCCAATCCGGAGCGATTAATATCGCTGGGACCCCCTCTAACCTGATCTTTCTGATCACCCTTGGGAGCAGAGCTATTGGTGGAAACAAGTATGGAAGATGAAACCGATTCCACGGTAGAACCAGGGCGTCCACTGCAATTGCCTGCGGATCCCGGTACCGGGAGACGAAGTTGGGCACCTTGGCGTTTATCCTGGAGGCCATCAGGTCCACATCTGGGGTTCCCCAGCGTAGGCATATCTGCTGAAAGACCTCGGGATGTAGCGACCATTCCCCTGACGCTATACCCTGACGGCTGAGGAAATCCGCTGCCCAGTTCTCCTCGCCTGGAATGTGGACCGCTGATATCACAGAGTGATTTCTTTCTGCCCAGGTCAGAATATGTTTTACCTCGTGCATGGCCGCCCTGCTGCGGGTACCTCCCTGATGATTTATGTATGCCACCGCCGTGGCATTGTCCGATTGTATTCGGACCGGGCGGCCAGCCAGATGATGGTGAAAATGCCTCAGAGCCAGCCGAACAGCTCGAATCTCTAAAATATTGATCGGAAGGGTCGATTCCTGCCGACACCAAGCCCCCTGGGCTGTGTAGTGACGAAACACTGCTCCCCATCCGAGAAGGCTGGCGTCCGTTGTGACTATCAGCCAATGGACTGGAGGAAAATATCGCCCTTGGTGAAGAGTGGTGCTCCTTGTCCACCACGTAAGTGTCTGTCTGACCTGCAGGGACAGACGGCACCGAAGATTGAGCGAGTAAGGGCTCCCGTCCCATACTGCCAAGAGTGCATGCTGAAGGGAGCGGAGATGAAACTGGGCAAATGGAATGGCCTCGATTGCTGCCACCATCCTTCCTAGGACCCTCATGCAAAACCGGATGGTGAAGGATCCGTACCTCCTGATGGAGAACTAGGGCCTTGTCCCGAGGAAGGATTATCAACCCCTGAGAGGTGTCGAAAATCATCCCTAAAAAGGTGATCTTCCGAGATGGCACAGGGAGATGATTTTTTCAGATTCACCAGCCACCCCAGGCGAGCAAGGGTGTCTAGCGTAATGCTGACACTTTCCTCGCAGGCTTGAAAGGACAGACCCTTGATGAGGAGATCGTCTAAGTATGGCAAGATGACTATCCCCCGGGAGTGCAGAATGGACACAACAGCAGCCATAACCTTTGTGAACACCCTGGGGGCTGTGGCTAGCCCGAAGGGCAAGGCTACGAACTGAAAGTGAAGGTTGCCGATGGCAAACCGAAGAAACCTCTGATGAGGAGGGAATATGGGGATGTGAAGATAGGCATCCTGAATGTCTATTGACGCTAGAAATTCCCCCTTTTTCATGGCTGCAATGACCGAGCGGAGAGACTCCATTCGGAAATGTCAAATTCTGACAAATCGGTTCAGACGTTTTAGGTCCAAAATGGGCCTTACAGTGCCGTCTTTCTTGGGTACTATGAACAGGTTGGAATAGAACCCTTGACCTCTTTCGACCTCTGGTACAGGGACAATGACCCCGCTGCGCCGAAGAGATTCGACCGCCTTGAATAAGGCGTGAAGCCGGGATTCTTTTTTGGGAAGACGCGAGGGAAAAAAACGATTTGAGGGAAGGCTGATAAATTCTATCTTGTACCCCGAGGAGACTAACTCCCTGACCTACTCCTTGTGAGTAATCGATAGCCAAGTGGGGCAAAACCAGAGTAAGTGGCCGCCTACTCTGGATAAATTGACCGGATTCTGCCTCCAGTCATTTGTCCGAATATCTTTGGGGCCTAGACCCTCTAGATCTTGGCTGTTGAGATCGCATTCTTCCCAAAGGGTTGGTTTTGTAGGAGACCTGGCGATCTCTGGCCTGATTAGGTCGACCTGAGCCGCTGGAGCTGGCTGCCGCGGCCCAACCTGGGTTGCGAAAAGCCCTAAACCGAGGCTGAAGCTGTCGGCGAAAGGGCTGTCTAATTTTCTGCTGAGGAAGGAAACTGCTTTTCCCTCCTGTCGCATCAGATATGAGCTGATCCAGCTTCTCGCCAAATAACCGGCCGCTCTGATACGGTAAGGATGTAAGTGATTTTTTTGAGGTTGAGTCCGCTCGCCAAGTTCTCAACCACAAGGATCTCCTGATAGCAATCGCATTAGCTGCAGCTAGTGCTGCGCAATTTGCCGCATCCATGGAAGCATTAATTAAAAAGTCTCCTGCAAGAGCTATCTGATTAGAGATCTCAGTTACCTCAGACGGCACACCTCTATACCGTGGAGAGCTCTATTTAGAGACTCCGAGCAGGATATCATGGCAACCCAAGTCGCTGCAAAAGAAGGAGAGAGAGCAGAGCCTGATGCCTCAAACACCGAGCGGGCCAAGCTTTCAATCAGACGATCCGTTGGATCTTTGATCGAGGAACCGTTGGGAAGGGAGAGGAGCGTCTTAGACGCCAAACGCGACATAGGAGGGTCGACCGCAGGAGATTCCGCCCACTTCTTAAGAAGTTCAGGAGCAAAAGGATATCTGGTATTGAGGGCCCTTTGTCCTGCGAAGCGCTTGTCCGGCTTTTCCCGGTGGCGCTGCACTAGTTCCTCAAACTCAGGATGAGCACCAAAAACCTTATGAGTTTGCCTGGCTCGTTTGAAGGACACCTTATGACCAGAGGCCAAGGTGGATTCATCGTCTACCCCCAGGGATTGATTGACAGTTTCAATCAGACTGTCAATTGTCTCCTGACAATTCGGTGCCTCTAAATTGAGGGACCCTTCAGAATCGGAATCCGAATATTGATCACTTGCCTCCAAAGGTGAGGGAGAGCGAGAAACTGAACTGAAAGATGCCGAGGCCCTGGACGGCATAGGCGACGCAGTGTGGGTTCGCTTCCCCTGCGTCTGCCTGGTGAGAGCGCGGCCCCTGCAGGCCGGAGGTTCCTGAGACGTGGCCAAGACGGGTGAACCACTGTCCCTGCTCCTATCGGGAGCTTGAAGGGACTCGATTGCTCTTGTTAATGACGCCACAGATTGAGACAGAGACAGGGCCCATTCCGGGGACCTGACGCACTGGGCTCGGCTATAGGTGAGGGCTCCTGAGCCCGTTCGGAGTCGCAGGCTTCGCAGACCCGACTAGTCTGGGCGTGCGGAAAAGGGGACCTACAGGCAATGCATGCGGTATACAGCACCGTGTGAGCTTTAGTTCTTCTGGACATACTGGATCTGTCACAGAGTTTTTCCTGCCGCAATGATTTGGATGTGGCGGTGCGGGGTGCGGTGGAGCGGAGCGCAGCGAAGCGGAACAACCAGGCTGGTGGTAGTAGCACTTACCCCAGTCCTGTATCCCCGGACGTCCTTAAACAGCGTGTAGTGGCGCAAACGAAACGACCGAGGCTCCAGAATTTCAAAAAAAGCGCTCCCCTACCAGGGAGGTGTGCCTCATATAGCCGAGCCTCAGGTGGAGGGGTCGAGAGGCGCGGCCTAGCGCCGGCCGAAGCTGGGGACACAATTCCGGCGCGGCCTAGTCTCCGCCAAGCCGGGGACTAAATTTGCAGCCGCGGCCTAGCGCGGCCGAAGCCGCGGCCTAAATTTTCGGCGGTGGCCGCCCGAGAGTCGGGGGCGGGCCCGACGGAAGTTGATGCTGCCGGAGGCGGGGCCGCGGCCTACCTGCCGGCCTAAGCCGGGCGCTAAATTACTGGTCGCGGCCTGGTCTCTGGCCGAAGCCGGGGACTAAATTTCCACCTGAGGCCTAGCGCCGGCCAAAGCCGGGGGCTAAATTTTAGGCGGCGGCCGCCCAGGAGTCGGGGGGCGGGCCGCCGGAAGATGATGCACCCTAGGGGGCGGGACTCAAGCCGGGGACTCGCCTGTTTCTGGCTGAAGCCGGCTGAAACGACCACCTCTCAGACGCGGCTCCCAGCTTCCAGCAACCTCTCCGGCCCCCCTCCACGACCTGGTTTTATTTAAAGGTGGGTTTTCTTCGCAGAGGATTCTTCAGATTAGAGGGGGGCTTGCGTAAAAAAAGAGGGACGGTGCAGGCACCCTAACTCCATCACCCCTTCAGGGGATGAGGAGAGGGACCGTCCGCCTCCTTGCAGCACCGCAGTCTAGCATTGGTGGTGCAGTGGGGGCCGCACGGACTATCTCCTGCCACTGTACAGCCTAGGGTTTCAATACTCTAGGGTGGTCAGGGCTGAGTCCGGCATTCATGTCCCACGTTGCGGGAAAGGATACGTGGAGGCGACACTCCACGTGCTCGCCCGTTGATGGTTTGGGGAGATCGGACCCCTTCAAAAGGGTCCGTCGCCCCTATCTTGTCTTCGTGGGAAAGACCAAAAAAAAAAAAATGGTCTGGAAAAAAACAGACATGTGCCTCCATCAGACACTAAGCATGAACTGGGTTTGCCTGCGGCCAGTGCTGAGGTGTATACAGCGGAGGAGGAGCTAACCTTTTTTTATGTTTACTTAGTGTCAGCCTCCTAGCGGCAGTAGCATACACCCACAGTCTTGTGTCCCCCAATGAGACCAAGGAGAAACATACCTTTCTGTTATCTGATCGGGGACAAGTTTACCTTGGATCATCTCTCATTGTAAACAGGCTGCTAATCACTCAACGAACAAACAAAAAACTAATCTCTCGGGTGAAATGGTCTTAGGGCCCCGTCACACATAGCGATACACCAGCGATCCCGACAACGATATGAACTTGTCAGGATCGCGCTGGCGTGTCGCTACATGATCGCTGGTGAGCTGCCAAACAGGCAGATCTCAGCAGCGATCAGGACAGCGACTACGCGGGTAACAAGCGATGCACGTCGCTTAGTTACCCGCAGTGTACCTTAGATACCAGCGCACTGGTGCAGGCAGCTGGTAACCAAGGTAAGCAGCGGGTTTTTAAGTGCCGCCCGGAGCTTAGAAACCCGCTGTTTACCTTGGTTATCAGCTGCCCTGCACAAGCGCGCTGGTATCTAACATACACATCGGGTTTCTAGGCGCCTAGAAACCCGATGTTTACCTTGGTTACCAGCTGCAGTTCGCTGGTCTCCCGCCTGTCACACGCAGCGATGCGTGCTGACCAGCGGGAGGCCAACGATCAAAAAAATGTCCAGGACATCCAGCGATGATCAGCGATATCCAGCAGGGGGGCTGATCATCGCTGCGTGTCACACTAAGCGAGATCGCTGTTGTGTCACAAAACTTGTGACTCAGCGGCGATCTCGCTATGTGAGACGGGGGCTTTATGCCTGTTAAAAGATCATCAATCTCGACAGCACATGCGCACTGAACTATCAATTACTATGCGTGCATATCATTACGCTGTCTGCCAGCTTAAAAATATTAAATGGGCCACTGATAAACAATACCAGTACCAATCGGCAACATCTGAACATTTAACTACAGGATCAAGAGGTTTTTGCAAAGTTACTTTTGAAATGGATATCCCTTGGAGCAGGGACAAAAATAAAAGACAAAAATTTATTTATAGATATATACATACATACACTTATATACATACATACCGTATATACTCACGTATAAGCCGACCCCCCTAATTTTGCCACAAAAAACTGGGAAAACTTATTGACTCGTGTATAAGCCTAGGGTGGAAAATGATTATGCCCCCATATGCTCCATAGATTATGCCTCCATATGATGCTCCACAGATTATGCCCCCATATGCTCCACAGAATATGCCCCATATGCTCTACAGATTATGCCCCCATATGTTCCACAGAATATGCCCCCATATGCTTCACAGAATATGCCCCCATATGCTCTACAGATTATGCCCCCATATGCTCCACAGATTATGCCCCCATATGTTCCACAGAATATGCCCCCATATGCTCCACAGATTATGCCCCATATGCTCCACAGAATATGCCCCATAGTATAGGTCCCTTATGTTGCCGCGCTGCTGCAAAAGAAAAAAAAAATGACATACTCACCTCTCGTCGCTGGGGGCCAGGTGCCGGTGTCCTGAGCAGGCGGTGACACTGGCGCGCTATGGGGGACGGGTGCTGGTGTCACCGCTCACTCAGGACCCCGAGACCTGAGATATTTACCTGTCACCGGACCGGTCCACTGCTGCGCTGCTCCCTCTTCCGGGTCCTCGGCAGTGAATGATCAGGCAGAGGGCGCGGCGCGCACTAACTACGTCATCGCGCCCTCTGCCTGAACATTCACAGCCAAAGGAGTCGGACGAGTAGGTCGGAGCAGCGCACAGCGGTGGACCGGGGGACAGATGAATATCGCTATACTCACCCCCCCGCCGGCGCGTCACTCTCTGCAACCTCTCCTCTTCTCCCGGAGGTCTCCGCAGCTCTTCCTTCCTACAGCGGTCCCGTGGTACCACTCTTTAAAGTCATGAATATGTACATATTCATGACTTTAATGAGCGGTATCATGTGACCGCTGCAGGAAGGAGCCGGAGATCGTGGGAGAAGCAGGGGACTGCAGAGACGCGCCGGCGGAGGGGTGAGTATGATCCGACACCCCTGCTCCCACTCCCCCGCCAACCCCCTGGTAAATGACTCGCGTATAAGCCGAGAGGGGGACTTTCAGGTCTAAACAATGGGCTGAAAATCTCGGCTTATACGCGAGAATATACGGTATATTACATATATATATATATATATATATATATATATATATATTATATATATATATATATATACTATATATATACATACATATATATATACAGCTCAGGTAAATATTAAGAGACCACTGCAAAATTTTCAGTTTGTCTGATTTTTCTCTGTATAGGTATATTTTTGAATAAAAGGTAAATTGCTGTTTTATTCTATAAAATACTGACATGTCTCCGAATTTCCAAGCAATAAATTTTGTATTTATTTTCAGAAAATGAGAAGTGGTCAAAATAACAAAACGATGCAGTGCTTGCAGACCTCAAATAATGCTAAGAAAACAAGTTCATAATCATTTAGAAACAACAATACTAATGTTTTAACTCGGAAAGAGTTCAGAAATCAATATTTTGTGGAATAACCATGATTTTTAATCACAGCTTTCATGCGTCTTGGCATGCTTTCCACCAGTCTTTCACACTGCTTTTGGGTGACCTTATGCCACTTTTGGTACAAAAATTTAAGCAGTTCTTTGTTTGATGGCTTGTGACTATCCATCTTCCTCTTGGTTACATTCCAGAGGTTTTCAATTGGGTTCAGGTCTGGAGATTGGGCTGGCCATGACAGGGATTTGATGTGGTGGTCCTTCATCCACCCATTGATGGACCTAGCTGTGTGGCATGGCGCATTGTGCTTCTGGAAAAAACAGTCGTCAGAGTTGGGGAATATTGCCTGAGCAGAAGGAATCAACTGTTTTTCCAGGATAACCTTGTATGCGGCTTGATTCATACGTCCGTCGCAAATATTAACCTACCCAATTCCAGCCTTCCTGAAGCGTCCCCAGATCATCACTGATCCTCCACCAAATTTCACAGTGGTTGCAAGACACTGCGGCTTGTACGCCTCTCCAGGTCTCAGTCTAACCATTAGACAACCAGGTGTTGGGCAAAGCTGGAAAATAGACTCAACAGATAAGATTACCTTACTCCAGTCCTCTATGGTCCAATCCTTATGGTCTTTGGCAAACTTCAGCCTGGTTGTCCTTTGCTTCTCTTTGATGAAAGGCTTTTTTCTAGCTTTACATGACTTGAGCACTGCCTCTAGGAACCTGTTAAGAACTGTTCTTGCCGTGCACTTCACCCCAGCTGCCATTTGCCATTCCTTTTGTAGGTCAATTGATGTCATCCTGCGGTTGCTGAGTGACATTCGAAGAAGATGACGGTCATCCTGGTCAGTGGAGAGTCGTTTTTGCCCTCTGCCGGTTTGTAGCTTTGTTGTCCCCAATGTCTGCTGCTTGACCTTTTTGTAATGGACTGCCGTCTTAGAAATTTTAAGGATGGAAGCAACATGACGCTCACAGTATCCCTCTGCTAGTAAAGCCAGAATTGAGCCCTTTTCCTTACTCAAGACTTTTCTTTTCAACTCCTTTGGCATGGTTAAAAGTTATTTAGTCATTCCTATTACTTTTGGGATATTACTAGCAGTTGTTTTGCCATAAAATACAGCAAAAAGGTAGAGATGCTCACCTGCCCAGGCCTTCAAACAAATGCACTATAAGGATGCAGTGGACCCATATAGTCAAGATGGCGGCAACACAGGTGCAAGAATACCGATAAGACAATCGCTCACAACCTACCAATCCATGGAGGGGGTGGCTGCTTGGTATATTAATGCACAATTAAGACTTGTATGCAGCGCTGTTCACACTATGGCAATGCACAGCATCCAGTTAAACAGCCTAGTAGTTACACCCTTCTATTAGATCAGCGGGCTGCTCAGCGCTATCAAAATGCATCCCATGTGAACAGACACCACAGTTTACAAGACCAAATGGGCACAACTGCACCCTGAAAAACAGTGCACATATAAAAAGTGTGAGGTATTAGTTGATATTTTGGCCAAAATACGTAAGCTCGTAACCCTTGTCACGGATCCCCACGCTTACGAGTCCCTACACTAAATAGCAATAGAACGAGTTCACACTATGGCAATGCACAGCATACAGTTAAACAGCCTAAGTCCTCTTTTTGTGCTATTGCTATTAAGTGTAGGGACTCGTAAGTGTGGGGATCCGTGACGAGGATAACGAGCTTACGTATTTTGGCCAAAATATCAACTAATACCTCACATTTTTTATATGTGTTTTTTGCACTTTGTTTTTTCAGGGTACAGTTGGGCCCATTTGGTCTTGGAAACTGTGGTGTCTGTTTACATGGGATGCATTTTGATAGCGCTGGGCAGCCCGCCTGATATAGTAGAAGGGTGTAACTACTAGGCCGTTTAACTGGATGCTATGCATTGCCACAGTGTGAACAGCACCGCATACAAGTCTTCATTGTGCATTAATATACCAAGCAGCCACCCCTCCATGGATTGGTAGGTTGTGAGCGTTTGTCTTATTGGTATTCTTGCACCTGTGTTGCCACCATCTTAACTATATGGGTCCACTGCATCTGCATTTGTTTGAAGGCCTGGGCAGGTGAGCATCTCTGCCTTTTTGCTGTATTTTTTGAATTTTTGGAGGATTTTTAAGTCCTCTTTTTGTGCTATTGCCAGTTGTTTTGCCATCCAGACTGTCCTATTGCAAGAGGATTGTGAACACCACACTAGTGTTTTTATACTTTTTTTCCTTAAATAAGATTTAGTTAAGGTCATAACCTAATCAGAAGCACATTAGGTAGAATGAGGTGTCAGTTGGAATGGCTGTCAGACATGTAGAGAATCTGATTTTCTATAAAACTATGCAGTGGTCTCCCTAATTTTTGCCAGAGCTGTATACACACAGTGGGTATGGAAAGTATTCAGACGCCTTTAAATTTTTCACTCTTTTTTCTCATTAATGTGCACTCTGCACCCCATCTTGACTGAAAAACAAATGTAGAAATTGCTGCAAATTTATTAAAAAAGAAAAACTGAAATATCACATGGTCATAAGTATTCAGACCCTTTGCTCACTATTGAGTATAAGCACCCTTTGAGCTAGTACAGCCATGAGTCTTCTTGGGAATGATGCAACAAGTTTTTCACACCAGGATTTGGGGATCCTCTGCCTCTCCTCCTTGCAGATCCTCTTCAGTTCCATCAGGATGGATGGTGAACGTTGGTGGACAGCCATTTTTAGGTCTCCCCAGAGATGCTCAATTTGGTACAGGTTAGGGCTTTGACTGGGCAAGTCAAGAATGGTCACAGAGTTGTTCTGAAGCCACTCCATTGTTATTTTAGCTGTGTGCTTAGGGTCATTGTCTTGTTGGATGGTGAACCTTCAGCCAAGTCTGAGGTCCAGAGCACTCTGGAAGAGGTTTTCATCCAAGATATCTCTGTACTTGGCCGCATTAATGTTTCCTTTAATTGCAACCAGTGTCCTGTCCCTGCAGCTGAAAAACACCCCCATAGCATGATGCTGCCACCACCATGTTTCACTGTTGTGACTGTATTGGGCAGGTGATGAGCAGTGCCTGGTTCTCTCCACACATACCACTTAGAATTATCACCAAAAAGTTCTATCTTCGTCTCATCAGACCAGAGAATCTTATTTCTCATAGTCTGGGGGTCCTTCAAGTGCTTTTTAGCAAACTCTATGTGGGCTTTCATATGTCTGGCACTGAGGACAGACTTCCGTCGGACCAATCTGCCATAAAGGCACAACTGGTGGAGGGCTGCAGTGATAGTTGACTTTGTGGAACTTTCTCCATTCTACCTACTGCATCTGTGGAGCTCAGCCAGAGATCTTCGGGTTCTTTACCTCTCTTGCCAAGGCTTAGTTTGGCTGGACGGCTAGGTCTAGGAAAACTTCTGGTGGTCCCAAACGTCTTCCATTAAGGATTATGGAGGCCACTGTGCTCTTAGGAACCTGGAGTACTGCAGAAATTCTTTGGTAACCTTAGCCAGATGTGTGCCTTGCCACAATTCTGTCTCTAAGCTCCTTGGCCAGTTCCTTTAACCTCATGATTCTCATTTGGTCTGACATGCACTGTGAGCTGTGAGGTCTTATATAGACAGGTTTGTGCCTTTACAAATGAAGTCCTATCAGTTTAATTAAACAAAGCTGGACACCAATGAAGGAGTAGAACCATCTCAAGGAGGATCACAAGGAAAACAACAGCATATGACTTAAATATGAGTGTCTGAATACTTATGCCCTTGTGATATTTCAGTTTTTCTTGAACAAATTTGCAAAAGTTTCTACACTTCTGGTTGAAGTGAAAAATCTAAAGGGGTCTGAAAACTTTCCGTACCGTGTTTGTGTATGTGTGTGTGTGTATATATATATGCGTGTGTGTGTATATGCGTGTGTGTGTGTGTGTATATAAGTGTGTGTATATATAAGTGTGTGTGTGTATATAAGTGTGTATGTGTATATATAAGTGTGTGTGTATATAAGTGTGGCTACTTTGAAGAACCTAGAATATAAGACATTTTCAGTTGTTTCACACTTTTTTGTTCAGTATATAATTCCACATGTGTTAATTCATAGTTTTGATGCCTTAAGTGTGAATGTAAAATTTTCATAGTCATGAAAATACAGAAAAATCTTTAACCCCTCTCTACCATCCGACGTACTATCCCGTCCATGAAACCCGTGACAATCTGACCATGGACGGGATAGTACAGTCATGGCCAAAAGTTTTGAGAATGACACAAATATTATATTTTCACATGATCTGCTGCCCTCTGGTTTTTATGTGTGTTTGACAGATGTTTTGATCACAGACAGAAATATAATAATTGCAAACATATGAGTAAAAAAAGCTTATATTGACAGTTAGAATGAGTTAATGTAGCAAGTCAATATTTGCAGTGTTGACTCATCTTCTTCAGGACCTCTGCAATTCTCCCTGGCATGCTCTCAATCAACTTCTGGACCAAATCCTGACTGATAGCAGTCCATTCTTGCACAATCAATGCTTTCATTTTGTCAGAATTTTTAGGTTTGTGTTTGTCCACCCGTCTCTTGATGATTGACCACAAGTTCTCAATGGGATTAAGATCTGGGGAGTTTCCAGGCCATGGACCCAAAATCTCTATGTTTTGTTCCCTGAGCCATTTAGTTATCACCTTTGCTTTATGGCAAGGTGCTCCATCATGCTGGAAAAGGCATTGTTGATCGCCAAACTGCTCTTGGAGGGTTGGGAGAAGTTGCTCTTGGAGGACATTCTGGTACCATTCTTTATTCATGGCTTTGTTTTTAGGCAAGACTGTGAGAGAGCCGATTCCCTTGGCTGAGAAGCAACCCCACACATGAATGGTTTCAGGATGCTTAACAGTTGGCATGAGACAAGACTGGTGGTAGCGCTCACCTTGTCTTCTCCGAATGAGGCGCTTTCCTGATGTCCCAAACAATCGAAAAGGGGATTCATCAGAGAAAATAACTTTACCCCAGTCCTCAGCAGTCCACTGCCTGTACCTTTTGCAGAATATCAGTCTGTCCATGATGTTTTTTTCTGGAGAGAAGTGGCTTCTTTGCTGCCCTCTTGAGACCAGGCCTTGCTCCAAGAGTCTCCGCCTCACAGTGCATGCAGATGCACTCACACCTGCCTGCTGCTATTCCTGAGCAACCTCTGCACTGCTGGTAGCCCGATCCCGCAGCTGAAACACTTTTAAGAGACGTTCCTGGCGCTTGCTGGTCTTTCTTGGGCGCCCTGAAGCCTTTTTGGCAACAATGGAACCTCTCTCCTTGAAGTTCTTGATGATGCGATAGATTGTTGACTGAGGTGCAATCTTTCTAGCTGCGATACTCTTCCCTGTTAGGCCATTTTTGTGCATTGCAATGATGACTGCACATGTTTCTTTAGAGATAACCATGGTTAACAGAAGAGAAACAATGATGCCAAGCACCAGCCTCCTTTTAAAGTGTCCAGTGGTGTCATTCTTACTTAATCATGACAGATTGATCTCCAGCCATGTCCTCATCAACACCCACACCTGTGTTAATGGAGCAATCACTGAAAAGAGGTTAGCTGGTCCTTTTAAGGCATGGCTGCAATGATGTTGAAATGTGTTTTGGGGTATAAAGTTCATTTTCTAGCCAAATATTGACTTTGCAAGTAATTGCTGTTAAGCTGATCACTCTTTATAACATTCTGGAGTATATGCAAATTGCCATTAGAAAAAGGGAAGCAGTAGACTTTGTAAAAATTAATATTTGTGTCATTCTCAAAACTTTTGGCCATGACTATACGTCATGGCATTTAATGCGACATCGCGACTTAAGTCGTGGTGATCGCATTAAAATTCCGACGCCATCTTACCTGTAGGAAGATGGTGTCGGGATCCCGGGCTGCATCCTCCCCAGTCCGGCCTCCCGATCACTGTGATTGGCTGTTCAATTCTGAACAGCCAATC
This sequence comes from Oophaga sylvatica, assembly GCA_033576555.1. Lineage (NCBI taxonomy): Eukaryota > Metazoa > Chordata > Amphibia > Anura > Dendrobatidae > Oophaga > Oophaga sylvatica. The sequence goes on from JARQOD010000006.1 coordinate 179,348,090, forward strand.
TCAGCCTCTCATTGTTTCAGCCAATCAGATTGGCTGAAACAGTGAGGTCCCAGGCTAGGATCGAGTACCGATGTACTCGATCCTAGGCCTGGGCCTAGGAACAGCCAGACCCCCCTGGATTGGCGCGATCGATAGCGCCAATCGCAGGACACAGCCGCGGTATATCCGCGCTGTGCCCTGCCAGTACCTGCCTGGATCGGTGCAGTAATAGCACCGATCCTAGGCCGGAGCCTAGGACAGGGCCTGCAGCTTCTGATTGGCGCGATCGATGTCATCGTCGATCGCGCCAATCACAGGGCACAGCAGCGGTGTGACCGCTCTGTGCCCTGCTTGTTGACCTGTCTAGTAATCGGAGCTATAAGCTCCGATTACTAGGCCGGATCCTAGCAACCGGAATAACAAGGGTCTCCTCTGATTGGTGGGATTGATGTGATCATCGATCCCACCAATGACAGGTCACAGCAGCGATATGACCGCTCTGTGACCTGTCTGCAAACTGGATCTGACCTGTGTGACCGCACTGCAGGGGTCCTCACACTTGCTGAGGATTCCTGCAGTGCGGTCACACTGCCAGATCTCCTCCTGTGCTGGGCCTTGTGGTGCCACAGTAGCCTGTGAGACCACAATACCTGGTGAAGAAAGAAGAGAGAAGAAAGAAGAGGATACAAACGTAAGTTTCTGAGCCCCGATCCACCCCAATCCCCTCTTTTTACCCCCCCTTTGTGCCGCCTCTGCGCACATTTAGCAGCCCCGAGCGTTGATTGGTGATGCAGTTCACTGATCAACACTCGTGCTCACTTTTCTTTTTGCACCCCCCTCCGTGTGCACTTCCAGCAGCCGCGAACTTGATAAGTTACAGCGGTCACTTATCAGAGCTCGTGCCTGCCGTTTTGTTTTTTTTCACCCCCCTTCCGCCACTCCGTGCCACATCCAGCAGCCGCGGAACTTTGATAAGTGACAGCGGTCACTTATCAAGCTCGTGCCTGCCGGTTTTTTTTTTTTTCACCCCCTTTCCGCCACTCCCGTGCGCACGTCCAGCAGCCGTGGAACTTTGATAAGTGACAGCGGTCACTTGTCAGAGCTCATGTCTGCTGGTTTAGACTTTTTTTCACAGGCATTTTTTTCCCTATTTGCTTTCTTTTCTTTTAGCTTTTTCTTTTCAGCATAGTTTGCACAAAACACTATCCCCCCACACATACACATAGTTATAAATAAAGTACACACAAAGCACCACATTCATAAAAAAAATGTCCCGCCCGTCACGTTCATCCCAACAGCGCTATTCAGTGGAGGCATACGCTTTGCTTGCCTCCGACACTGATAGCGGGGGTGAGGATCCCACATTTCTTTACTTTTCAGATTCTTCTTCCTCCTCGGGTCCTGCAGACGCCCCAGGACAGAAGATGAGGCAGAATCAGGAATCAGGTTTGACTCCACCGGCCTCACAGAAATAGACTTTTTCAAAGTCTTTTTCTCTGAGGATTTAATTAACCTCATGGTGGAGCAAACAAATTTGTACGCTCTGCAATTTTTGGCGCAAAACCCCATGTCATCATTTTCCAACTGGTCTGCTGTAGACGCATTTGAAATGATGCAGTTTTGGGGCCTGGTCCTCCATATGGGGATAATGAAGAAGCCAGAAATTCGGCAATATTGGAGTGTTGATATTTTATACAACACTCCACTGTTCTGAATGGTTATGGCCCGGACGCGTCTTGAGGCCATCCACAAATTCCTGCATTATAATGATAATGCACAGTGTCCCCCACGAGATGACCCCAACTTTGACCGTTCGGCCGGTCATCGAACACTTCAACAAAAAGTTTGCTGAAGTGTACGTGCCCCAAAGGGACATCTGTGTGGATGAGTCCTTGGTTCATTTTAAGGGACGGCTCGGATTCCGCCAGTACCTGCCCAGCAAGAGGGCAAGGTACGGTATCAAACTCTGTAAGCTGTGTGAGAGTACCTCAGGGTACATCTACAGCTTTAGAGTTTACGAAGGAAAGGACACCAGGATTGAACCCCCTCAGTGTCCCCCCGTCCTGGGAGTGAGTGGGAAAATTGTGTGGGATTTGGTGCACCCACTGCTGGATAAAGGTTATCACCTTTACACTCATAACTTTTATTCCAGCATCCCACTCAACAAATCCCTCTTTGCACGAGCGTCCCACTCTACAAATCCCTCTCTGCACGAGGTACCGCAGCCTGCGGTACTGTACGCAAAAATCAGAGAGGCCTCCCGAAGACGCTACTTGGGCAGCTGCTCAGAAAGGGTGAGAGCAGAGCCCAATGTAGCGACCACCTGTTGGTGGTCAAGGACAAGAGGGATGGCCTTCTCTTGACCACCATACATGGTGATGGCAGCGCCCTCGGCACTGTACGGGGTACCTCTACACAGGTCCGCTAATCGGACTGTGTACTGGGGTACAATAAAAACATGGGGGGTGTTGATCTCTCCGATCAACTCCTCTAACCGTACAGTGCTTTGAGAAAGGCCAAGGTGTGGTACAAGAAGCTGGCGTTGCACATCGTCCAAATGGCAATGCTCAACGCTTTCCTGCTGTCACGATGTGCACGCAACAGCGATATGACGTACCTTTAGTTTCAGGAGGTAGTGGTTAATGCCCTGATGTTTGGCGCTCAGGAAGGAACGGGCCCCAGTACTTCCGGAACTGAAGGTGCTCGTATCATACCAGGTCAGCATTTCCCAGGGGTGGTCCCGCCAACTGGAAAAAAAGGAAAGCCGCAAAAAAGGTGCCGAGTGTGTTACAAAAGGGGAATACTCAAGGACACCACTTACCAATGCGACACCTGCCCAGAAAAACCTGGCCTGTGTATGAAGGATTGTTTCAAATTGTACCACACCTCCATGCACTACTAAATTACTTTACAGGAAACAGATTAGTTCCAAAAGGGGGGCACATTTAGAAAAGTTCCTTGGGAGTCTACTTTCCAAAATTATGTCACTTGTGTTTTTTTTTTTACTGTTTAGGCACATCAGGGGCTCTGCAAACGGAACAAGACGCCCGCAGACCATTCCATCAAAGTCTGCATTCCAAAACGTCACTACTTCCCTTCTGAGCCCAGACTTGTGCCCAAACAGTTTTTTCCCCACATATGGGGTACCAGTGTACTCAGGACAAATTGGATAACAACTATTGGTGTCCAATTTCTCTCTTACCCTTGGGAAAATAAAAAATTGGGGACTAAAACATCATTTTTGTGAGGAAAAAAAGTAGGATTTTTTATTTTCACACCTGGTCCAATTTCTCCTGTTACCCTTGGGAAAATAAAAAATTGGGGACTAAAAAAAAAAAAAAAAAAAAATCAATATTTTTTTTCACGCCAGGGCATTATAAACTTTAGTGAAACACTTGGGGGTTCAAAGTGCTCACCACACATCTAGATAAGCTCCTTAGGGGTCTAGCTTCCAAAATGGGGTCACATGTGGGGGGTTTCCACTGTTTAGGCACATCAGGGGCCCTCTAAATGCGTCATGGCATCCGTTCTCAATTCCAGCCAATTTTGGTTTGGAAAAGTCAAACGGCGCTCCTTCCATTCCGAGCCCTGCCGTGCGCCCAAACAGTGGTTTTCCCTCACATATGGGGTATCGGCGTACTCAGGAGAAATTGCACAACAACTTTATCTGTCCATTTTTCCTTTTACCCTTGTGAAAATAAAAAAAATGTTTGTAAAAGATCATTTTGCTGACTAAAAAGTTAAATGTTCATTTTTCCCATCCACGTTGCTTCAGCCCCTGTGAAGCACCTGAAGGGTTAATGAACTTCTTGATTGTGGTTTTGAGTACCTTGAGGGGTGCAGTTTTTAGAATGGTGTCACTTTTGGGTATTTTCTGCCATATAGACCCCTTAAAGTGACTTCAAATGTGAGGTGGTCCCTAAAAAGACGGATTTTGGTAAGACCTTAGGCCTCTTTCACATTTCCGGCGGGCGCCTGGCGGCGCCCCGGCATTTTACCGCAGCACCGCATCTGGTTTTTGTCCGGATGCGGCGCAAATGTACATTGCGGCGTCTGGAAAAAAAGCTGCATGTAACGTTTTTTGTTTTTGCCGGATGGTTTCTTATCTCTCCAAGCATCAGAAACCATCCGGCAAAAAAAACGCATTTTGGCCGCCGGAAGTGTGAAAGGTTTTCACATGCGGCGCTGCGGAAAAATGCCGGGGCGCCGCCAGGCGCCCGCCGGAAATGTGAAAGAGGCCTTACCTGTAAAATCCTTTTCAGCGAAGGAAGGAAGGGAGACACTAGTCATTACTAGTGGGTAGGCGGAGCCCAGATAGGATTGACACCTCAGATTAAAAAGAGTGTTGACCGGCCCCTCCAGCTCGGGCTCCTCCTACTCAGCTCTCCAGTCGTACACAAGCTAAGGAAGAGCAAATATCACCAGCGGAGCAACATAACCCCTTCTGAAGAACTTCAGAGAAAAAAACACATGAACACAGGTTATGCATGCAACAGGCAAAAAAAACACACAGTTCCAGGTACTACTCACTGAACCTGACCACTGCGATGAGCTGGCAATGCTGGAACACAGCCTTAGCGCGCCGACCTCAGCTCAGATAATCGCTATCAGAGAAGGGTCACGCCGCATCTGAAACACAACAACACACTTCTGCCATGGGAGGGATGTGTCTCCCTTCCTTCCTTCGCTGAAAAGGATTTTACAGGTAAGGTCTTACCAAAATCCGTCTTTCAGCAGCATAATGGAAGGAAGGGAGACACTAGTCATTACTAGTGGGACGTCCCAAAGCAGTCCAAAAATTAAGGGTGGGAAAAAACCAAAAAAGGCAGATCCCAACAACCTAAGTAAATGCGCAACTAGCGCTAAACACAAGTTAACGAGAACTTTAAACTAGAGCCGCCTGCAGGACCCTACGTCCAAAGGCCGCATCAGCGGAAGCACTAACGTCCACCTTATAAAATTTTATAAACGTGTGGACGGATCGCCAGGTCGCCGCCCGGCAGGGCTGAGTTGCCAAGGCCCCTTGATGAAAGGCCCACGATGAACCCACAGCCCTCGTGGGGTGAGCTCGAATCTTAATCGGGCAAGGTTCGCCTTTACGTCGGTAAGCCTCTAAAAAGGCCGACCGAATCCAACGAGCTATAGAGTCCTTGGAAGCTTGTTGACCACGCCGACGACCTGCTGGAATCACAAACAGGAAGTCCGACTTCCGAAAACTTTGAATAATAGGGAAATAGAACTTCAAAGCCCGCACTAAATCCAATGTGTGCAAGGCCCATTCCCTCGCATTCCTCGGCTCCGGACAGAGCGAGGGTACACAATATCCTGGTTAACATGAAATTGTGACACCCCCTTAGGTAAAAATTCGCCCCGTGAGCGAAGTACTATGCGATCCAGGTAAAACTCCAGAAAAGGAGGCGAGCAAGAAAGAGCCGCCAAATCAGAAAAACCTTTCTCAAAAAGGTGACCGCCACTAGAAAGGCAACCTTCCAAGATAGCAAAGAAAAGCTAGCAGGGTCCATAGGCTCAAA
>JARQOD010000006.1:179353699-179553135 GCA_033576555.1 Oophaga sylvatica
TTACGGGGAAAAGTTGGGACTTGGGTTTTGGGAGGCATTTCAGGTCCACATCGGGGTTCCAAAGGGGCTATCTGGTGGTATGGGAGTAGCGCCTTCCCTGCGTATCCCCTGCGGTTGAAGAAAATCCGCTGCCCAGTTCTCCTCGCCTGGAAATGTGGACCGCTGATATCACAGAGTGATTTCTTTCTGCCCAGGATAGAATGTGTCCTACCTCGCGCATGGCTGCCCTGCTGCGGGTACCCCCCTGATGATTTATGTATGCCACCGCTGTGGCATTGTCGATTGTATTCGGAAAGGGCGGCCCGCCAAAATGATGGTGAAAAAGCTCAGAGCCAGCCGAACAGCTCGGATCTCCAAAATATTGATTGGGGAGGGTCGCTTCTGCCGACACCAAGTCCCCTGAGCTGTATAGTGACGAAAAACATGCTCCCCACGGAAGGCTGGCGTCCGTTGTGACTATCAGCCAATGGACTGGAGGAAAATATCGCCCCTGGCGAAGAGTGATTGTCCCTTGTCCACCACGAAAGCGTCTGTCTGACTGCGGGAAAGACGGCACTGAAAACTGAGCGAGTAAGGGCTCCCGTTCCATACTGCCAAGAGAGCATGCTGAAGGGAGCGGAGATGGAAACTGGGCAAATGGAATGGCTTCGATCGCTCCCCCATCCTTCCTAGGACCCTCATACAAAACCGGATGGTGTGAGGGTATTGGTTGGCGAAGGATCCGTACCTCCTGAGGAGAACTAGAGCCTTCTCCTGAGGAAGAGTTATCAACCCTTGAGCTGTGTTGAAATCATTCCTAAAAAGGTGTCCTTTGAGATGGCACGGGAGACGATTTCTTTAGATTCACCAGCCACCCAGGGAGCAAGGGTGTCTAGCGTAATTGCTGACACTCTTCTCGCAAGCTGATAGGACGGACCTTGATGAGAAGATCGTCCAATATGGCAAAATGACTATCCCCCGGGAGTGCAGAATGGACACAACGGCAGCCATAACCTTTGTGACACCCTGGGGGCTGTGGCTAGTCCGAACGGCAAGGCTGTGAACTGGAAGTGAAGGTTGCCGATGGCAAACCGAAGAAAACCTCTGATGAGGAGGAAATATGGGGATGTGGAGATAGGCATCTGAATGTCTATTGATGCTAGAAATTCCCCTTTTCCATGGCTGCAATAACCGATCGGAGAGACTCCATTCGAAACCGTCGAATTCTGACAAATTGATTTAGTCGTTTTAGGTCCAAATGGGTCTGACAGAGCCGTCCTTCTTGGGTACTATGAACAGATTGGAGTAAAACCCTGACCCCTTTCGACCTCTGGAACAGGAACAATGACCCCGCTGCGCCGAAGAGATTCGACCGCCTTGAATAAGGCGTGAACACGGGATTCTTTTCTGGAAGACGCGAAGGAAAAAATCGATTTGACGGACGATTGATGAATTCTATTTTGTACCCCGAGGAAACTAACTCCCTGACCCACTTGTCGTGAGTAATTGATAGCAAGTGGGGGCGAAACCAGAGTAAGCGGCCGCCTACTCTGGATTAATTGACCGGATTCTGCCTCCAGTCATTTATCCGAATTCTTTGGGATTTAGACCCTCTAGATCTTGGCTGTTGAGATCGCATTCTTCCCAAAGGGTTGGTCTTGTAGGAGACTTGGCGATCTCTGGCCTGATTAGGTCGACCTGAGCCGCTGGAGGTGGCTGGCGCGGCCCAACCTGGGTTACGAAAGGCCCTAAAGCGAGGCTGAAGCTGTCGGCGAAAAGGCTGTCTAATCTCTGCTGAGGAAGGAAACTGCTCTTTCCTCCCGTCGCATCAGATATGAGCTGATCCAACTTCTCGCCAAATAATCGGCCGCTCTGATAGGGTAAGGAGTAAGTGATTTCTTTGAGGTTGAATCCGCTCGCCAAGTTCTCAACCACAAAGCTCTCCTGATTAGCAATCGCATTAGCTGCAGCTAATGCCGCGCAATTTTGCCGCATCCATAGAAGCGTTTGATTAAAAAATCTCCTGCAAGAGCTATCTGATTGGAGATTTCCGTTACCTCAGAAGGCACCTCTATACCGTGAAGGGCTCTATTTAGAGACTCCGACCAAGATATCATGGCCTTAGCAACCAAAGTCGCTGCAAAAGAAGGAGAGAGTGCAGAGCTGATGCCTCAAACACTGAGCGGGCCAAACTTTCAACCAGACGATCCGTTGGATCCTTGATCGAGGAACCGTTAGGAAGGGAGGGAAGCGTTTTTAGACGCTAAACGCGATACAGGAGGATCGACTGTAGGAGATTCTGCCCACACTTTCAGAAGTTCGGGAGCAAAAGGATATCTGGTATTAAGGGCCTTTTGTCCTGCAAAGCGCTTGTCCGGTTTTTCTCGGTGGCGCTGCACCAGCTCCTCAAACTCAGGATGAGCACAAAAACCTTATGAGTTTGTCTGGCTCGTTTGAAAGACACCTTATGACAAGAGGCCAAGGTGGATTCATCTCTATCCCCAGGGATTGATTGACAGCTTCAATCAGACTGTCAATTGTCTCCTGACAATACGGTGCCTCTAGAATTGAGGGACCCTTCAGAATCAGAATCTGAATACTGATCACTTGCCTCCAAAGGAGAGGGAGAGCGAGAAACTGAGCTAAAGGATGCCGAGGCCCCGGACGGCATAGGCGACGCAGTATGGGTTCGCTTCCCATGCGTCTGCCTGGTAAGGCGCGGCCCTGCAGGCCGGAGGTTCCTGAGGCGTAGTGAAGCCGGGTGAACCACTGTCCCTGCTCCTATCGGGAGCTTGAAGGGACTCGATTGCTCTGGTTAATGACGCCACAGATTGAGAAAGAGACAAGGCCATTCCGGAGGACCTGACGCACTAGGCTCGGTTATAGGTAAGGACTCCTGAGCCCGTTCGGAGTCACAGGCTTCGCAGACCCGATTAGTCTGGGCGTGCGGAAAAGGGGATCTACAGGCAATGCATGCAGTATAAAACACCGTGTGGGTCTTAGCCCTTCTGGACATACTGGATCTGTCACAGATTTCCTCCTGTCAGAATAATTTGGATGTGGCGGTGCGGGGTAGTAGCGGTGCGGAGCGCAGCAAAAAAACGGAGCAACCAGGCTGGAGGTAGTAGCACTTACCCCAGTCCTGTTCCCCGAACGTCCTTTAATGATTTTTCACCTCACTTGCTGGACCATGGGGGCGTAAAAAGGAAGACGGAAGCTCCAGACTTCCAAAAAACGCGCTCCCCTTTCAGGGAGGCGTTCCTAAATAGCCGAGCCTAGGGGGAGGGGTCGCAGGGCGCGGCCTAGCGCCGGCAGAAGCAGGGGACCTGATTTCCAGCCGCGGCCTAGTCTCCGGCCGAAGCCGGGGGCTAAAATTTCAGGCCGCGGCTAGCGCTGGCCGAAGCCGCGGCCTAAATTTTCGGCGGCGGCCGCTCGGGATCAGGGGGGGCGGGCCCGCCGGAAGTGCCGCTGCTGGGGGGAGGAGCCCGAGAACGCGCTCCTCCCGAATTACCCCTCGCGTTGCCTGACCCTCGGCAAAAGCCGGGGGCTAGATTTCCGCCCGCGGCCTAGCGCCGGCATGAAGCCGGGAGGTAAATTTTTGGCGGCGGCCGCCCCTGTGTCGGAGGCAGGCCGCCGGATACGGGGGGAGGAGTATGGGGAACTCAGCCATGGACTTGCCCGCTTTTGCCTTGGAGCTGCTCCTGAAAACACCGGACAGCTTTCCCTTTGCTCCAACTCTTCCACGACCGACGATCCTGGATTAAAGGTGGGCGTGATCCACTGGAGCATATGTAGGTTTTTCTCCCAAAAAAGGTCCAGCGTCTCTCAGCCGCAGTGGTTAGAGAGGGGCTTCCCAGAAAAAAAAGGGGGTGAGGATGGTGCAGGCACCCTAACTCCATCACCCCTTCAGGGGGTGTGGGAGAGGGACCATCCGCCTCCTTGCAGCACCACGGTCTTGCCTTGGTGGTGCAGTGGGGGCCGCACGGACTATTTTCTGCCTCTGTACAGCCTAGGGTTTCAATACCTTAGGGTGGTCAGGGCTGAGTCCGGCATTCGTGTCCCACGTCGCGGGAGAGGATACGTGGAGGCTTTACTCCACGTGCTCGCCCGTTGTGTGGTTTGGGGAGATCGGACCCCTTCAAAAGGGTCCGTCGCCCCTGTCAAATCTTCGTGGGAAAATAGAGAGAAAAAAAAAAAAAAAATGGTCTGGAAGAAACCAGACGTGTGCCTCCATCAGACACTAAGCATGAACTGGGTTTGCCTGCGGCCAGTGCTGAGGTGTATACGGCGGAGGAGGAGCTAACCTTTTTTTATGTTTACTTAGTGTCAGCCTCCTAGTGGCAGTAGCATACACCCACAGTCCTGTGTCCCCCAATGAGACGAAGGAGAAATGAAGATGTTGATAGTGATACAACTAATGTCAATGAACCCCCACAGCTTCTTATGCACCAGGACCCTAGCACTAGTGGTAAGTCTGGCAATTACAACCTATTTTAACAGACGTTTTACTGGGATGGTTTAAAGTCTATGAAAAGAAAAATTTCTAGCACTAGTTCTGGAGTATAGAATTTAAATTTATGTTAAGGCAATATTTCACAGAAGATTAACGTTAAGTAAAAATAAAAGAGTGTGTATACGCCTATTTTTTTTATTATTGTAGGCTACAATTCACTTTTGAAGTCTGCCAAATTGACCATTTTTTTAAAAAAACATTTTTAAAACTTTTGTGACATAATTTTTTTCAGTTGCTCTGATATTACTAGTATTACAGCAACTTCACCGGAAACTTGAGTAGCATAACTTTTGAGACAGCCCTTTAGGACGAGGACCATTACATTGTTCAAAAGTTTGTTTCAAAATATTTTCGTTATATTTCTTCAAATACGCAGTCGAATTATATTTTTAATTACTGTGCTTTCAGGGTCAAATATGGCTTGTGCTGCACGTGACAATCAATATCTGGGTACAACTTCAACAAAGCAGCCCAACAAAAAACTGCGTGCAAAGTTTAGAAAAATTCCTCTTAAAGACTACGACGAGCCAGAAAGAACATTTTGATGAATTAATTGCTAATTCATATTTGCAACCAATTCTTCTTTCCGACTAGTTGAACACCCATTGTTTGTACAAATGATCGAAGGAATAAGACCAGGCTACAAACCACCAAGTAGATTTGATATCTCAGGAAAACATCTTCAGGCTGTATACGACAAAGAAAGAGCGGCTTGTACAAAATATTTGAAAGACAAAGTTGTTAACATGAGCTTGGATGGTTGGAGCAACATCCACAACGACCCCATAATTTGCACTTGTGTCACAACAGAAGATGGTGAAACTTACCTTACAGACACAATCGACACATCTGGAAATTCACATACTGCTGAATATTTACTTGAAATTGCTAAGAACTCAATTCACCAATGCCAAGAACAGTTTGGATGTAAAGTAAGGAGCTTAGTTACTGATAACGCAAGCAATGTGGCAAAAATGCGAGCGGAACTGGCACATGAGGATGACACAAATGTCATTACATACGGTTGTTCTGCCCATTTGTTGCATCTTTTGGCAAAAGACCTGCATATTTCGGGTGTCAAGGAACATGTTGTAGAAATTGTTAAATATTTCCGCAATAATCATTTTGCACATGCAACCTACAAGGAAATGGGAGGACTGAGTTGGTTCTACCACAAGATGTTAGATGGAATACCTTGGCTGAATGCTTGGAACTGTTTATTAACAACTGGTCAAAATTAGTGTCCATTTGCGAAACACATCGGGATAAAATTGATGCTAATATACGAAGCAAAGTATTAAATCTTGGTGTGAAAAGAAATGCCGAGGACCTTTTGGAAAGGTTAAAGCCAATATCTATTGCGTTGGATAAAATGCAGAAAGATACTGCAACCATAGCTGATGCCACAGAAGTTTGGAAAGATTTAGAAGGTTCGCTAGATCGCTTGAACCTCTCAAACAATGTAAAGGTTGCAATACACCACCGCAAGGACCAAGCATTAAAAGAAGAACACTATTTAGCCAATATCTTGCATCCCATCTACAGAGGGAAAAAACTATCTGAGGCGGAAATCAACTCTGCAATGGAGTGGCTCGCCAATACTAACCATGACATTGTGGCAACTGTGCTGAATTGAAGTGTGAATCTGCACCATTTCAAAAATACATGTTTGCAGATAACGTCGTTAATGAACTAAAACCACTGGACTGGTGGAAGTCGCAATCACTTGTTCTTCCAGCGAAGATAATAAATGTAGCTACTCAGCTACTGACTGCATCGGCTTCATCGGCAGGAGTAGAGAGATTGTTTTCTTCATTTGGTTTTGTGCACACAACAGTCCGAAACCGCTTAGGAACTGCTAAAGCAGGACAACTAGTTTTCCTATTAAAAGTCCTAAATAAACAGTAGGCTTAAAGGACTGATGTATTCACTGAAGATGTTTGCTTACTTCAAACGTTAGAGATAGGCTATTGTTAAAAAGTACTTACTCTCTGTAGTTCAATTCTGATTGTTTAATAGTGCAAATAAAAATTATTAGGTTTCATAATCATCAACTGTTTTAATATTTTTATTTGTGTAAAATAATTTGATTTGCAAAAGACAAAGTTTTGCTTGTGTACAACTTGATTACAAAATCCTATTTAAATCAAAAAAATCCGATTTAAATCAAAAACATCCGATTTAAATAAAAAAAATCAGATTTAAATAAAAAAAATCAGATTTTTTTGATTTTTTTAAAAAAAATCATGATTTTTATCCACCCTGCTCTCTGCTCTCCCCTGTCCTGCAGGCATCTGCCTGCGGACAAAAATACAGTCACCAAACATGTAACATTACATGTAACAGCGGCTGCCGCAGCAGCCGCTGAAAGCACTCACATACATATAAATGCGGAGTACTCACCAGCCGAGCGCCACAGGGACCCCCAGGGTTTCTGGCGCTATGCCCCTTGCTTCCCCCGGGGCGGGGAACGCAGTGACCCCAGATGCGTGGTTTGCGTCCCCGCCAGGGAAGCAATCCTCATCCCCCAGGGCCGGCATGATTCTGCAGGGACCACCATCAGGGTAATACAGATCCGCCAAGGGAGAGGTGGGGGTCCAGCATCGCTGAGACCCTGAGACCTCTAGACCACTTCTGGTGATCCAAGTCTCTTGTCCGATTAAAATAATAAAGTCTTCTGAGGAGCTGCTTCCAGCAGCGACCATCCTCTGGGACCTCAAATTTAAGACTGGAGAAAGCTGGAGGAGGAGCCCGTGCTGGAGGGGCCGGTCAACACCCTTTTTAATCTGAGGTGTCAGTCCTATCTGGGCTCCGCCAACCCACTAGTTATGAACTAGTGTGTCTCCTTTCCTTCCACCTGCTGCTGAAATGTTATTTATTAACTATTTTCTGTGACATATTTTTTGTTTTAAGGGAATAAAATTCCAAGTTTGAAAATTGCAAATTTTTCAAAATTTTCGCGGTTTTTAAAAAAATAAACGCAAGTTATATCGAAGAAATTTTACCACTAACGTGAAGTACAATATGTCACGAGAAAACAATCTCAGAATCGCAAAGATCCATTGAAGCTTTTCAGAGTTATAGCCTCATAAAGAGACAGTGGTCAGAATTGTAAAAATTGGCCCGGTCATTAACATGCTAACCACCCTTGGGGTGAAGGGGTTAAATGAGGTGTGTCCAAACTTTTGGTCTGTACTGTAAGTGTGTGTGTGTATATAAGTGTGTGTGTGTGTATATATGTGTGCGTGTGTATATAAGTGTGTGCGTGTGTATATAAGTGTGAGCGTGTGTATATAAGTGTGAGCGTGTGTATATAAGTGAGTGTGTGTGTATATAAGTGTGTGCGTGTGTGTATATATATATATATATATATATATATATATATATCAGTGTGTTTATATAAGTGTGTGTGTATACAAGTGTGTGTGTATTCAAGTGTGTGTGTGTATATAAGTGTATGTGTGTGTATATAAGTGTGAGTGTATATAAGTGTGAGCGTGTGTATATAAGTGTGTGCGTGTGTATATAAGTGTGTGCGTCTGTATACAAGTGTGTGTGTATATAAGTGTGTGTGTGTATATATAAATGTGTGCGTGTGTATATAAGTGTGTGCGTGTGTGTATATAAGTGTGTGCGTGTGTGTATATATATATATATCAGTGTGTGTATATAAGTGTGTGCGTGTAAATATAAATATATATATATGTGTGTATATAAGTGTGAGTGCAACTGTGTGTGAGTGCAACTGTGTGTGAGTGCAACTGTGTGTATAAGTGTGTGTGTGTATATAATGTGTGTTGTGTGTGTGTGTATAAGTGTGTGTGTGTGTATAAGTGTGTATGTGTGTGTGCGTAATTGTCCGGACGATAGGGGCAGCAGAGGGCTGTTCCTGACAAAAAAAACAACTGCATGGTGGGGATTGTAACCCCCTTTCCCATACTGTGATCTTTGACAATTGGCGGCAGTGGTGCGATCTGCGTTCTCTCCAGCGTGATCCTTGACAGTGCTCCTTTTCAACAGATATGTACTCTGAATATTGCACTCACAATACAGATTAGAAAGTATTGATTTGGATTAAAAAAAAAAAAAAAATAAAGAACAAGTAAAGGGGCTGAGGTACTGATACAAAACATCTCTACCACATGTTTACCTTACTTCGTACTTGGTATATTTGAATATTAGCGCAAAATACATTTCACACATCATAGAATTTCCTTACCAAATAGTTAACTCTGTGCTTGGCTCCAACAATATGCATAAACATGTGAGTCATTCCCGACCGACATTCACACAGTTTGCATTCATATACACTGTAGGTAGGTTTGTTGTATTGGTATATGTACTCCAGACCTGGAAAAAAAAAAGTGTAAAAGTGTAAAAGAACAGTTAAAAGGGGTTGTCCCATTCTTGATCTAAATGTCTGGCCCCCATAAAATAAAGCCTATACTTAACTCCCGTGGCAGCGCCGTTCCTGCGGTGTCCGCACTCACTCTACCCGAGGCTGTCATGCGGTGTTGTGACACGTGATACCGATGCCCAATCAGAGCTGGCGTCAGTGTCTCAGCCTTCGGATGTTTTAAACATGAAGGGGAAGACTGGGTCTGCAACTGATCTGACTTGCTCTTTATGCTGAAAAAGTCCTAAGGCGGGGACAGGGATGCCAGCACTGATTGGGTATCGGCGTCACAACACCGCACGACAACCCAAGTGAGAGTGAATGCCGACACAATGGGAACGATGTCGGCACTAGAGGGGAGTATAAGCGTTTTTAGGTTATGGGGGCCAAGCGTGGGGTATGAGAAAAAGTTGTCCAATTAGTGGACAAGATCTTTAAATATCAAACCCATTTGTTACTGAACAAACCATGCTTTACACTATTGTGCAAGGGATAAATAAGTAAATTGTCGTCTAGTGATCTACAATCGTGGGGAGTCTACCAGGAATAGGCTACAAAAAAAACTCCCCCACAGTTTCAGAGCAGATTGCTGTTGCATATTTTTGTGTGGACACATGCAAAAAAAGAAGGATTTTTGGAACTGTAAAATCTTTCTTGGAGCCTTCATTGTGGGACACAGGTAACCATGGGTGTATGCTGCTGTTGCTCGGAGGCTGACAAAAAAAAGGTTCGCTCCTCCTTAGCAGTATACACCCACTGACCGACACAAAGCTCGCCAGTTGGTGAAAAACGCAGTATGAGAAGCAACAAGAACTAAATACAGGGCCAACAAAGGCAAAAAACAAATAATAAAATAAATAAATGGGCGCCGTGTACCCCAATGATAGCTCCACGATAGAGAGGATTTTTTTTACTCACTGTAAATCTATTGCTTCATTAGGGAACACGGGTAACCATGCAACGTCCTAAATAAGTCCCAAGGGAGAAAACAGAATATCTTGCTCAAATCGCGTCGGGCGACTGCCGCAGGCAGCATCTTTCTACCCAGCCTGGCATTAGCTGAGGCACATGTATGTACACTAGAGAATCTTGCAAATGTATGAAGAGATGACCAGGTAGCGGCCTTGCAAATATGTGTTGCAAAAGCCTGAAGGCGAACATCCCAGGAGGCCCCCACAGTTCAAGTGGAGTGAGCCCTCACAACCAGAGGGGGGTGGTCTGTTTTTGACATGGTAAGCCTCCAGAATAGCTGAGCATATCCAACGGACGAAAGTAGACTAGGAGGCAGGGAGTCCCTTCTGGAGACCCTTGATAATGACAAACAAGGAATTCGATCATCTGAAGGATGCTGTCCTTGAGAGGTAGAAACGCAGTACTGTGACTAGGTCTAGCTTGTTGAGAGACCTTTTTCAGGGAATGGATGAGTGACGGGCCGAAGGAGAGAAGGTCAATATCCTTGTTGATATTGAACGGGGATACCACCTTAGGAAGGAAGGAGGGCACTAGACGAAGGACCAACTTGTCCTAGTGAAAGACAAGAAAGGGGAAGCGGCAAGAGACGCTAATTCTGAGACCCATCTAATGGAAGTGATCGCAATTAAAAAGGCAACTTTCCAAGAGAAGAAAATACAAGATATCCTGGATGGGCTCAAAGGGGGATCCCTGAAGAAAGCTCAAAACTAGGTTAAGGTCTCACTTGTCTACAGGCGGATGATATGGTGGTGCTAGACAAGCAACTCCCTGAAGGAAGATCCGGACGAGAGGCTAAACTTTATGAAAAGGGATTGAAAGTACCGAGACCTGACCTTTGAGAGTACTAAGACACAAACCGGACTCTAGCCCTGATTGTAAGAACACCAGGATAGATCGAAGGGAGAAGAAACATGGGAGCTGTGTGGCTGTCATCATACCAGCGAAAATAGGCCTTCCAGGACCGATAAATGAATGAAGATTAGGGCTTTCTTGCCTTGATCATGGTCTGTATGACTTGGAGTGAGTAGCTTGCCTCTCAGGACTGCGGTTCAACAGCAATGCCGAGAGTAGGTCTGGTAGCTTCCATGGAACATCTTCGAGCAGGTTAACTAACTCTGTGTACCAGGCTCTTCTGGGACAGTCGGGAGGCCATCAGAATGACTGGAACTCCTTCCGCCTTTATATTCTTGACAAGTCTGGGGATCTGGGGAACGGGTGGAAAATGGTACGAAAGTTGAAACTGAGACCATGGAATGACCAGGGCATCGAAACAGTTCGCCTTGTCATGAGATCTAGTCACGAACCGAGGTACCTTGTGATTCATCCGAGACGCCATCAGATTGACACCGGGAGTGAAACGGGTGGGAAACTCCAACATGCCAGGGGCTGGCTCACTTGGAGAACCACACCCTTCTGCAGAAGGGAATCGACCTCCCGCAGTAGAGCGGCAAATAGCTCGGGCTCTGACGGAATGCGAGATTGACAAAAACTGTCCGGGGGTCGAGAAAGAAACTATGAAGTAGCCTGCCGACACAACCCGCGTCACCCAGGCGTCCGAAACACGGGAAGCCCAAATCGATTCGAATTGGAGCAGGCGACCTCCCACTCGAGAGCACTCGAGTGAGACCCTGGCGTCAGTCCGCCTTAGCGGGCTTTTTGTCAGCTTCCCCCTTGTCTTGACAGAAGCTCTGTTTCCAGGGAGTGCGGGATTTCTGAGAGGTCTTTTTTCCCGAAAAAGATGGACGACCTGATCCCCAAGAGGGCTGACCGAACCGTCCCCTGGACCGAAAGGACCGCCGACCACTACCGACACTAGGCCTGCCAGACGCAGAAGTCACAGCTCTTCGCTGCGGTAAAGCAGTTTCTTTTGCCTTTGCCTTGGCAATCAGCTCCGTGAGGTCAGATCCAAATAGCTGACCACCCTTGTAAGCTAAAGATAGCAAACCTTGCTTGGAAACCGCGTCCCCGGTCCACTGTCTAAGCCACAGTGCTCTCCTGACTGTGACCGCCGAGGATTGCGCCCTGGACAGCAGTGACGCAGTATCCAAACCTGCATCACTGCCATATCGGGCTGCATCCTCCAACAACTTGAAAAGCCCATCTACCTCGGATAGTGGGGATCCATCTTGCCACGCCGTCCGCAGACGGTCTAACCAGCTCAGAGAAGCTTTACAAGCACACATGGACCCTAGTACTGCTCTGAATCCATGACCCGCGGCCTCGTAGATGGATTTCGCCGCCATCTCCGTTTTTCTGTCCAGCGGATCCTGCAGACTCGCCTTCCCTTTAACAGGAAGTAATGAGGATTTGCTAAGCTGGGATAAAGGGACATCCACTTCAGGAGAAGGAATCCAATTATCAATCAACTCCGTCGTACACGGATACAGTGTCTCAAAAAACCGTGTCCCTGAAAACGTTTATCTGGACACAGGCGTTCCTTCTCCACTGCCCCATTAAGCTCATCCAGAGATGGTAATGCTGATCGCGACCTATGCGACTCCTGAAACATCCGGGCCGACTTACCAGGACGTCTAGTTACGTCCTCCGGTAACTGTAACGCCTCCCTCATTGCTCCACTAAAAGCCTCTTTACGGCCCAAAAGAGAGGCAGAGTGTTTCTGCCGATCCTCCTTATCCGAATTGGACATCTCCCCACTCGAGCTTGAAGGGAACCCTCCATACCAGAGATCTCCGAGTCGCTACGCGGGAAGGATGGCACCGGCCTGTGTCGCTTCCTGCCATGAGAGGATCTAGCTGACACCCAATAACCTAGAAGGTCAGACAGGCCATCAATAGAACAAGCGAGGGCCTCCATTTTGACATCACTGAAACCTCCGACCGCTGCGCTTGACGCCGTCGAGGTCTGCGTGTCAGATACGCGAGACTGATCCTGTAGCGGATCTGGGAGACGGTCCGCATCTCCTGGACCCTGATCTGACATGCCCTCACACAGTATATGGCAGGTTAAACCTGTCAGTATCTAGAACAGTGTGGTTTCTTAAAGAAAAAACGAACGCTGAAGGGTTAAAGCTCTTAAAGAGAGAGCTACCCCAGCTGTCCCCCAATTAAGGGTTAACCGCCTAAGAAGGGGTTAATGTCGCAGACTCCCCACAACCTCTGTTAATGAAAAAGGGTGTGCGAGCCCCAGACAAAAAAAGGTGCCTCTTATGAAGTAACAGCTGCAGGACAGCGCAGTCTGCCACCTAATTGTGCCTCAGAAAGGTGCCCTGCGCTGTGGGGGTGAGGGGGTTAAGCTTCTGCCCTGACAGGCAGAAGCGACTCACCCAGCTGGCCGCGGTGCAGTGTCCTAATCGTTTGCTTGCTTGTCTTCGGTCGGTCGGGGGAGAGGAGAGTGAGGAGCCCGAGGAGGCCGTCAGTAATGGCCGCCGCGCTGAAGGAGAGAAGCCGGAAGAAGAGAGGCAGGGTAAAGCGCGCGTTCAGAGCGCTTCCTGCCCGCGAAAGAACGGGAAAGCGCGAAGCCACGCCCCCGCCGGTTTAAAAAAAAACGCGCGACTCCTCCGCTCTCCGCTCCTGCCCCGCTCCCACGTCCTGCAGGCATCCACCTGCGGACAAAAGTACACAAGTCACCAACACTGAAAACATGCAGCAGCAGCCGCTGAAGCACTCAAACACATTAAAAATGTTGAGTACTTACCCAGCTGAGCGCCACAGGGACCCCCAGGGATTTGTGGCACTGTGCCCATAGCTTCCCCCCAGGGCGGGGAACGCAGTGACCCCATAAGCGCGGTTTGCGTCCCCGCCAGGGAAGCAACCCTCATCCCCCGGGGCCGGCAGGGTTCTGCAGGGACCACCTTAAAGGGTAATGCAGATCCGCCAAGGGAGGGGTGGGGGTCCAGCAGCGCTGAGACCCCTGAGACCTCAAGACCACGGGGGTCCAAGTCCCTGTCCGACTAAAATAAAAAATTCTTCTGAGGAGTTGCTCCAGCAGCGACTATCCTCTGTGACCTCAAATTTTAGACTGGAGAGCTGGAGTAGGAGGAGCCCAAGCTGGAGGGGTCGGTCAACACTTTTTTAATCTGAGGTGTTCTATCCTGTGTGGGCTCTGCCTACCCACTGGTAATGAATGTGTCTCCCTTCCTTCCATCTGCTGCTGAAAGGACGTTTAGGTTTAGGCTGGGGAAGGGAGGTATTCTTACCACCAGTGGTGTCCGAGATGATCTGATCCAGCTTAGATCCCAAAAGATGTGAGCCCTGAAAGAGAAGATTGGTAAAGAAGGTTTTGGACGTAGGGCCCGCTTTTCAGGCTTTGAGCAAGAAAATTCTGCATATGGCTACAGTATTGCTGGTAACGTGGGCAGAAAAGCTGGCAATGTAGAGGGATGCGGCGAGCAAATATTTATCTGCGTGCACCATCTCATCCGCTAGATCAGCAAGCTCATCTGTTGAGGGCGTTGATAAAATGCCCTGCCAAAGAAGTTTTGCCCAGGCGGAAACAGATTTGTAAAATGAAGGTGTGGCAGAGACATGCGCCAGAAGCCCCAAAGGCAAACTTGGCTAGGGCTTCGATCTGTCAGTGAAGTCCTTGGCGGGAAGAACCATCACGGAGTGATAGAACAGTCTTAGCGGACAGGCAAGAGACGGAGGGGTCCACAGCCGGGGTTTCTGCCCATTTGCTGATGAAATGAGGACAGAAGGAATATAAAAATATCCAACTGCCTTCTTCCTGGAAAAATATTTAGACTTGAGAGTCCTCAGTGATTGATACCTTTTAATGGCTAACTGAAAAGATGGTAACAAATTGCAAGCTTTCGAGACTACTCCGGTCTCTTCATCAGGCAAAGACTAAAACAAAAACTGAAGAATTACATATATATATATATACACAAGAGGACACAGGAATAGTGCAATAGGTAAGACAAGTGACGTGAAGCAGAACTTTCATTATGGCAGAGGAATGAACATAAATATTGGAACAGATCATAGATAAGGAGAGAGTTTTATTACCCTCTGATTGGGGTCTGGTGTTGTGTTTTGATGCCCCTAGAAGG
Organism: Oophaga sylvatica; assembly: GCA_033576555.1. NCBI lineage: Eukaryota > Metazoa > Chordata > Amphibia > Anura > Dendrobatidae > Oophaga > Oophaga sylvatica. Next base: position 179,368,568 of record JARQOD010000006.1, read on the forward strand.
TCAGAGACGCAGATTCCTTAATTGATATAGAATGACATGAATCCATGTGACACGTTCATTCCAGCACTAAGAGTGTCAAAGGTCATCATAAGTTTGTATTCCCAAACCTTTCTATCTTTCTCAGATTTGAAGTTAGATTTTAATACCAGTAATTCCATATCCATTATGCTATGACCAGGCATACAAAAGTGTTTTGCCACAGGTAAATCCATTCTTTTTTCTCTTATCGTGTGGCGATGAGAATTCATCCTTGTTCTCAGTTTTTGCCCGGTCTCCCCCACATACAGACCCCCAGTTGGACATTTAGTACATATAATTAGGTACACCACATTAGATGTGATTGCAGCTGAAAGTACCTGGGATCTTGTAGTTCTGATGGGAGTTGGGGATCTTTATCCTGTCCGTGGTCATTATAGATGCACATGTTTTACACTTCTTCTGTTCTGTATGTGGGGGAGACCGGGCAAAAACTGAGAACAAGGATGAATTCTCATCGCCACACGATAAGAGAAAAAAGATGGATTTACCTGTGGCAAAACACTTTTGTATGCCCGGTCATAGCATAATGGATATGGAATTACTGGTATTAAAATCTAACTTCAAATCTGAGAAAGATAGAAAGGTTTGGGAATACAAACTTATGATGACCTTTGACACTCTTAGTGCTGGAATGAACGTGTCACATGGATTCATGTCATTCTATATCAATTAAGGAATCTGCGTCTCTGACCTTCTAGGGGCATCAAAACACAACACCAGACCCCAATCAGAGGGTAATAAAACTCTCTCCTTATCTATGATCTGTTCCAATATTTATGTTCATTCCTCTGCCATAATGACAGTTCTGCTTCACGTCACTTGTCTTACCTATTGCACTATTCCTGTGTCCTCTTGTGTATATATATATATATGTGATTCTTCAGTTTTTGTTTTAGTCTTTGCCTGATGAAGAGACCGGAGTAGTCTCGAAAGCTTGCAATTTGTTACCATCTTTTCAGTTAGCCATTAAAAGGTATCAATCACTGAGGACTCTCAAGTCTAAATATTTTTCTATCTACTGGCTAACACGGGACGAAGATACACATTCTTCCTGGAAAGCACTTTTACGGGTGCTCACACTGTTTGGCAAAGTTTCCTTCAAACTCCTTGTGCCAAGTAAAAAACCTGGGGAGGGCGTTTAGCTTTTTTGAATGAGACGGAGTGATCTTGAGAGGGACTTTCCTCATCCTTAATATTGAGGGTCTGATAGACAGCCAGTATAAGACTGTTTACCAGATCCTGAACTTTGGAAGATTGGCCCGTTTCAACGTCAGATTCAGACTGGGAATCAAGATCAGACCCCAGGCCCCGCACCCCCCCCCCAAGGTCGGAGGATAGGTTAGGATAGGGGTTGAACTAGATGGACTTAAAGTCTTCCTTCAACCTTAATAACTATGTTATGAGTGGGAAACCAAAGGCATCCTAGAGTATGTGGAAGGAGGTGAACCAGATGAGCAACTGGAGTGTGCCCGCCTCTAGGACCTTTCCTTTGATCTGCCATGATGAGGGTGCCATATAGATGGGAGCCTGCGATTTGTTCTGAGAAACAACCGGAGCACTGAAGGTGGCTGAAAGGTTAGGTAAACATTCAAGTACCTGTACCAGGGACTGGGATACTTTGGTTAGGTCAGTTACTGATTGAGAAATAGCCCATTCAGAGGGAGAGGTGTTCTCTTGTCCTGGGCAGCTCCTTTGAGGCTTGCATGGTGGAAGGGCTGCAGTCTGGGCAGAAGGCCAAGTCCTGACCTGTGGGTCACTTCACTTCTTTTTCTAGAAGGCGCAGGCGTAGTGAATAGTATTGTGGGAGGGATGGGAGCGAGACACCCTGGGTCTCCGCTAAAGGGAGTGCCTGGCCTTGGATATGCAAAGGGAATGACGAGGAGGGCAAAGCCTATGTGGACCGGAAAAAAGTAGCCTGCACAGAGCCTACCCGTTCCTAGCTAAGGTGGAGATCGGTCCAGCAGTAGGAAGCAGTAGGATCAGCGCTGTGCAGCCCCAAAGGGAATGAAGCGACTCCAGAGATTATGTCAGAGTGCAGGGAATGGAAAGGGCGAGCTAAAGCAAGCCGTGTGTTTTGATGGTGTAGGGAAGTTGGTTAAGCGAGTATGCCTCAAGAGAGATCTGTGATCTTTTCTTTGTGATGGCTCCCCGCCACCTGAAGAGGGACTGTGGAGAAAGAGCGGTGGAAATGGTACCTCTTTGGCGAGGTCCCGACTCCTACTCCATCCCAATGACGACATGAGGAGCACCAAGGTGAGGAGGGGGGGGGGGGTCACTGGAATGAAGGTGTCATACTTCCCACACAGCTGTTGTTCCTGGCGGTGCAGAAGTTTGTGTCGACCCTGAGGATGGCCACTGAGAAGTTGCCACAGTCATTCTCCCGGCACCACTCCTAGGAGAGGGAAGGGGGGGAGCAGACAAATAACCGGCAGCCACCATCCACCCTGAGACATGCTTGAAATGTCAGGGGGAAAAGTCCACCATTGCAGACCAGAAAGTCGACGATGTGGATGGCACCATCCTGTTTTCATGGTCGCTATTTTAGGAAAACAAGGTGAGACTTTACACCCTGTTAACCTGAAGAGAAGAAACTAAAAAACAAAGAAAAGATTAATAACACAAAACAGGGTCATTAAGGATAAAAAGATGGATTCTCTTACTGACACCAAGCTAAAACCGACGAGCTTTCTGTCAGTCGGTGGGTGTACCCTGCTGAGGAGGAGCTAACTTTTTTTTTTGGCTTAGTGTCAGCCTCCTAGGGGCAGCAGCGTAGACCCATGAATGACTACTTGTGTACCCCAATGAAGCGATAAAAAAAACAATGTCTACAAGTTGTGTCTGCCGTTACAGTTTAGCTCCACTGAAGTGAATGGTGCGCCGCAGCAGCAATACCACACACCTGTAGACAGGGAGATGCAGGTTTTACACGAAGACAGAATATTTTTTTAATCCCGGACAAGGATTGCTAAAATATCTGCAACCTACAAGTAGATGAAGATATAATTGATGGAACTGTGCACTTATTCTTTTTATTTAGAATAATGACTAAATTTTAGTCATGATCAAAGACACATAAAAATTAACAATTTTTTTTTTTTTTTTTTACAACTAGGATTAAAACAATACCTTACCTACAGCAGGTTCAGAACCTTTGCATGCATCAACGTGCTCCTGTAATGTACTTAGATCGTTTTCTAGTTTGGTAGTCTCATCTTTCTCTAAAAAAAAAAAAAAAAAAAAAATTACAAAAATTGGAAAATAATGCTCCAAACCTGGGACACACAAGCAATGGCCTTGGGGAGGGTTGCATACAAAACTAAAACTTGAAGTACAGCCTCAAAGGGCAAGTTAAATCATATGTTTTTACTTTCCACAGGATAATTATCAGAAATGAGTGATTTTGCAAGCTGACTATTCTGCCCAACTATGATTAATGCATGAGCTCCGCTGTTTATTGTTGTGGGGGGCACACCAGAGGCCCCGGGAACAAGGTGAAACACAATGTTCGGGTGAGTGAACACTAGTTAGCTGACATCACTGGTGTGACACAGTCACAAGGTAATCAATAGTTCTTACTTTTACCTTTTGCTTGCACAGTAGTCCACATATTCAATTGTTACATGTGGAAGTTAGCTATTTACATCTTGGTGCTACGATTCCTGCTAATGTGGTAGCTGGCATGGATATGTATCTGGTTTCGTATCTAGTGGGGTTATGTGGGACACACATTGTGTGATAATGGGACTTGATATTTTGAGGTTGTCAAGTATTATATTAGTTAGTGGGCAATGTGAAATTTGGATACTGGGAATATGGATTTCGTGAGATAGGAAATTTAATGCCATCGGATTTATGTAGCATTTGTCTACCACTTATTAGTAATACGTTCACCTGTTTGGACAAAGTATTCTAAGATATAATAACAATATATCTATTTTAGAACCATACTGACCGCACTGGGAATCATTGTCGCTTATCAAATACTATTCATTTAAGACCTCCATTGCATCTTCACTCACAGTGCAGGAGTGCCACTAATCTACATCCCCGGGAACATAAGCTCCCAGCCATGGTCTGCCCCCAGAAAGGAGCAGAGAGCAGATGGAAAAAAATGAATCCCCCCTCCCGTGCCCATATACCCATCACACATCCTCCATCCCATAGGCACATCTTTCCTCTTAAAGGGATCTCCGGCATGGAAGTTATGACAAATCCATCCTGCGCTTTGGTTTGACCCCAGGCCTCTCAAAGTGATCCCCGGTATGGAAGTTAGGACCGTTCCACTCTGCGCTTTGGTATTGACCCCAGGCCTCTCTTAAAGGGATCTCCAGTATGGAAGTTAGGGCAAATCCCTCAGCGCTCTGATTCTGACCCCAGGCCTCTCTTAAAGTGATCATTTGTATGGAAGTCAGGGCAAATCCATCCAGCGATTTGGTTTTGACCCCAGGCCTCTCTTAAAGGGATCCACAGTATGGAAGTTAGGACCGTTCCACTCAGCGCTGTGGTTCTGACCCAGGGCCTCTTAAAGGGATCATTGGTATGGAAGTTAGGGCAATTCCACTCAGCGCTCTGGTTCTGACCCCAGGCCCCTCTTAAAAGGATCATTGGTATGGAAGTCAGGGCAAATCCACTCAGCGCTCTGGTTCTGACCCCAGGCTGATGGGATGATGTAGGATATTAGGGGTAGTAGTCTGGCGGCTGTGACGGGATGATGTGGGATATTAGTGGTAGTTGTGCGATGCTTATGGCTGACGGGATGATGTGGATATTAGGGGTAGTTGTCCGGTGACTATGGCTGATAGGATGATGTGGGATATTAGGGGTAGTAGTCTGGCGGCTGTGACGGGACGATGTGGGACATTAGGGGTAGTAGTCCGGTGGCTTTGACGGGATGATGTGGGATATTAGTAGTCCGGTGGCTCTGGCTGACGGGACGATGTGGGATATTAGGGGTAGTAGTCCGGTGGCTCTGGCTGACGGGATGATGTGGGATATTAGTAGTACAGTGGCTCTGGCTGACGGGATGATGTGAGATATTAGGGGTAGAAGTCTGGCGGCTGTGACGGGATGATGTGGGATATTAGTGGTAGTTGTCTGGTGGCTATGGCTGACGGGATGATGTGGAATATTAGCGGTAGTAGTCCGGTGGCTATGGCTGATGTGGGATATTAGTAGTCCGGTGGTTCTGACGGGATGATGTGGGATATTAGTAGTCCGGTGGCTTTGACGGGATGATGTGGGATATTAGTAGTTCGGTGGATGTTTCCGGTGTTATTTGTGTACTTGTGTTTGGATAGATGTTATGGGGTTTTTGATAATGATATTAGTCAGCCCAGTGTCCTTTAGAGGCAATTCTGAATTTGTAATCTGTCTTCACGATTTTAACCCCTTAACGACCAAGCCATTTTGTAGGTTAAAGACCAGGCCAATTTGTGACCACTGTCACTTTATGTGCTTATAACTCTGGAATGCTTCAACGGATCTTGGCGATTCTGAGATTGTTTTCTCGTGACATATTGTACTTCATGATAGTGGTAAAATTTATTCAATATAACTTGCGTTTATTTATGAAAAAACGGAAATATGGCAAAAATTTTGAAAATTTTGCAATTTTCTAATTTAATTTTATGCCATTAAATCAGAGAGATATGTCACAAAAAAATAGTTAATAAATAACATTTCCCACGTCTACTTTACATCAGCACAATTTTGGAACCAAAATTTTTTTTTGTTAGGAAGTTATAAGTGTTAAAAGTTGACCAGCAATTTCTCATTTTTCCAACAAAATTTACAAAACCATTCTTTTTTAGGGACTACCTCACATTTGAAGTGAATTTGAGGGGTCAATATGACAGAAAATACCCAAAAGTGACACCATTTTAAAAACTGCACCCCTCAAGGTGTTCAAAGCCCCATTCAAGAAGTTTATTAACCCTTTAGGTACTTCACAAGAATTGAAGCTATGTGGAAGGAAAAAATGAACATTTAACTTTTTTCCCAAAATTTTTCTTTCGACACAATTTTTTAAAATTTTGTCAAGGGTATCAGTAGAAAATGAACCACAATATTTGTTGTACAATTTCTCCTGAGTACACCGATACCCCATGTGTGGGGGTAAACCACTATTTGGGCGCATGGCAGAGCTCGGAAGGGAAGCAGCGCCATTTGAATTTTTTGGCTGGAATTGAGATTGGACGCCATGTCGCATTTGGAGAGTCCCTGTGTGCCTAAACAGTGGAAACCCCCCACAAGTGACCCCATTTTGGAAACTAGACCCCCCAAGGAACTTATCTAAATGTGTTGTGAGAGCTTTGAACCCCCAAGGGCTTCACAGAAGGTTATAACATAGAGCCGTAAAATTAAAAAATCATATTTTTTCCACAAAAATGATCATTTCATCCCAATTTTTATTTTCCAAAGGATAAAAGGACCCCAAAAGTTATTGTGCAATTTGTCCTGAGTACGCTCATACCCCATATGTGGGGCTAAACCACTATTTTGGCGCATGGCAGAGCTCGGAAGGGAAGCAGCGCCATTTGACTTTTTTGGCTGGAATTGAGATTGGACGCCATGTCGCATTTGGAGAGTCCCTGTGTGCCTAAACAGTGGAACCCCCCACAAGTGACCGCATTTTGGAAACTAGACCCCCCAAGGAGCTTATCTAGATGTGTGGTGAGAGCTTTGAACCCCCAAGGGCTTCACAGAAGGCTATAACGTAGAGCAGTAAAATTAAAAAATCATATCTTTTCCACTAAAATGATCTTTCACCCCCAATTTTTATTTTCCAAAGGGTAACAGGACCCCAAAAGTTATTGTGCAATTTGTCCTGAGTACGCTAATACCCCATATGTGGGGGTAAACCACTATTTGGGCGCATGGCAGAGCTTGGAAGGGAAGCAGTGCCATTTGACTTTTTTGGCTGGAATTGAGATTGGACGCCATGTCGCATTTGGAGAGTCCCTGTATGACTAAACAGTGGAAAGGAAACCCCCCACAAGTGACCCCATTTTGGAAACTAGACCCCCAAGGAACTTATCTAGATGTGTGGTGAGAGCTTTGAACCCCCAAGGGCTTCACAGAAGGTTATAACGTACAGCCGTAAAATTAAAAAATCATATCTTTTCCACAAAAATGATCTTTCCACCCCCAATTATTATTTTCCAAAGGGTAACAGGACCCCAAAAGTTATTGTGCAATTTGTCCTGAGTACGCTGATACCCCATATGTGGGGGTAAACCACTATTTGGGCGCATGGCAGAGCTTGGAAGGGAAGCAGCGCCATTTGACTTTTTTAGCTGGAATTGAGATTGGACGCCATGTCGCATTTGGAGAGCCCCTGATGTGCCTAAACAGTAGAAACCTCCCACAAATGACCCCATTTTGCAAACTAGACCCCCCGAGGAATTTATCTAGATGTGTGGTCAGCACTTTGAACCCCCAAGGGCTTCACAGAAGTTTATAACGTAGAGCCGTGAAAATAAAAAAAAATCATATTTTTTCCACAAAAATGACCTTTTTGCCCCCAAATTTTTATTTTTATAAGGGTAACAGGAGAAATAGGACCCCAAAAGTTGAAGTGCATTTTGTCCTAAGTACGCTGATACCCCATATGTGGGAGGGAACCACTGTGATCGCCTTACTGCGATCTTTGGGAGGCAGAATGAACAAATCCACAAACGGTGAAGGATTGGTTTTCTTTTTTACGCCGTTCCTCGTGCGGTATTAGTGATTAGGCGACTTTATTCCTCGGGTCGGTGCAATTATGGCGATACCAGATTTACACTCTTTTTTCATGTTTAGCTTCTGTCACACTCTAAAAGACGCTTTTTTGGAATAATTTTTTGTAAGAAATTTTTGCATCGCCGTATTTTGAGAGCTATAATTTTTCCATATTTCGGCCGACAGAGTTATTTGTGGGCTTATTTTTTGCGGGACGAGCTGACGTTTTTATTGGTACCATATTCGGGCACATAACGTTTTTTAATCGCTTCCTATTCCGATTTTTGTGTTAGCAGAATGAACAAAAACCAGCAATTCAGGAATTGTTTTTTTTTTTTCCCTCCGTTCAGCGTGTGGTAAAATTGATAAAGCAGCTTTATTCTTCGGGTCACTACGATTACAGCGATACCTCATTTATATATTTTTTTATGTTTTGGCGTTTTTTACACAATAAAAAGTTTTATAGAAAAAAAGACGGATTTTGGTAAGACCTTACCTGTAAAATCCTTTACAGCGAAGGAAGGAAGGGAGACACTAGTCATTACTAGTGGGTAGGCGGAGCCCAGATAGGATTGACACCTCAGATTAAAAAGAGTGTTGACCGGCCCCTCCAGCTCGGGCTCCTCCTACTCAGCTCTCCAGTCGTACACAAGCTAAGGAAGAGCAAATATCACCAGCGGAGCAACATAACCCCTTCTGAAGAACTTCAGAGAAAAAAACACAAGAACACAGGTTATGCATGCAACAGGCAAAAAACCACACAGTTCCAGGTACTACTCACTGAACCTGACTACTGCGATGAGCTGGCAATGCTGGAACAGAGCCTTAGCGCGCCGACCTCAGCTCAGATAATCGCTATCAGAGAAGGGTCACACCGCATCTGAAACACAACAACACACTTCTGCCATGGGAGGGATGTGTCTCCCTTCCTTCCTTCGCTGAAAAGGATTTTACAGGTAAGGTCTTACCAAAATCCTTCTTTCAGCAGCAGAATGGAAGGAAGGGAGACACTAGTCATTACTAGTGGAACGTCCCAAAGCAGTCCAAAAATTAAGGGTGGGAAAAAAACAAAATAGGCAGATCCCAACAACCTAAGTAAATGCGCAACTAGCGCTAAACACAAGTTAACGAGAACTTTAAACTACAGCCGCCTGCAGGACCCTACGTCCAAAGGCCGCATCAGCGGAAGCACTAGCGTCCACCTTCTAAAATTTTATAAACGTGTGGACGGATCGCCAGGTCGCCGCCCGGCAGGGCTGAGTTGCCAAGGCCCCTTGATGAAAAGCCCACGATGAACCCACAGCCCTCGTGGGGTGAGCTCGAATCTTAATCGGGCAAGGTTCGCCTTTAAGTCGGTAAGCCTCTAAAAAGGCCGACCGAATCCAACGAGCTATAGAGTCCTTGGAAGCTTGTTGACCACGCCGACGACCTGCTGGAATCACAAACAGGGAGTCCGACTTCCGAAAACTTTGATAATAGGCAAATTGCAAGGCCCATTCCCTCGCATTCCTCGGCTCCGGACAGAGCGAGGGTACACAATATCCTGGTTAACATGAAATTGTGACACCCCCTTAGGTAAAAAGTCGCCCCGTGAGCGAAGTACTACGCGATCCAGCTAAAACTCCAGAAAAGGAGGCGAGCAAGAAAGAGCCGCCAAATCAGAAAACCCTTCTCAAAAAGGTGACCGCCACTAGAAAGGCAACCTTCCAAGATAGCAAAGAAAAGCTAGCAGGGTCCATAGGCTCAAAAGGCCCATGTTGAAGAGCCTCCAATTACAAGATTGAGCCGCCAAGGAGACACAGGCGCCTTCCGCAGCGAAAACTGACGGGTTACTCCGCGAAAAAAGGAACGTACGTCCCTACGCGAGGCGATAGCCTTCGGAAAAGCAAAGACAGGGCAGAAACCTGACCCTTCAGAGTGCTAACTGCCAAACCCTTGTCCAGCCCGTACTGCAAACGGCCAACAAATTGGGAATGGAAAGAAACCTCGGGTTCCTTGAAGAACCCGAACACCACAAACAGAAGGCTTCCCAAGACTTGTGATAAATCCTAGTAGTAGCCGGACCTCTGGCAGCTCGCAAAGTGGCAATGACTTTGGCTGAAAAACCTTGACGGTCAATATTTCGGTCTCAAGAGCCACACCGTCAAACGCAGAGACTTCAGGTCCGGATGACGAACGGGCCCTTGGGTTAACAGGTCCAGGCAAAGAGAAAGTGGAAAAGGAGGCGCTGCCAGAAGCGACACCAGTGTCGAGAACCACGTCCTCCTTGGCCAATCTGGGTCTATCAACATAGCCGGGATTCTTCCAGTCTGATCCGACGCAACCCCAGAGGAAGTAAGGATATCGGCGGACACATAGATTAGCTCGAATTGGTCCAACGGAGCCACCAGAGCATCCACCGCCACAGCCTTCAGGTCCTTGTACCTGGACATGAAAGTCGGTAACTTGGCATTGAACCTGGATGCCATCAAATCCACTTGGGGAGTTCCCCAACGGGAGCACAGCAGTGCAAAAATCTCCGGATGAAGACTCCATTCTCCGGGATCCATCTTTTCACGACTGAGAAAGTCCGCCGTGATATTCTGAACTCCCGGAATGTGGATCGCAGAGATGGCTGGCACTCTGGTCTCGGCCCATACCAGAATCCGAGATACCTCCACCATGAGCCTGGAACTCCTTGTCCCGCCTAGATGGTTGATATACGCGACCGCCGTCGCATTGTCTGTCTGCACTCGGACTGGCAGACCGCTTAAAAGGACCGTCCAGTGTTGGAGGCAAAGGAAAATTGCCCTCAATTCCAGGCTGTTGATCGGCAGGACAGACTCCTCCGACGACAATACTCCAGAGATCGTTCCAGACACCACCCCAGCCCGTCAGGCTGGCATCGGTGGTTATGACTGACCACCTCGGAAGGAGGAAGGACTTCCCCAGGGATAACGCTTCCGGACGTAACCACCATCCTAGAGACTTTCGCACCCTGTGGGAGACGATTCGATCCCAACGGCTCAGAATGAGCCTTTGGAGGGCCCTGGAATGAAACTGGGCAAACGGAAATGCCTCCATGGACGCCACCATAAAACCCAGAAGGCGCATACACCTTCGAAGGGACATCGCTGTCGAAGACTTCATAACCTGTACATGTCGAAGGAGACATGCTTGCTTGTCTGGAGGCAGAGACACCACTGCTCGTACCGTGTCGAAATGCATTCCCAAAAACAGGATTGACTGCGACGGTTCCAGAGACGACTTCTCCCAATTGACCAGCCACCCGAAGTCCTCCAGGAGCTGAAGGGATAGATTGCGAGCAGCCAAAGCCTCCTCCTTTTAGGACGCAACAATCAAAAGGTCGTCCAGGTAGGGAAGAATCGAAACCCCCTGTCTTCGAAGAATTGCCATGAGAGGCGCCAGAATTTTTGTAAAAACTCTGGGCGCTGAGGCCAACCCGAATGGCAGAGCCACAAACTGGTAATGGTCCTGACCTATGGCAAAACGAAGGGAGGCGTTGGTGGGCCCTTCCGATTGGAAAGTACAAATAAGCGTCGCGAATGTCGATTGACACCAAAAAATCGTTCTGCGACAGGGCCACCAAAACGGAGCGAAGCGACTTCATGCAGAATTTCCGGGCGTGGACATGCCGATTCAATCTTTTGAGATCCAGAATGGGGCCCAAATTTGTCCTCTTTTTGGGGACCACAAAGAGGTTAGAATAAAAACCTTCTTCCCCGCCCTCCGGCGGAACCGGCACCACCACACCTTTCTGCAGAAGGGAATCTACCTCCCGCAGTAGAGCGGCAAAAAGCTCGGGCTCTGACGGAACGCGAGATTGACAAAAAAACTGTCTGGGGGTCGAGAAAGGAACTCTATGAAGTAGCCTGCCGATACAACCTGTGTCACCCAGGCGTCCGACACGCGGGAAGCCCAAGTCGGTTTGAATTGGAGTAAACGACCCCCCACTCGAGAGCGCTCGAGTGAGACCCTGGCGTCAGTCCGCCTTAGCGGGCTTTTTGCCAGCTTTCCGCTTGTCTTAACGGAAGTTCTGTTTCCAGAGAATGCGGATTTTCTGAGAATTTCTTTTTTTTTTTTTTTAAAAAAAAGAGAGACGACCCGAACCCCCAGAGGGCTGACCGAATCATCCCCTGGACCGAAAAGACCGTCGACAACTACCGGCACTAGTCCTGCCAGACGCAGAAGTCACAGCTCTGCGCTGCAGTAAAGCCGTTTCTTTTGCCTTTGCCTTGGCAATCAGCTCCGTGAGGTCAGATCCAAATAGCTGACCACTTTGTAAGCTAAAGATATCAAACCCTGCTTGGAAACCGGTCCCCGGTCCACTGTCTAAGCCACAGTGCTCTTCTGACTGTGACTGCCGAGGATTGCGCCCTGGATAGCAGTGACGCAGTATCCTCCAACAACTTGAAAAGCCCATCTACCTCGATAGAGGGAATCCATCTTGCCACGCTGTCCGTAGACGGTCCAACCGGCTCAGGGAAGCTTTACAAGCACACATGGATCCTAGTACAGAATCAATGACCCGCGGCCTCGCAGATGAATTTTGCTGCCATCTCCGTTTTTCTGTCCAGCGGGTCCTGCAGACTCGCCTTTCCTTTAACAGGAAGATCTGCTAAGCTGGGATAAAGGGACATCCACTTCAGGAGAAGGAATCCAATTTCAACTCTGTAGAACACGGATACAGTGTCTCAATTATCTGGACACAGGCGCTCCTTCTCCACTGCCCATTAAGCTCATCCAGTGATGGTAAAACTGATTGCGACCTATGCGATGAAACATCCGGACCGACTTACCAGGACGTCTAGTTACCTCCTCCAGTAACTGTAAACGCCCTCATGGCTTCCAAAAGAGAGGCAGAGTGTCCCTGCCGATCCTCCTTGTCCGAATCGAACATCTTCGTTACGCGGGAAGGAAGGCATCGGCTTGTGTCGCTTCCTGCCATGAGAGGATATAGCTGACACCCAATAACCTAGAAGGTCAGACAGGCCATCAATAGAAACTAGCGAGGGCCTCCATTTTGACACCACTGGAACCTCCGACCGCTGCGCTAGACGCCATCGAGGTCTACGTGTCAGATACGCGAGACTGATCCTGTAGCGGATCTGGGAGACGGTCCGCATCTGACCTGTCCTTGCACAGCATATGGCAGGTTAAACCTGTCAGTAACTAGAACAGTGTGTTTCTTAAAGAAAAAACGAACGCTGAAGGGTTAAAGCTCTTAAAGAGAAAGCTACCCCAGCTGTCCCCCATTAAGAGTTAACCGCCTAAGAAGGGGTTAAAGTAGCAGACTCCCCACAACCTTGATAATGAAAAGGGTGTGCAAGCCCCAAGTGCCTCTTATAAGGCACCAGCTGCAGGGCAGCTATGCCACACTAAACAAGAACGTTAAAAGAGATCGCTAAAAAATTGCGCTGTTTTGTACATCGCAATGACCGCCAAAGTTGTTAAGATCAGTAATCGCCCAGATTGGCAGCTACTAGCGACATTAAAAACGATCACACAAACGATCGCATTAGTATGCGTCGTTATTTGGATCGTTACGTATAGTGGTAGTTTTAACTTTAATGTCGCAGACTCCCCACAACCTCTTTAATGAAAAGGGTGTGCGAGCCCCCTTATGGGATAACCGCTGCAGGACAGCGCAGTCTGTCACTCATTTGTGCCTCAGAAAGGCGCCCTGCGCTGTGGGGGTGAGGGGGTTAAGCTTCTGCCCAGACGGGTAGAAGCGACTCACCCAGCTGGTCACGGTGAAGCGTAAGACCGCCGACTTTGCCGGTAGGGGAGGAGAGTGAAAAGCCTGCTCCATTAATGGCCGCCGCGCTGTGCCTCCGATGTGCTCCTGAGAGAAGCCGGAAAAGGAGACAGCAGTAAAGCGCGCGCTCAGAGCGCCGCGAAAATTCAAAAAAAAAAAGGGCGCGCAACTCTTCTCTCCCCCGCTCCTATGTCCTGCAGGCATCTACCTGCGGACAAAAAACACCAGTCACCGACATGTATACATGTAACAGCGGCTGCCGCAGCAGTCGCTGAAGCACTCAAAACACATTAAAAAATGTTGAGTACTCACCAGCTGAGCGCCACAGGGACCCCCAGGGATTTGTGGCGCTGTGCCCATCGCTTCCCCCCCAGGGCGAGGAACGCAGTGACCCCAGCAGCGCGGTTTGCGTCCCCGCCAGGGAAGCCACCCTCATCCCCCAGGGCCAGCAGGGTTCTGCAGGGACCTCCATACAGGGTATACAGATCCGCCAAGGGGGAGGTGGGGGTCCAGCAGCGCTGAGACCCCTGAGACCTCTAGACCCTGAGCCCAAGTCTCTGTCCGATAAAAATAAAAAAATCTTCTGAGGAGCTGCTTCAGCAGCGACTATCCTCTGAGACCTCAAATTTTAGACTGGAGAGCTGAGTAGGAGGAGCCCGAGCTGGAGGGGCCGGTCAACACTCTTTTTAATCTGAGGTGTCAATCCTATCTGGGCTCCGCCTACCCACTAGTAATGACTAGTGTCTCCCTTCCTTCCATTCTGCTGCTGAAATAATTATTTTTGCATCAGTTTATTCCGCGAGCTATAACTTTTTTATTTTTTCGCTGATGATGCTGTATAGCGGCTTGTTTTTTGCGGGACAAGATGACGTTTTTAGCGGTACCATGGTTATTTATATCCGACTTTTTGATCGCGTGTTATTGCACTTTTTCCAAGCGATATGATGATGCCGCTTGGAAAAAGTATAATTTACTACTTTTTTGTGTTTTTTTTTTACGGCTTTCACTGAAGGGGTTAACTAGGGATACTCTTTTATAGATGGGATTTTTACGGACGCTGTGATACCAAACATGTGTTTTTTTTTTATTGTTTTTTTTTATTACATAAAAATGTGTGTTTTTTTAGGGGATTTTTTTTAAATTATTTTTTTTATATCTTTTTGCAATTTTTTAAAAAAAAAATGCTTTTTTTTTAACTTGTCCCTTTATGGGACTTTCATTTTTTTTACTTTTATTGCAGTTACAATGCATTGCAATGCTCCAGCATTGCAATGCATTGTACCTATAGTGAAAGCTGCTGTGACCATGATCACAACAGCTTTCCGTAGCTAGATGACCCGGAGGTTGTCATGACAACCCCCAGGTCATCAAGGCAGAGATCGGGCCCTGCAAATACATTGCAGGGCGCTGATCTGAGGCAGAGGGAGCTCCTGACCCTCTGCCACCCCCCTGAGCGCTGAGATCCCGCTCGATCGCAGCAGTCAGGAGGCAGCCAGGGGCGGTGGGGGCGCCACTCCTGGCTGTCAGTGCAGGAAGCTCGGCCACTGCAGCGCCGGCTCCTGCACTGATCGCGCTGGAGATGCTGAAATTTCAGCCTCTCCTGCGCGATCGCTGCTGTTTTGGTCAGTCAGATTGACTGACCAATCACAGCGCTGTAGGTGCGGGGACCGACGGCAAAGGTCCCCACACCGCCTGCCGTGCCTGTCAGCTGTCTGTGACAGCTGTCGGCACTGAACTACCACTGCGTGTTTACACGCAGTGGTAGTTCAAAGGGATGACGTTCAAAGGGATGACGTGCACAGTCCATCAAGGTGCCAAAACTGACAGCTTGCCATGACGGACTGTGCAAGTCAGTGGACATTAAGGGGTTAAATTGTTTGAATAAAGATTACATACTCAAATTCTACTTCTATAGATCTTCTATAGAGTCCTTGATGAGTTTCAAGGGCTGTCTGTCATTCCACACTCACCCTCCAAGCGAGCCAAATATGGCATTAAACTGTACAAAATCTGCAAGAGCACATCAGGGTACACATCTACTTTCCTAATATATGAAGGTAGGTACCGCCAGAGTAGCCTAAAATGCCCCCAAAGAATTGGTATCCCAGGTAAAAATTGTCTGGGAGCTATTGACACCCTTTCTTCATCAATGGTATCGCATGCATACCGACAACCATTACATGAGTATCCCCCTATACAAATCCCTACACACTGCAAATACAGTATCAGCCGGACGTGAAAATGTAGTGATAAGGGTAGGCTGACATGACTCTGGGAGGGAGTGACTACATGGGAACAGTAGTGATAAGGGTAGGCTGACATGACTCTGGGAGGGAGTGACTATATGGGAACAGCTGGGGGGGGCTAGGGAGAAAGATGAGCCGAGGGGTAGTGGCCTTAAAGTAAAGGGGACATGACATAGGTAGAGGTGCGGTTAGGAGGCACAAAAGGACTGGCCTGGGGGCGAGCAGCCCTCTTTGGCCTATGAAGACTGGACAGCAAGACCGACTACCAGTCTCTCCCCCTAAAAGAGCCACCGAAGCCGCCCACTACACCTACCGGTATGGAGGCACTGATAGGGAAACTCCAAGAAGCAGCCAGCATTCACCCCCCTGGGCTGGCTATAGGAGTCTATTAATCGGATCCTGGGCGGTAGCGGGGGTCCCAGCAAGTCCCGGCTATCAGCCACCAGGAAGTCAGGAGCGGGGTCCCGGAGGAGGCGGGTCACGGTATCCCGCGATGTGAGCGGTGTCTCGGGGCAGCAGGGGATATCGGGTAGTATGCCTGCCGCGGATGCGTCACGCTCCGGCGGCAGGCAGAAGGAGCGCAGCACAGCGACCCCCCGCAGAGCAGAACCAGCAGCACAGTGACCCCCCCCCGCAGTGCACTAAGAGCGAGTGGCACGGTAAACAGGCCGTCCAGCGAGACGCCCATCTTATTAGTATATAAAAGGGGGCTGTCCAATGAGATGCCTGAGGGGAATGAAAGACCCATTAGGCTGGCCCGCAGCACCAGGCCCCCAGAAAGGCTGTCTTTGGACATGCCTGTGCGAGCCCAGCGTCGCTTTAGAAGTCCCTCCGGGGACCCTCAGGGCCCAGGTTATAGTAGGAGGAGCAGGCCCTGGCAAGGGAGGGACCCCATTCGGTGCCCGGGGCCCCTCGCATGGCAGGAGCAGAGCATCTCCCCCGTGGATGGAACGTCGAACATTCATCCCAGAGGACCAGCAGAGACAATGTCACCGAAACAGCCCTCTCGGAGGAGACGTACCGAGGCACAGCGATCTCACGAACCAGAGGAAAGGCGGCCGATCAGGGCCTTGGAAACAAGTTTTACGGAACCCACATTGCACACGGCCCAAGATCAGTCCGATGAGGACGACGACATGGAGGATTCTACAACCACAGCGGCCGGAGGGATGTCAGCGCCCTGGCGGCCTGCTAATTATGACTATGTTTTGTCCGTCTTTTGTATTGGCACATCACAAGTGGGTGGGGGTAGTCCGGGACCACCAGGGGAAAATGTATTTCCTGACACATCGATCCCTAATTCACCCAGCAACGAGTTGGTAGCGTTGTTAACAAGCTTAAAAAAGAGGGTCTTAGAAGGGTCAGGGCCTGCACAATTATCTGCCTGGACTAGCCCGTACACTCCTCAAAAGGGGGGCACGAGTGTGAGTGAAGGTGCCATAGTTGAGTCTGAAACAATGTTGGCAGGGGAGGAAGAGAATGGTCATTTAGACGACAGGGCGCGGGGGGAGGTATACATTTGTTTCTCTGGCCCCTTAGGCGCTCACCTTAAAAAAGAAGTTAGGGAGAAAATTTGGAAAGATGAGTATGTTGATTTTTTTCGCTGTTGCCATTGGATAAGTTGAGTTTTGAGAGATTTGGAAAAATGGGTGGGGGGGTAAAAAGGATGAGGAGGAGGGGCGTCGAGGTCAGGTGATACCGCAGATATTCACCATTTGGTTACAAGCCGTTGCGATCTTGACCAGTGTTATAGGGGAGAAAGCACCAGGAAACTGCTCCCAACTATTTTGCTATATGGACTCCATTGGTGAAGCTTACAAAACATATGGAGGGCAAGCGTGGTTGCGATATGATGAGCAATTTCAAAAGCGTAAGGCCATTCGCCCTTCCATTAGATGGGATCAGAAGAATATTGGCCTCTGGTAAAGTTTATGGCCCCTAATAATAGACATGGAAATCCCTTTAAGGGGAGGGCCGGTAATACCTGCCATGCAGGGTATGGATCAAGAAGCCAGGCGGCAGTAAGTTTTCAAGCCCGATGTGTCACGCAACAAACCAGGTTGTGTTGGCAGTTTAATGATAGCCAATGTAACTTTGGCCCCGGCTGCAGATTCAAGCACTTGTGTGCAACATGCAACGGATCCACACACGGGGCCATCAAATGTTTCAGTAGGAACAGCGGAAGGGCAGGAGGCAATGGCTATGGTCAAGGTGCAAACACCAATCAAGCTATACGCGATGCTTCCCCTATCTAAATAGATACCCCGATAGAGTCAAGGCACACCTACTAACACGAGGCTTCAGAGACGGTTTCATGATTCCCTCCCCAACATTTCAAATACAAAGAAAGTTGAAAAAAATTTACATTCGGCCTATCAGCACTCGGAGGTCGTGAGAGAAAAAAATAAAAAAAAGACGTGCTGCTAGGCCGAATGGCGGGTCCATTTAAGTCCCCACCCGTTCCAGATTTAGTTGTTTCTCCTTTGGGTATCGTGCCTAAGGAACCAAATAAGTACCGCATGATTCACCACAAGTCCTACCCCCGGGGCAAGTCCGTTAATGATGGCATTGACCCAGAATTATGTTCAGTTGTTTACGCATCTTTCGATGAGGCATTGCAGTGGGTGAAAAGATGCGGAAGAGGTGCTTTAATGGCAAAAACTGACATGGAATCAGCTTTTCGGCTACTGCCAGAACATCCCAGTAGTCAGCAATTGCTCGGTTGTTATTGGGAAGAGGAATACTTTGTGGACAGGTGTTTACCTATGGGCTGCTCTCTGTCATGTTCATTCTTTGAGGCTTTTAGCACTTTTTTGGAGTGGGTTGCAAAAGACATTTCAGGTTTGGAATTATTGATACATTATTTGGATGATTTTTGATGTGTAGGCCCACCTAAGTCGCAGGTGTGTGATACCATTTTGAGGAGCCTGGAGTGGGTAGCTAAGGAATTCGGGGTCCCCTTGGCCCCGGAAAAAACGGTCGCCCAACGTCATGTATTTCTTTCTGATAGATACAGAAAACTGGAAATGTCTCTTACCAGAAGATAAGGTGTCAGGCTAAAGGCTGAAGTAGGTAGAGCGTAGAAAAGTAAAAAAAACTGAGGCTACGGGGAGGTTCAGTACTTGCTGGGCAGCTTAAACTTTGCATGTCGAGATATGCCCATGGGTAGAGTTTTTTCAAGAAGATTGGCGGGGGCAACAGCGGGTGTTAAATCGCCTCATCATTACATTCGATGATCGGCTGGAAACAAAGCAGATTTGGCAGTCTGTGGAACATTTTTAGACAAATATAACATGCGATCTTTGATGATGGATAATTTGTGTAGTAATTCAGACATTGATCTATACACTGACGCAGCTGGCAACTCCGGTTTTGGAGCTTACTTTCAAGGTCAATGGTGTGTGGCTAAATGGCCAGAGGAATGGGTCCGGCCCGGGCTGGTTAAGAACATAGCGCTTTTGGAGATTTTCCCCGTATTAGTAGCAGTGTCATTGTGGAAAAGGAAGCTAAAAAACAAAAAGGTTCATTTCAAATGTGATAACATGGGCGTGGTGAATGCCATAAATAAGATAACCGCTTCATCCTCTCCAGTAATCAGAGTGTTGCAGCAGTTGGTGTTGGACTGCTTATCCATCAATACGTACTTTACTGCGTCGCCATGTCCCGGGCGAATATAACTCAATAAGTGACGCACTTTCTCGTTTTCAGTGGGAGCGGTTCCAGGCGTTGGCCCCGAAGGTGGAAGAAGAGGGCTCACCTTGCCCTTCCCGGACTCTGGAATGTGGTATCAGGGCTACCGAAACATTAATCAGGTCATCGTTATCGGGTAGCACCTGGGCAGCTTATTAGCGGGCATGGCAGCTTTGGGAGGAATGGTTAGGGCAAGGGAAGGAACACTTAGCAGAGGAGGAGCAGGTAGGCGTGGTATCGATGGGAATTAGGCAAGTGGCAGAAGGTAAGTGGTCAACGGCAAATATAAATCAGTTAATTTCCGGATTAGCTTTTGGTTTTAAACTTCGGAACAGAACTGATTTAAC
Source organism: Oophaga sylvatica (assembly GCA_033576555.1). Taxonomy (NCBI): domain Eukaryota; kingdom Metazoa; phylum Chordata; class Amphibia; order Anura; family Dendrobatidae; genus Oophaga; species Oophaga sylvatica. The sequence goes on from JARQOD010000006.1 coordinate 179,388,367, forward strand.
AAATAATTTTTTAGTAAGGCAGGTGTTCAGGGCTTTTCGTAAAGGAAAAATTCAACTAGATAACAAAAAGATATGCACTGGCCTGGAACGGGGGAAGACTTGCTTAAATTGATTAACCAGCTCAGGTGAGAAAGAGTATCGCAAATGATACGAACGCACTCCGCAAAGTACTGAAAATACGGACCCTGGATTAGAAAGTCGTCCAAGTAGGACAGAATGACCACGCCCCGAGAGTGCAAGATGGACATGATGGCCGCCATGACCTTTGTGAACACTCTGGGAGCGGTAGCGAGGCCGAGGGGTAAGGCCATGAACTTGAAATTGCTGTACGCGAATGGCGAAGCGCAGAACTTCTGGTGAGATGAAAAAAAAAAATCGGAATATGGAGGAAAGCATCCCGAATATCGATGCTAGAACTCCCCTTTTTCCATCAAAGCAATGTCTAAGCAGAGAGACTCCATAAGGGAATGGCAGACTATGACAAGCCAGTTTAAAAGTTTGAGATCCAGTATGGGTCTTGTGGTTCCGTGTTCTTTTTTCGGGACCACAATCGGTTTCGAGTAGAACCCCTCGAACCCTTTGTTTTCCGATACTGGAACAACAACCCCATGTTGAGGCCATGAATAAATGGCTCGGGGAAAAAAAAAAAAAAAAAAAATCTTGCCCGTGCCTCTGATTTTGGAAGACAAGAAAAAGAACCATTGTGTTGAGGGACGAAATGAAAACTCGATTTTGTTGTCGACGCCGAAAGGGACGCCTAATCCTTTGTTGGTGAAGAAATTTCTTCTTTCCTCCTGTAGCATCAAGATAAGCTGATCCAGCTTCTCATCAAACACCCGCTCTGTTAAGGAAGAGATGTGAGAGACTTTTTGGACGCAGAGTCCACTTCCATTCTCTGAGCCACAGTGACCTGATCATGATGGCATTTGCCGCTGACAGAAAAGCGCAGTTAGCCATATCCGGAGGGGCGTGCACAAAATAATCCCCGGCCAGCGCGATCTGATTGGCTAGATCCACTGACACCGAGGAATAATGCTGAAAGGATTTGGTCAGGGTGTCCGCCCAGGAGACCATTTTTCCTTAGCTGCTCCTGCCACGGGAAAAGATGGAATAGTGCAGAGCCTGAGGCTTCGAAACAGAACGAGCAAGACTCTCTATTTTGACGATCTTAGGGATTTTTATTCGAGGATCCATCTGGCAAGGAAAAGAGGGTTTTGGACGCCAGACAAGATACAGGAGGATTCACAGGAGGGAAGCCAACCCAGTCCTCAATTTCAGAGGAAAAGGATATCTCGCCCCAAGGGGCTTTTGACCTGTGAAGCATTTATCCCACCTTTCCTTATGTCGGTGAACTATGTCCCTAACGTCGGGGTGATTCCCAAACACCAAATGAGGACTTTGTATGAAGGACACCGGAGACAGAAACTTCGTTACCCTTCCAAGTTCGGTTGATGGCCTCAATGAAAGAATCCAGTATCACTTGATACCCCGGCAAGTCCAGGTCTAGAGACATGACAGACTCGTAGTGAGGGTTTTGATCGCTAATAATCCCTGGTGAGCGGGAGCGAGAAATAGAAATCACAGATGACAAAGTGCGAGAGGGCTCGAGAGGCGTGCTACGGAGCCGTTTCCTAGACGTCTGTGTATTTTGTGACTGAGAACGGCCCCTGCTGGCCAACGGTTCCCTTGTAGAAGAGGAACCCTCTAACTCAGGCAGACAAATGCCCCGACCAGTGGAGGGATCTTGAAGGGATTCAATAGATGTGGCCAGTGAAGCCATGGATTGCAACTGTGACGAAGCACACTTAGCGGGACTAGGCACACTGGGGTCGGTAGCGGCGGGCGGCTCCTGAGCGCATTTTAGATCATAGGCTTTGTAGAGTGGAGAACTCTGTCCTCGGGGCAACACCGTGTGGCAGTTGGTACATGAGGTTAAAAACACTGCATGTGTTTTGTTAGCCTTTCAGGACCTCTCGCACCCAAAGACAGAATCATACCCCTAGACCAGGGGTGGGTAACCCTCAGGCCCCAGCGGAGAGTGACATGGTGTACCCAGATGTCTCCCTGCTAATATGGCTTAATAGAGGAGATTGCCAGGGAATTAGTGCAGCTGAAGGGCCAATATGTGTACTGCAGCTCAGTCCTTATCCAGGTCCTGTGTCCCCGATAGTCCTCCCCGATGCTCTGCGCTCCCTTGTTGGAAAGAGATGGCTGCCGGTTATAGAGTGAGGAAGCTGCCGCAAATAGCGGATTACAGTGTCCCTGCAGAGGATAACATGCAGGGCTGCCGCCAGGGACCAAGATGACCGCCGAGCATATCTGAGGGCACTTCTCGTTCTGGACAAGAAGCACCAGTGGAGTGGGTGGAGCTTCAGTTACGCCAAAAAGCAGTTGGATGGAGCTTCAAGATTGCGGCCTAGCCTGGGACGACGCCGGGGAGTAAATTTTTGGCGCCGGCCGGAACGCACCCGGAGGGCGGCGGAAGAGTGTAGTGACACTCCCAAATGGAGCCCCGCAGTGCGGCCTAGCCTGGGGCGACGCCGAAGAGGAAATTTACGACACCAGCTTGAGCGCACCCGGCAGACAGCGGACGCAGCTTGGGACACCCAGAGATGAGGTCCGGATTGTGGCCTAGCCTGGATTGGCGGCGGGGAACAAATTCTGCGTGGGTAACCACGGATGGACGCAGAACCTGGGCCCCCCTTTGCCACCCATCACCGAGACACTACTGCTGCAACTTCCTCACAGACACTGCCAGGATTCGGAATCTTCATGCAGGTCAGGAGCTGTAATTAGGACGGTGCAGGAACACCCTCAATCCACCATCTCTTTAATAGGGAGGTGGAGAGGGACAGTCCGCCTCCTTTAAGAGTGGGGGTGAAGTGGGGGCTGCTCGGACGCCAAAAGGGGGCCTCTGTACATCCAAGGGGTTAAATCCTCTAGGATGGGACAGGGCTGAATGTCAGGCATTAGGCCTGACTGCGAAAGAGGATACGTGGAGGAGACACTCAACGTGCTCGTCCAATAAAGGTGTTGGGAGATCGGTGCACTTTAAGGGACCTGTTGCTCCTAAAAAAAAAAAAAAAAAAAATAGGCATGGCATCCCATGTTGCAGGAGAGGATACGGGGAGGGAACACTCCCAGTGCTTGCCTGTTGATAGCTCGAGGAGATGGAGCCTTGAAAGGATCCATCGCCCCTTCATCCGAGGAAAAAGTAAAATCAAAAACGTAAAAAAAGAGTTTTTGGTCTGAAGACCAGACCCGTTTTCCTCCTACAGACACTAAGCAAAATGGTTATCTGGGAGCCAGCAGGAGGGTGTATACTGCAGAGGTGGAGCTAACTATCTTTGCAATTTTTAGTGTCAGCCTCCTGGTGGCAGCAGTATAACACCCATGGTCTGTGTCCCCCAAAGAGGCGAAGGAGAAATTCTACCGGGGTATGTAAACTTTTGAGCACAACTGTATATTACATAAAATATTAGTTATACAGCTGATATGGGGATGATCATTTTATTGTAGGATCTCTAATAATGAGGCTTTTCCGTGCTTATAAACTGTGGACTTTACTGCATGGTTCTTGCGAAACCTCCTGTAACAGATAATACTTTAAGGATTCTATAGGGTATTTGTTGTTTTGAGCATATAGCGGTTCCTACATTGGCAGATGGGAGCCAGCTATGGTGTACCACGTCTATTGACACATTTGTTTCTCATATAGGTATTGATGAAGCTAAATGGACGTTGTGCGACCTGTCTCTGAAAGATAGACCTGTCATTCTAGCCCTGCTGGTGTTCTTTAATCTTTGGAACAAACTCTGGTTTGCCACATAGTTGGCTGCATTTTCCTCCACAGTTTGCCCTTTACTACAGTACTATTTATTCTTCCTGCTACAATACACGCAATTGTTTTGTTAGCAAGACCAAGTTTTATAATCAGCAATTGCGTTTTAGGGGCATGCCTTTCTCTGAGTAATAATTCCTGGAAGGATTTTCTTGTTTAGTAACTCAATGTCTTGTAAGCTTTGAACAGGTTCTGGAATTTCATAAATTTTACCCTCAGGCTATGTGCACACGTTCGTAATTGCCGCGGAAATTTCAGTGGCAATTCAGAAACTCCCTGCCGTGGGAAATACACATGCATTCAGTTTTGCGTATTCCCGCAAAACAACTAGCGTTTTGCAAGCGAATTTAGCTTGCAGAATGCTAGCGTTTTCCAAGCGATCTGCAGCATCGCTTGGAAAACTGATTGACAGATTGGTCACACGAGTCAAACATAGTGTTTGACAAGTGTGACCAACTTTTTACTATTGAAAAGAGAACTCGGCACTCAACTTAGCGAAAAGGGTAAATATTTATTGTAGTCCACGGTAGTGGAAACGTTTCGGTCCTAAATTTCGGACCTTCATCAGCCACATTAAGTACCGGGAGGGGGTAGAAATACCCAATTCAGAGGTAAGCAGTAGATACTGTTGGGATCAGGTAGATCTCCAAAGTAAGGGTTAAAGGTGAGTATCTGGGTGAGAGTTTTAAGTCAGGTCTCCGCTGCATGCCGTGGGAGGGACGCGGTATCCGCCGCTGGTCCTTGTGCCATTTTATACGTCCGTGGATGATCTTTGTGCAGGTCTGGAGAAGGTGCGCCATGAGGGTCGTTTGTCCTGCCACTTATAGACGCGGTCAAGATCGTAATCTTCCTGGTCCCTTGCAAACTTCCGTCTCTTCCGGTCTTCGATGTCCTTTCTATGTTGACCAATATTGTTGCTAATTTGTGTTTTAAGTTGTGCAACTTCCTCAGGGGTGCCAGTACTTGATAGTTGTGTCTCGATAGATTGGATAGATTCAGAGCTACTGGTGATAGCCTTTTGTAGATGCTCTACGGTTAGAAGCATAAGGTCAAACGAGCATTTGTTCAATATTTGTTCATATTTATGACAGAAATCGGGGGAATCGGAAAAGAGGGTGGGGCGGAGGGGAACCCGTAAGCCACGGGGTATTCTCTGTACACGAAGATACTCTGTTAGAGTTGCACAATGCAGTTCTAGATTCGTGTGGTGGCGCAGCTCCCTCTCTAGATCTTGTCCACGGGTTTCCCTTGGTGGGGCCCTGAGGAAGTCACTGGAAAGGGTAGTCTGTGCTAAAATATTTGAGGTTTGGTCAGCATTATATGAGAAAGTCTGAGAAGAAAGTGACATGACCACAAGGCGTGCGACACGGATAGGTACTCAGTGTATAAAGATAAATCGTGTGCACAGCCTGAAAGGTGCCAGAGTAGGTTCCTAAACCGTGAAGATAATGAAAAGAGAACTCGGCACTCAACTTAGCGAAAAGGGTAAATATTTATTGTAGTCCACGGTAGTGAAACGTTTCGGTCCTAAATTTCGGACCTTCATCAGCCACATTAAGTACCGGGAGGGGGTAGAAATACCCAATTCAGAGGTAAGCAGTAGATACTGTTGGGATCAGGTAGATCTCCAAAGTAAGGGTTAAAGGTGAGTATCTGGGTGAGAGTTTTAAGTCAGGTCTCCGCTGCATGCCGTGGGAGGGACGCGGTATCCGCCGCTGGTCCTTGTGCCATCGCACCTCTGAATTGGGTATTTCTACCCCCTCCCGGTACTTAATGTGGCTGATTTTAATTTCTATTTTAATTCTATTTTTTACAAGAATATGGTACCCAGATCCTGGAGGAGAGTCTGCTCCAGACCCTGGGTACCATCCGCACATGAAGCGCTCACTTCACGCATCGTGGACATAGCCACATGCGTAAAGTGAGCGTTTCAATGCCTTCCCATGGCAGTGTAATCGCCGCGATTACGCAAAAAGAATGAGCATGCTGCGCATTTTTCCGCGATGCGATTCCGCCGCGGAAAAATACGCATTAGCACAGCAGTGCGGAATGCCATTGAATTCAATGGGTTGTGTTGTGTACACATTTTCACGCCGAGAAATAGCGCCAAAAACTATTAAAAAACGCAACGTGTGCACATAGCCTCAAGACCAAATAGTACACCATCTATTATTAAAGGCACAGCCGTGTGTCCAGTACTCACATTGGTGCCATATTGGATGCATTTCTGATCACAAAAAAAAAAAAATAATAAACCTCAAATTTTATTGCAGTGTTTGTCAGACAGTACAAAAAAAAATTGCATAAAAAAGAAAACATGCAAATTGTAAATTTTCAAACTTGTGTTCCATTTTTTCTGCAGTTGATGCCAAGTATCAAACTACTCACTACCTCCCTAGAAATATACATTAGAAGGTATAATGTACAAAAATGACATTTATGGGGTATTTATGTTGCTCTTGAACCACACGGGCTCGGCAAACAAACATCTATTCCAAATAGAGCCAAATTTATGTTCCAAAAATCAAATATTGCTCCTTCCGTTCTGAGCCCTGTCGTTTGTCCAAACAGAACTTTTTGACTACATGTGGGGTATCGCCACACTCATGAGAAATAATACAAAAACCCAAAGGCAGAAAGCATAGTACAACTGGTGGTCAAATAGGTACCCAAACCACCAAATGGCATTAGCCACAGGAAAACTCCACCAGAAAAATAGACATGCAAGAAAGGGAGTCTATATCCTCAAGTAAAATCATTTCATTATTTTATTATATACATCACATCAACATAGATACAGAAATATTATGGCAGAGTGTCTATATAAGAGACCAAGGTGCACACAAGTGCGGTACCATCGACAGTAAGGGATAATACAAATATATTGTCAGTGCAATAAAATCTAAGAGGCCCCACAGACAAAGATTGGCAGAGGTATCGTAATCCCCTAGTGAGGTGTGGACATCACAATTATCCCCCGCCTATTCGTCAGTAGGTCATAACCCAAATATATAAGTCTCATGGCGCCAGATGTGACGCTGCATCCGTTTCCGGTTCTGGAAACATGCGCTGCTAACAGTGGTGTACAGAGCACATGGGGTAGGGATATAAAAGGAGGACCATAAGACTTGAACATCGCAACAGGCCTCGGAAGAAGCCCACTGACGGATAGGTGGGGGATAATTGTGATGTCCACACCTCACTAGGGGATTACCATACCTCTGCCAATCTTTGTCTGTGGGGCCTCTTAGATTTTATTGCACTGCCAATATATTTGTATTATCCCTTACGGTCGATGGTACCGCACTTGTGTTGCACCTTGGTCTCTTATATAGACACTCTGCCATAATATTTCAGTATCTATGTTGATGTGATGTATATAATAAAATAATGAAATGATTTTACTTGAGGATATAGACTTCCTTTCTTGCATGTCTATTTTTCACACATGAGAAAGTAGGTATACTGTGGGGTCCTCTTTTTAGTGCAACCGCTTGCAAAAGTGAGAAATATGGGGCTAAAGCAAGATTTTAGAGGTAATTTTTTTTTCTTATTACACTTTCCATTAATTCCTGCCTAGTACCTGAAGGGTCAATAAACTTGAGTGTTGTTTTGAGGACTTTCAGGGGTGAAGTTTTAAGAATGGTGTCAATTTTGGTTATATTTTGCCATTAGGTCCCTCAAAGTCACTTCAAATGAGATGTGGTCCCTAAAAAAATTGGTTTGTAAATTTTGTTGAAAAATCGGTGATCAACTTTTAACCCTTTTAACTTCCTAATTAAAAATTATATTTATATTTAAAAAAAATGATGCAGATGTAAAGTAGACATGTGGAAAATGCTATTCATTAACTATTTTGTGTGACATAACTCTCTGGTTTAAGGGTATAAAAATGTAAAGTTTGGAAATTTTAAAATTTTCAACATTTCTGCCAAATTTCCATTTATTTCGCAACTAAATGCCAGTCATATCAAAGAAATTTGACCAACACCATGAAGTACCATATGTCACGAAAAACCAGTCTAAGAATCAGTGGAATCCGTTGAAGCGTTCCAGTGTTATTACCACATAAAATGGCATCGCTCAGGTTTAAAAAATTAGGCCCAGTCATCAAACATCAAAGCGAACCTGTCATAAGGATTTTAAGTAAACTCCAGACATTGTCAAGTTGGCGATGTTACACTGATTAAAATGATACCTGGGTTGAAGAAATCAGTCATGTGGTTCTTGTGTAATCAGTGTTAAAAGTTTTCAGTTAATGAGATGATCCCCTCATCATTATCATTCTAGGCTTAAATGACAGGTCAGTGACCCGTCTATTTAAAATGTGTCGGCAACGCATGTGCAGTAACATCTATCAGCAAGCGAACGCCACCCATTAGTAACTTGCAATTTAAGTCAGATTGATGCCAATTGGGCCAAAGCACCAAAAAGACGGATTTTGGTAAGAACTTACCTGTAAAATCCTTTTCAGCGAAGGAAGGAAGAGAGACACAGTTATTACTAGTGGGTAGGCGGAGCCCCAGATAGAATTGACACCTCAGATTAAAAAGAGTGTTGACCGGCCCCTCCAGCTCGGGCTCCTCCTACTCAGCTCTCCAGTCGTATCCAAGCTTAAGGAAGAGCAATATCACCAGCGAAGCAACATAACCCCTTCTGAAGTACTTCAGAGAAAAAAACAAGAATACAGGTTATGCATGCATTTGGCAAAAAAACCACACAGTTCCAGGTACTACTCACTGGACCTGACCACTGCGATGAGCTGGCGATGCTGGAACAGAGCCTTAGCGCGCCAACCTCAGCCCAGATAATCGCTATCAGAGAAGGGTCACGCCGCATCTGAAAACAAAAACACTTCTGCCATGGGAGGGAGCTGTGTCTCTCTTCCTTCCTTCGCTGAAAAGGATTTTACAGGTAAGTTCTTACCAAAATCTGTCTTTCAGCTTCAGATGGAAGGAAGAGAGCCACAGTTATTACTAGTGGGACGTCCCAAAGCAGTCAGAAACTAGGGTGGGAAACAAACCAAAATAGGCAGAATCCCAACAACCTAGATAAATGCGCAACAGGTGCCAAATACAAGTTAACTAGAACTTTAAACTACAGCCGCCTGCAGAACCCTACGTCCTAAGGCCGCATCAGCGGAAGCACTGACGTCCACCTTATAAAACTTTATAAACGTGTGGACGGAAAGCCAGGTAGCCGCTCGGCAGATCTGAGCTGCCGAGGCCCCTTGATGAAAGGCCCACGATGAAGCCACAGCTCTCGTGGAGTGAGCTCGAAAACTTAATCGGGCAAGGTTCGCTTTAAGTCGGTAAGCCTCTTTCAAAATGGCCGACCGAATCCAACGAGTTATAGAGTCCTTGGAAGCTCGTTGACCATGCCGACGACCTGCTAAAATCACAAACAGAAAGTCTGACTTCCGAAAACTTTGAGTAACAGGCAAATAGAACTTCAAGGCCCGCACTAAATCTAATGTGAGCAAGGCCCGTTCCTTTGCATTCCTCGGGCCCAAGCAAAGCGAGGGCAACACAATATCCTGGTTAACATGAAATTGCGACACCACCGTAGGTAGAAAGTCGCCCCGTGTGCGAAGCACTACTTGATCCGGGTAAAACTCCAGGAAGGAAGGCGAGCAGGAAAGAGCCATCAACTCAGAAACCCTTCTCAAAGAGGTGACCGCCACTAGGAGGGCAACCCTCCAAGGAAGTAAAGAAAGGCTAGCAGAGTCCATAGGCTCAAAGAGGCCCATGCTGAAGAGCCTCCAATACAAGGTTGAGCCGCCAAGGAAACACATGCTTCTTCCGCGGCGGAAACTGACGGGTTACTTTGCGAAAAAAAGGACGTACGTCCCTACGCGAGGCGATAGCCTTCCGAAAGAGCAAGGACAGAGCAGAAACCTGACCCTTCAGAGAGCTAACTGCCAAACCCTTGTGCAGCCCGTACTGCAGAAAGACCAACAAATTGGGAATGGGAAAAATCCTCGGGTTCCTTGAAGAACCCGAACACCACAAGAGAAGGCTTCCCAAGTCTTGTGATAAATCTTAGCAGTAGCCGAACCTCTGGCAGCTCGCAGAGTGGCAATGACTTCGGCTGAAAAACCTCTACGGGTCAATATTTCGGTCTCAAGAGCCACGTCGTCAAACGCAGAGACTTCAAGTCCGGATGACGAAAGGGCCCCTGAGTTAACAGGTCCGGGCGAAGAGGAAGTGGGAATGGAGGCGCCGCCAAAAGCGACACCAGTGTCGAGAACCACGTCCTCCTTGGCCAATCTGGGGCTATCAACATAGCCGGGATTCTCTCCAGTCTGATCCGACGCAGCACCAGAGGAAGCAAAGATATTGGCAGAAACACAAATTAGCTCGAATTTGGTCCCACGGAGCCCCAGAGCATCCACCGCCACAGCCTTCGGGTCCTTGTACCTGGACATGAAGGTCGATAACTTGGCATTGGACCTGGATGCCATCAAATCCACTTGGGAAGTTCCCCAACGGGAGCACAGCAGTGCAAAAATTTTCGGATGGAGACTCCATTCTCCGGGATCCATCTTCTCGCGACTGAGGAAGTCCGCCGTGATATTCTGAACCCCTGGAATGTGGACCGCAGAGATGACTGGCACTCTGGTCTCGGCCCAAATCAGGATCCGAGACACCTCCACCATGAGCCTGGAACTCCTTGTCCCGCCTTGGTGGTTGATATACGCGACCGCCGTCGCGTTGTCTGTATGCACTCGGGCTGGCAGACCGCTCAAAGGGACCGTCCAGTGTTGGAGGCAAAGAAAAATTGCCCTATACCAGGATGTTGATCGGTAGAACAGACTCTTCCGATGACCATACTCCCTGAATCCAGAGATCGTTCCAGACACCTCCCCAGCCCGTCAGGCTGGCATCTGTGGTTATGACCGACCACCTCGGAGGAAGTAATGACTTCCCCAGGGATAACGCTCCTGGACGTAACCACCATCCCAGAGATTCTCGCACCCTGCGAGAGATGATGACACTGCAATCTAGCGAAGCCTGCGATCGATCCCAATGACTCAGAATGAGCCTTTGGAATGAAACTGGGCAAACGGAAGTGCCTCCATGGACGGCACCATTAAACCCAGAAGGCGCATACATCCGAAGGGACATTACTGTCGAAGACTTCATAATCTGTACATGTCGAAGGAGACATGCCCACTCGTCTGGAGGTAGAGACACCACTGCCTGTACCGTGTCGAAATGCATTCCTAAAAACAGGATCGACTGCGACGGTTCCAGAGACGACTTCTCCCAATTGACCAGCCACCCGAAGTCCTCCAGGAGCTGAAGGGATAGATTGCGAGCCGTCACTGCCTCCTCCTTTGAGGACGCCCCAATCGAAAGGTCGTCCAGGTAGGGAAGAATCGTAAGTCCCCGTCTTTGAAGAATTGCCATGAGAGGCGCCAGAATCGTTGTAAAAACTCTGGGAGTTAAGGCCAAGCCGAATGGCCTAGCCACAAACTGGTATGACCTATGGCAAAACGAAGGAAGCGCTGGTAAGCCCTTCCGACGGGAACATGCAAGTAAGCGTCGCGAATGTCGATTGACCAAAAAGACGTTCTGCGACAGGGCTGCCACAACGGAGCGAAGCGACTCCATGCGGAATTTTCGGGTGTGGACATGCCGATTCAATCTTTGAGATCCAGAATAGGGTGAAATTTGTCCTCCTTTTTGGGGACCACCAAGAGGTTGGAATAAAAATCCTCTTCCCCGGTCCTCTGCGGAACCGGTATCACCACACCCTTCTGCAGAAGGGAATCGACCTCTCGCAGTAGAGCGGCAAATAGTTTGGCTCTGACGGAATGCGAGATTGGCAAAAACTGTCCGGGGGTCGAGAAAGAAACTCTAAGAAGTAGCCTGCCAACACAACCTGTGTCACCCAGGCGTCCGACACACGGAAAACCCAAGTCGGTTTGAATTGGAGTAAACGACCCCCCACTTGAGAGCGCTCGAGTGAGACCCAGACGTCAGTCCGCCTTAGCGGGTTTTTTGCCAGCTTCTGTCTTAACGGAAGTTCTGTTTCCAGGGTATGCGGAATTTCTGAGAATTCCCCCCTTTTTTTTTTTTTTTTTTTTTTTTTAAAAAGAGAGGGACGACCCAAACCCCCAGAGGGTTGGCCGGACCCCCTGAACCGAAAGGACCGCCGACAACTACCGGCACTAGTCCTGCCAGATGCAGAAGTCACAGCTCTGCGCTGCGGTAAAGCTGTTTCTTTTGCCTTTGCCTTGGCAATCAGCTCCGTGAGGTCAGATTCAAATAGCTGACCACTTTGTAAGCTAAAGATAGCAAACCCTGCTTGGAAACCGCGATCCACTGTCTAAGCCACAGTGCTCTTCTGACTGTGACTGCCGAGGATTGCGCCCTGGATAGCAGTGACGCAGTATCCTTCAACTTGAAAAGCCCATCTACCTCGATAGAGGGGATCCATCTTCCACGCCGTCCGTAGACGGTCCAACCGGCTCAGGGAAACTTTACAAGTACACATAGATCCTTAATACTGAATCCATGACCCGCGGCCTCGCAGATGGATATTGTTGCCATCTCCGTTTTTCTGTCCAGCAGGTCCTGCAGACTCGCCTTCCCTTTACCAGGAAGATTTGCTAAGCTGGGATAAAAGGACATTCACTTCAGGAGAAAGGGTCCAATTAACAATCAACTCCGTAGAAAACGGATACAGTTTGTAAAGCCGTCGCGACCTATGCGACTCCTGAAAGATCCGGGCCGACTTACCAGGACGTCTAGTTACCTCCTCCGGTAACTGTAACGCCCTCATGGCTCCATGAGTACGACCCATGAGAGAGGCAGAGTGTCCCTGCCGATCCTCCTTGTCCGAATCGGACATCTTCGCTACGCGAGAAGGAAGTCACCGATTTGTGTCGCTTCCTTGAGAGGATCTAGCTGACACCCAATAACCTAGAAGGTCAGACAGGCCATCAATAGAAACTAGCGAGGGCCTCCATTTTGACACCACTGGAACCTCTGACCGCTGCGCATGACGCCGTCGAGGTCTGCGTGTCATATACGCAAGACTGATCCTGTAGCGGATCTGGGAGACGGTCTCTGACATGTCCTTGCACAGTATATGGCAGGTTAAACCTGTCAGTAATTAGAACAGTGTGTTTCTTAAAGAAAAACAATCGCTGAAGGGTTAAAGCTCTTAAAGAGAGAGCTACCCCAGCTGTCCCCCATTAAGAGTTAACCGCCTAAGAAGGGGTTAAAGTAGCAGACTCCCCACAACCTTGATAATGAAAAAGTTGTGCGAGCCCCAAGTGCCTCTATAAGGCAGCAGGACAGCTATGCCACACTAAACAGAAAAAACGTTCCACAAGATCGCTAAAAAATTGCGCTGTTTTGTATATCGCAATGACCGCCAAAGTTGTTAAGGAGATCGCTAACCGCTTATGCGATGTTAATGAGATCGCCCAGATTGGCAGCTACTAGCGACATTAAAAAATGATCACACAAACGATCGCATTAGTATGCGTCGTTATCAGGATCGTTAGTGGGAACGTATAGTGGCAGTATTAAAATCGCAGACTCCCCACAACCTCTTTATTATTATTGAAAAGAGTGTGCGAGCCCCTTATGCATAACAGCCGCAGGACAGCGCTATCTGCCACTCATTAGTGCCTCAGAAGGCGCCAGCAGCTGTGGGGGTGAAGGGTTAAGCTTCTGCCCGGACGGGTAGAAGCGACTCACCCAGCTGGTCACTGTGTAACGTTGCCGGGAGGGGAGGAGAGAGAAAAGCCCGAGGAAGTTTCAGCCTGACTTCATTAATGGCCGCCGCGCTGTGTCTGTGTGCTCCATGAGAGAAGCCAGAAATGGAGACTGCAGTAAAGCGCACGCTCAGAGCGGCGCGAAAATTCAAATAAAAAGGCGCGCATCCTCTCTCCTATGTCCTGCAGGCATTAGCCTGCGGACAAAAAACACCAGTCACCGACATGTATTGTACAGCGGCTGCCGCAGCAGTCGCTTAAGCACTCACACACACATTAATAAAAATGCGGGGTACTCACCAGCCGAGCGCCACAGGGACCCCCAGGGGTTTGTGACGCTATGCCCATCGCTTCCCCCCAGGGCGGGGAACGCAGTGACCCCATGCAGCGCGGTTTGCGTCCCCGCCAGGGAAGCCATCCTCATCCCCCAGGGCCGGCAGGTTCTGCAGGGACCACCATATAGGGTAATTACAGATCGCCAAGAGAGAGGTGGGGGTCCAGCAGCGCTGAGACCCCTGAGACCTCTAGACCACTTCTGGTGATCCAAGTCTCTTGTCCGATAAAAAATAATAAAATCTTCTGAGGAGCTGCTTCCAGCAGCGACCATCCTCTGAGACCTCAAATTTTAGACTGGAGAGCTGAGTAGGAGGAGCCCGAGCTGGAGGGGCCGGTCAACACTCTTTTTAATCTGAGGTGTCAACCCTATCTGGGGCTCCGCCTACCCACTAGTAATAACTGTGGCTCTCTTCCTTCCATCTGAAGCTGAAAAAGACCCGCCCCGAAGTATGAGCATCTCATTAACTTAAAATTTTCAACATTGATTACACAAGATAAACAAGATGGATTTCTTCAACCCAGGTATAATTTTAATCAGTGTAACACCAACCTGAAAATGCCTTTAGTTTACTTCGCAAAATCCAAATGACATGTTCACTTTCAGTGCAAAATTGGCTCGGCCACTAGGGGTTAATCTGCCGTAAAGTTAAAAAGAGATACAGGCCTTTTTATTTAGTAATAATTTTTTAAGAAAAAGAGAAAAAACACTTCTGCAGGCAGTTGCCAGCCGTGGAGCCTGCTCTGCAGCATAATCGCATGGTTAGTGTGGAAGTTATACATTTTCTTGATGTTATCCAGCTAGGGGAGAAAAAAAATAAATTTGAAAATGGAACCCACCGTGCCTGAGCAGTGGCAGCTATCGGCGTTGATAACTGTGATCTGACAGCTGCTACTGCGCATACGCCAGCGGCGCCATCTTATTGGAGAAGAAAAAAAATTCCTCCTCCAAGACGCTGTCGCCTGCGCAGTGATCGACGCACTGAATAATGGCGATCACAAAAAAAATAAACAAAAGCATACCAGAGAGAGAAAGGGGGTCCCCCGAGCTCCGGACCCTCTTGCTTAGTCCCTCCGCGTCATCTTCCTGGAAGAAAATGGAGGGCGCATCCGCAATGCAACCACCGAGATCTGCCGGGTGTTACCCGGCAGTAATAGATTTTTCCCACTGGTTCATTTTGAACACGGTGATAGACCCTATGACCGTGTTAAAAAAAAAAAAAAGTATATCAACCCCCCCATTGGTCATCCCCTTAGCTAGAAAAATAACAAAATAAAATAATTGACTTTTTTTCCATTCGTTGAGACTAGAGTTGTGGTGTTGGGGCTAGGATTGTGTTAGGGGTGGAGTTAGAATTGCGGAGTTTCCACTGTTTAGGCACATGGGGGTTGGGGGGATCTCCAAACACGACATGGTGTCTGCCATCGATTCCAGCCAATTTTGCATTCAAAAAGTCAAACACGGTGCTCCTTCTGAGCCCTGCCAGGTACCCAAACAGTGCCTTTCCCCCACATACGGGGCATCAGCGTACTCAGAAGAAATTGCACAACAAATTTTGTGGTCCATTTTCTCCCGATACTACGTGAAAATAAAGTTTGGGTTTAAAGTAAATTTTTTGTGAAAAAATTTAAATGTTAATTTTTTTCCTTCCACATTGCTTTAGTTCTTGTGAAGTACCTGAAGGGTTAATAAACTTCTTGAACATGGTTTTGAGAAACTTGAGGGGTGCAGTTTTTAGAATGGTGTCACTTTTGGGTATTTTCTGACATATTGACACCACCCCCTCAAAAAAAAAAAAAAAAAAAAAAAAAAGGTTTTGTAAATTTTGTTGTAAAAAAAATGAGAAGTCGCTGGTCAACTTTTAACCCTTATAACTTCCTAACAAAATAAAATTATGCTTCCAAAATTGTGCTGATGTAGAGTATACATGTGGGAAATGTTGTTTATTAACTATTTTGTGTGACATGACTGATTTAAGGGCACAAAATTAAAACGCTTTACAATTGCAAAATTTACTAAAGTTTTGAAAAATGTGAGAGAGAGAAAGATTGATTTTATGTGCCAGAATGGCTGTAGGGGTTAAAATAAAGCAATAGATATTGTTCTGGGCATGCTCAGTGTGAAAAAACGGAATCCGTCTTGTGACGGATCCTGCGCCCATAGGCTACCATTATAGCCTACGATGGATGCCGCTGGTTCCGTCATTGTACGTCTTTTCGACGTACACAAAAAACGTGCCTATGTTGGTTGTATTCAGCCGACGGACAAAGATTTTTCGACAGATCCGTCAAAAGATGGATGAAACGTGTGTCCGTCACAATCAATCGCTAATGCAAGTCTATGAGAAAAAAACGGATCCTGAGGCATCAATTGCAGGATCCATTTTTTCCACAAAACGACGGATTGTGACTGAAGGGAAAAAACGGATGTGTGAAAGAGGCCTTAGTCACAATATGTAAAAAACATAGAATTCACTACATAACTGCAGCAAAATAGCAAAATCGTGGCACAAGCTGACTGTATTTCTATGCAGTGTGGCTGCATAACTTGAGTCACACATGCAAGTAACTTTTTTTTAAAGAAATGAGTGAATCTATGGTAGCTACTCCAAGACAGGTGTATCAAAGCTACTGCTGGAGGATGCAACCCGGGAGAGATCTGCAGATGTGACCATCCCCGCTCATAACCTGCTGTAGAATGAATGTGCTTGGAATAGCTTTTCAGGTGTGCCAGAACTGGAGGCCCCTCTTTGTCCTGGCTCACAGAGGATTGAGCACATTGACATAGGTAGCTGTCACTGACAACCCTCTACAGATTGGCACTGGCAAGTAGTCAGCTTAGGCCTCTTTCACACTTCAGTCGTGCGACGTCAGTTAAAATCCGCCAAAGTGTGAAAAAAACGGATCCGCCATTTTTTTTTGGCGGATCCGCCTTTTCCCATTGACTTGCATTAGTGATGGATTTTGACGGATGGTCGTCTGTTTGATCCGTTTTTTGACGGATCCGTCATATATTTGGCGTCCGCCTTTTTTTTAAAACGTCCAATGCAACGGTTTTTGTGTGCGTCAAAATGGCGGACTATGACAGATCCGCCGCGTCTGCCGTTTTGTATAATGGGCGACTATGGGTGGCGGATCTGCTGCCATCCGATCTGTTGCTTCCATAGAAAATGCTCAGAAAACTCTCTCTCTCCTCCGTGCCACACATGCGTACAATACATTTTCCGAGTGACGGATCCGTCTGAAAAGAGATCCATTTGCATCCGTTTTTCCTCTTTTGTGGCGGATCCGCTTTTTTCACACTTTGGTGGATTTTAACTGACGGCAAACAACTGAAGTGTGAAAGAGGCCTTATAGGAAATAACATAGGTGACAGCAGTGAGGGTAAGCCTGTGGTAAGAGAACACACTACGGTCTCTAGCACATCTCAAGCCCTGCAGTCAAGGCCCACACTACTTGTTTCACACCACTCCGGAAGAAATCATATTTTCAGTGCAGTATACAAATGTTATGGTTACCTTTTTTGTAATTTCTAACAGCCTCTTCTACCTAAAATATAAACAAGGAAAAAAAATTAGTATCAGGAAAAAAAATCATCAGTGAAAAATACATTAAATAAAAGTGATAATAAAAAATTTATCGAGAGGACCTTTTTTCAATCTAGCGTAGAAAACCGGGCACACTCATGAAATGCAATGTGAGAGAAATTATTGTGCAATACATACAGTAGTCACAACGTTTCGGTCTAAAACAAGACCTTCATCAGTGTGCTCAGCCTGACTTGTGGTGGATACCGCGTCCCTGACCTGCCTGTTCCTCTCTCCACTTGATGCTATCTTGCTTCACTGGCGCTAGCCTGTAAGCCTGCCTGTATAACGCAGTGCTTATCCTACCATTGTGTGAATATGCACATTTCTCTGCATTAGGCCACATATTAGCACACTGATGAAGGTCTTGTCTTAGACCGCAACGTTTGTTGTGACTACTGTATGTATCATAGCACAATAAATTCTCTCACATTGCATTTCATGAGTGTGCCCGGTTTTCTACGCTATAACTCACGGTTTGGGAACCTACCGGAGGCACCTCTCCTGTTGGCTGTGCTAGCGGTGTATTTCCTATACTTTATTCAATCTAGGCCTCAGCAGCCAAAGCCAGTTAACTAAGGCTGGTTTCACATTTGCGTCTGTACGCACAGCCTTTGATCTGCATAGATCCGCATGTGTCATGCGTACATATTTTTAACATGGTGTACGCAGGGACATGCATTTGCGCACGCATGCGTCTTTTTGCGATGTCCGGCGAACGCAACATGTTGCTTTTTTTTTTGAAGCGTCAAAAATCCGTCAAATATGAGCATGCGGATGAGTGCGTCAAAAAACGCATTACTGTCTATGGGAACGCATTGGTACGCAAGGACATGCACATGGATGCGTTCGATGTGAATGCGGACTTCAGACTGAGCATGTCCAGGAACTGATTACAGCAAATGGAAATATCGAACGCATGCGCATAAAAAACGCAAACACATGCAAAAATGCATACACGCAGCGGGTTTTTTTTGCGTCATGTGTAAGAATGCGGATAAAAAATGCTGCGTAAACATGCGCACATATACGCAAATGTAAACTTAGCCTTAGATAACAAGAAAATCACAACAATAGGAAGTTCAGTTGAAATAAAGCCTATTAGGTGATTGTTAGGGTATGTGCAGACAATCCAGAATCGGCAGTGGTTTGGACACATGACATGTTCGCTACATCTAATGGGCTACCTTCTACTGAACACAGGTGAATAAGGCCTCTTTCACACATCCGTTTTTTGTATCAGGCATGATCCGGCGTGTTGCTAAAAAAAAGGATCCAGTACCGGATGCGTTTTTTTACCATTGACTTTCATTAGGGCCGGATCATGCCTGATGTCATTGCATTGTATCCGTTTTTGTCCGGATCCGGCGGAAATGTACTACTACTACTACTACACTACTACATTTTCCAGTGTCTCCGGGCATCCAAAACCCTCTTTTTCTGGGTTCAAAAGTTCAGGTCGGATCCAGCAAAAAAACGGATCCGTTGCATCAGTTTTTTTTATTTCAGTGCCGGATCCGTCCCTTCAGGTGTTCGACGGATCATGCCTGATACAAAAAAACAGATGTGTGAAAGAGGCCTTAGCATGTGTTAACTAAACCGTGCTGATTCACTACATCCAATACATTGTATGGGTGAGATTTCTCTAGCGGAGACTCATGTCTCACCAAGATAAATAGACATGCTACGGTCTGGTTAGATGTGTCACGTCTGTTTCCGTGGGTGAGCCGCGGGCATCTTTAACCCCTTAACGACCGCCGATACGCCTTTTAACGGCGGTCATTAAGGGTACTTAAACCACAGCGCCGTTAATTAACGGCGCTGTGGAAAAAGTGAATAGCGCCCCCAGAGGCGCATTTTCTCCGGGGTCTCGGCTACCGGGGGTAGCCGAGACCCCAGAGAACATGAATCGGGTCGGTTTTTACCGACACCGATGTTGCGATCGCCGTTATTAACCCTATAACGGCGATCGCAACAAAAAAAAAAAAAGTTGTGCCATTTAATTTCTCTGTCCTCTGATGTCATCGGACATCAGAGGACAGAGAAAAAGGGTCCCCAGGACCCCCATGTGGCCCCCAATAAGATTCATGTGGCCCCCGGGCCCTCCGGTGTCCCCCGGTGCCGGCGCTGGTAAGACAATGGCAGGCGCATGCCCAGTGCGCCCGCCGCTATGTGCCGCTGTGCTGGTGGGGGGATGGGCAAATATTCTCTGGGGTCTCGGCTACACCCCAGAGAACATGATCCGGGTCGGTATTCACCGATCCCGGTGTTGCGATCGTGGCTATGCAAGCATAGCCGCGATCGCAAAAAAAAAAAAAAAAAAATGATTTCTCTCCCCTCTGATGTGATCGCACATCAGAGGGGAGAAAATGAGGGTCCCCCGGTCCCCCGATGCCCCCCCATATACTTACCGGTGTCCTCCGTCCTCCCGCAGGCCCCAGGATCCCGGCTTCTTCTCCCTGCAAAAAAAAAATGGCGGGCGCATGCGCAGTGCGCCCGCCGATCTGCTTTGGCGGCAGATTCAATTTTTTTTTCATTCATTCTCATAAAAGTACATTTTGATCACTGTGATAAACTATCACAGTGATCAAAATAAAAAAAAACAGTACATAACCCTCCTATTTATCACCCCCTTAGTTAGGGACATATAATAAAAAAGTAGAAATTATATTTATTTTCATTTTTCTGTTAGGGTTATAATTAGGGTTAGGGTTATAATTAGGGTTAAGGTTATAATTAGGGTTAGGGTTAGCATTAGGCTGGTTTCACACATCCGGTGTGCGCCTGACGGCGCCCCCGGCATTTAGCCGCAGCGCCGCATCAGAAAATCTGATGCGCCGCATGCGTTTTTTTTGCATTGACTTGAATTAGCGCCGGATGGCGCCGCATGTCAATGCGTTGCATGCGGTTTTGTCGATGCGGCGCAATGTACATTGCGGCGGCCGGACAAAACGCTGCATGTAACGTTTTTTGTTTTTTGCCGGATGGTTTCTGATGTCTCCGGGCATCAGAAACCAACCGACAAAAAACCGCATGCGGCCGCCGGCGGCGCATCAGGTTTTCTGATGCGGCGCTGCGGCAAAATGCCGGGGGCGCCGACAGGCGCCCGCCAGTAGTGTGAAAGCAGCCTTAGGGTAAGGGTTGTAATTAGCGTTAGGGTTAGGCTGGGTTCATACTGCGTTATGGCAGTCCGTTAGACGGACTGCGTTACACCGCGGTATAACGCGGTGTAACGCAGTCCGTTAACGCTGCCATTCACCCCCATTTGAGGGCGCATCGCGACGCATGCCGTAAAGCGGCATGCATTTGCGACGTGCCATCATTCAGTGACGGAGCCTCGGACGCGGGCTGCAGCGTTTGGGCTCCGTCACCGCTAGCGCAGATGAATCATCTGCTGATTCCTCTGCGCTAGCGGGTATAGCATAATGCGATCGCGTTATGCTATACCATTACCAGCCCGTCAACGCTATGTGTTGAACGGGCTGGTAAAACGCAAAATGAACCTAGCCTTAGGGTTAGGGTTATAATTAGGGTTAGAATTAGGGTTAGGGTTATAATTAAGGTTATAATTAAGGTTAGGGTTACAATTAGGGTTGGAATTAGGGTTGGGATTTAGGTTAGGATTAGGGTTAGGGGTGTGTTGGGATTAGGGTTGGAGCTAGAATTGAGGGATTTCCACTATTTAGGCACATCAGGGGGTCTCCAAACACGATGTGGCGTTCAAAAAGTCAAATGGCGCTCCCTCCCTTCCGAGCCCTGCCGTGCGCCCAAACAGTGGTTTACCCCAACATATGGGGTATCAGCGTACTCAGGACAAATTGCACACCAATTTTGGGGTTCTAATTTCTCCGATTACCCTTGGGAAAATAAAAAATAGCTGGCTAAAAAAAATCATTTTTGAGAAAAAAAATGATTTTTCATTTTCACGGCTCTGCGTTTATAAATTTCTGTGAAGCACTAGGGGGTTCAAAGTGCTCACCACACATCTAGATAAGCTCCTTAAGGGGTCTAGTTTCCAAAATGGGGTCACTTGTGGGGGGTTTCCACTGTTTAGGCTCATCTGGGGCACTGCAAACGGAACATGACCCCCACCAACGTCTGCATTCCAAAACGTTATTACTTCCTTTCCAAGCCCTGCTGTGCGCCAAAACAGTTCCCCCCCCCACATATTTGGTATCAGCGTACTCAGGACAAATTGGACAACAACTTTTGGGGTCCAATTTCCTTGTGAAAAATCAAAAATTTGGGACTAAAAAATCATTTTTGTGGAAAATTGATTTTTTTTTTTCACACCCAGGCATTATAAACTTTTGTGAAACACTTGGGGGTTCAAAGTGCTCACAGCGGATCTAGATAAGTTCCATAGGTGGTCTAGTTTCCAAAATGGTGTTACTTGTGGGGGGTTTCCACTGTTTAGGCGCATCAGGGGCTCTCCAAACGCGACATGGTGTCCAATCTCAATTCCAGCCAATTTTGGTTTGAAAAAGTCAAACGGTGCTGCTTCCATTCCAAGCCCTGCCGTGCGCCCAAACAGTGGTCCCCCCCCCCCCATATATGGGGTATCAGCATACTCAGGACAAATTGTACAACAACTTTTGTTGTCCAATTTCTCCTGTTACCCTTGTGAAAATAAAAAATTGGGGACTAAACGATCAGGTTTGTGGAAAAAATATGATTTTTTATTTTCACGCCCGGGTGTTATAAACTTCTGTGAAGCACTTGGGGCTTCAAAGTGCTCACCACACATCTAGATAAGTTCCTTAGGGGTCTAGTTTCCAAAATGGGGTCACTTGTGGGGGGTTTCCACTGTTTAGACACATCAGGGCCTCTACAAATGCGACATGGCGTCCAGCCAATTCCGCGTTGAAAGTCAAACGGAGCTCCTTCCCTTGCGACCTCTGCCGTGCGCCCAAAAAGTGGTTTACCCCAACATATGGGGTATCGGCATGCTCAGGACAAATTGCACAAAAACTTTTGGGGTCTTGTTACCCTTGGGAAAATAAAAATTGGGGTGAAAAGATCATTTTTGTGGAAAAAATATGATTTTTTATTTTCACGGCTCTACGTTATAAACTTGTGTGAATCACTTGGAGGTTCAAAGTGCTCACCACACATCTAGATAAGTTCCTTAGGGGGTCTAGTTTCCAAAATGGGGTCACTTGTTGGGGGTTTCCACTGTTTAGGCACATCAGGGGCTCTCTAAACGCGACATGGCATCCAGCCAATTCTGCGTTGAAAAAGTCAAAAAGTCAAACAGCGCTCCTTCCCTTGCGACCTCTGCCGTGCGCCCAAAAAGTGGTTTACCCCAACATATGGGGTATCGGCATGCTCAGGACAAATTGCACAAAAACTTTTGGGGTCTTGTTACCCTTGGGAAAATAAAAATTGGGGTGAAAAGATCATTTTTGTGGAAAAAAATTTTTTTTTTTTTTCACGGCTCTAGGTTATAAACTTGTGTGAAGCACTTGGAGGTTCAAAGTTCTCACCACACATCTAGATAAGTTCCTTAAGGGGTCTTGTATCCAAAATGGGGTCACTTGTGGGGTGTTTCCACTGTTTAGGCACATCAGGGGCTATCTAAACGCGACATGGCATTCAGCCAATTCTGCGTTGAAAAAGTCAAACGGCGCTCCTTCCCTTGCGACCTCTGCCACGCGCCCAAAACACGGATTTTGGTAAAAACTTACCTGTAAAATCCTTTTCAGCGAAGGAAGGAAGAGAGACACAGTATTCATTACTGATGGGGTAGGCGGAGCCCCAGATCAGGATGTCACCTCAGATCAAAAGAGTGCTGACTGGCTGGCCCCTCCAGCTCGGGCTCCTCCTACTCAGCTCCAGTCATACCAAAGCTTTTAGGAAAAGAGCCAAGATCACCAGCGGAGCAACATAACCCCTTCTGAAGGAACTTCAGAGAAAAAACACAAGGATACAGGTTATGCATGCAAAGAAAGCCAAAAACCACAGAGTTCCAGGTACTACTCACGGAACCTGACTACTGCGATGAGCTGGCGATGCTGGAACAGAGCCTTAGCGCGCTGACCTCAGCCCAGATAATCGCTATCAGATAAGGGTCGCGCTGCATCTGAAAACATCAACACACTTCTGCCTTGGGAGGGTGCTGTGTCTCTCTTCCTTCCTTCGCTGAAAAGGATTTTACAGGTAAGTTTTTACCAAAATCCGTGTTTCAGCTGCAGATGGAAGGAAGAGAGCCACAGTATTCATTACTGATGGGACGTCCCAAAGCAGTTCAAAAATAAGGGTGGGAAAAACCAACAAAAGGCAGAAACCCAACAACCTTAACAACAAAGCGCAACCAGCGCTAAACACAAGTTCATCCAGAACTTTAAACTACAGCTGCCTGCAGGACCCTACGTCCGAGGGCTGCATCAGCGGAAGCACTGACGTCCACTTTATAAAACTTTGTAAACGTGTGGACAGAGCGCCAAGTTGCTGCCCGGCAGAGCTGCACTGCTGAGGCACCTTGATGAAAAGCCCACGATGAAGCCACAGCTCACGTGGAATGGGCTCGAATCTTAATCGGGCAAGGTTCACCCCGAAGGCGGTAAGCTTCCAAAATAGCTGACCGGATCCAACGAGCTATAGAATCCTTGAAAGCTCGTTGACCACGCCGACGACCTGCTGAAACCACAAACAGGAAGTCCGTCTTACGAAAACCTTGAGTAATAGATAGATAAAACTTCAAGGCCCGCACTAAATCCAATGTGTGTAAATCTCGCTCTTTCGCATTCTTCGGATCCAGACAGAGTGAAGGCAACACAATATCCTAGTTAACATGAAATTGTGATACCACTTTAGGCAAAAAATCACCCCGAGTGCGAAGCACTACACGATCCGGAAAAAACTCCAGAAAAGGAGGCGAACAAGAAAGAGCTGCCAACTCAGAAACTCTCCTCAAGGAAGTGACTGCAACAAGGAAAGCCACCTTCCAAGAAAGTAAAGAAAGGCTAGCAGAAACCATAGGCTCAAAAGGTTTATGCTGAAGAGCCTCCAAAACAAGGTTGAGCCGCCAAGGAGACACGGGCGCCTTCCGCGGCGGAAACTTACGAGATATACCTCGGAAAAAGGAGAGCACGTCTCTATTTGAAGCAATGGTTCTCCGGAACAATAAGGACAGAGCAGAAATCTGACCTTTCAGGGTGCTGACTGCCAAACCCTTGTCTAGCCCATGCTGCAGAAAAGCCAACAGGTTGGGAATGGAAAATTTTCTCGGGTTCCGAGAGGACCCCAAACACCACTAAAAGAAGGTTTCCCAAATTTTGTGGTAAATCCTAGTAGTAGCCGGACTTCTTGCAGCACGAAGGGTAGCAATGACCTCGGCTGAGAAACCTCTACGGGTCAAGATTTCGGTCTCAAGAGCCACGCCGTCAAACGCAGGGACATCAAGTCCGGATGACAAACGGGCCCCTGAGTCAACAAGTCCGGTTGAAGAGGGAGTGGAAAAGGAGTTGCCGCCAACAGCGACATTATTGTCGAGAACCACACCCTTCTTTGCCAGTCTGGAGCTATCAAAATAGCTGGAATTCTCTCTAGTCTGATCCGACGCAGTACTAGAGGAAGTAGGGATATCGGCGGGAATACATAGATCAGCTCGAGCTGATCCCACTGAGCCACTAGAGCATCCACCGCCACAGCCTTCGGGTCCTTGTACCTGGACATGAACGTCGGTAACTTGGCATTGGACCTGGATGCCATCAAATCCACTTGGGGGGTTCCCAGCGAGAGCACAGTAGTGCAAAAACTTCCGGTGGAGGCTCCATTCCCCGGGATCCATCCTTCTGCGACTGAGAAAGTCCGCTGTAATATTCTGAACCCCTGGAATGTGAATCGCCGAAATGGCTGGCACACTGGCCTCTGCCCAAATCAGAATTCGGGACACCTCTACCATGGGTCTGGAACTCCTTGTCCCACCTTGGTGATTGATATACGCGACAGCCGTCGCATTGTCTGTCTGCACTCGGACTGGCAGACCGCTCAAAGGGACCGTCCAATGTTGGAGGCAAAGGAAAATCGCCCTCAATTCCAGGATGTTGATCGGAAGAACAGACTCTTCCGATGACCATACTCCCTGAATCCAGAGATTGTTCCAAACACCCCCCCCAGCCCGTCAGGCTGGCATCGGTGGTTATGACCGACCACTTCGGAGGGAGGAAAAGCTTTCCCAGGGATAACGCTCCTGGACATAAACACCATCCTAGGGATTCTCGCACCCTGTGAGAGATGATGACGCTGCAATCCAGCGAACCTTGCGATTGATCCCAACGACTCAGAATGAGCCTATGGAGAGCTCTGGAATGAAATTGGACAAACGGAAAAAACCTCATGGACGCCACCGTCAGACCCAGAAGGCGCATACCTTCCGAAGGGACACTGCTGTCGCAGACTTCATAGTCTGTACATGCTGGAGCAGACATGCCTGCTTGTCTGGAGGTAGGGACAACACCGCCCGTACCATGTCGAAATGCATCCTCAAAAACAGGATTGCCTGCGACGATTCCAGAGACGACTTCTCCTTTGAAGCCACAACCGAAAAGGCCGTCCAAATAGGGACGAATCGTAAATCCCCGTCTTTGAAGGATTGCCATGAGATTCTGGCGTCAGAATCGTTGTAAAAATTCTGGGCGTTAAAGCCAAACCGAATGGTCGAGCCACAACCTGGGTGAGGTCTTCCGATGGGAACATGCCAAAAAGCGTCGCGAATGTCGATTGATCGTTCTGCGACAGGGCTGCCATAACTGAGCGAAGCGACTTCATGCTCGGCTCTGACGGAATGTCAGAAGTCAGTCCGCCTTAGTGAATTTTTTTTTTTTTTTTTTTGCCAGCTTCTGCCTTAATAGAAGTTCTGTTTCCAGGGTATGCGGAATTTCTGAGAATTCCCCCTTTTTTTTTTTTTTTTTTTTTTTTTAAAAAGAGAGAGACGACACAAACCCCCAGAGGGTTGGTCAGATCATCCCTTGAACCGAAAAGGACTGCCGATAACTATCGGCACAAGTCCTGCCAGACGCAGAAGTCACAGCTCTGCGCTGCGGTAAAGCTGCTTCTTTTGCCTTTGCCTTGGCATCAGCTCCGTGAGGTCAGTCAAATAGCTGACCACTTTCTAAGCTAAAGATAGCAAACCCTGTTGGAAAACTGCGTTCCATCCAAGTCACAGTGCTCTTCTGACTGTAACTGCCGAGGATTGCGCCCTGGATAGCAGTGACGCATTATCCTTCAACTAGAAAAGCCCATCTACCTTGATAGAGGGAAACTTGCCACGCCGTCCTTAGACGGTCCAACCGGCTCAGGGGAACTTAACAAGTACACCTAGATCCTTAATACCGAATCTATGATCCACGGCCTCGCAGATGGAAATTGTTGCCATCCCGTTTTTCTGTCCAGCGTGTCCTGCAGACTCGTCTTCCCTTTTACCAGGAAGATTTGCTAAGCTGGAATGAAGGAACATTCACTTCAGGAGAAGGGGTCCAATTAACAAATAACTCCGTAGAAAAACGGATACAGTTTGTAAGGTCATCGCGACCCATGCGACCCTTGCAACATCCGGGCCGACTTACCAGGACGACTAGTTACCTCCTCTGGTAACTGTAACGTCCACATGGCTTCCACAGAAATTTTAGTACGGCCCCTGAGAGAGAGGCAGGGTGTCCCTGCCGATCCTCCTTAACCGAATCGGACTTCTTCGCTAAGCGAGAAGGAAAAACACCGATTTGTGTCGCTCCCTTGAGAGGATCTAGTTGACACTCCATAACCTAAAAGGTCATCAATAGAAACCAGTGAAGGCCTTCATTTTGACACCATTGGAACCTCTGACCGTGTATGAGTCGAGGTCTGCGTGTCAGATACGCGAGGCTGATCCGTAACGGATCTGGGAGAGGGTCTCTGACATACCCTTGCATAGTATATGGCAGGATAAACCTGTCAGTAACCAGAGCAGTACTTAAATAAAAAACAAACGCTGAAGGGTTAAAGCTCAAAAGAAAGAGCTACCCCAGCTGTCTCCCATTAAGAGTTAACCTCCTAAGAAGGGGTTAAAGTAGCTGACTCCCCACAACCTTGATAGTGAAAAAGGGTGTGCGAATCTCAGGCGCCTCTTATAAGGTCGCAGCTGCAGGACAGCCATGCCACACTAAACAGAAAACGTTCCACAAGATCGCTAAAAAATTGCGCTGTTTTTTATAACGCAATGACCGCCAAAGTTGTCAAGGAGATCGCTAATCGCCTATGCGATGCTAATGAGATCGCCCAGATTGGCAGCTAATAGCGACATTAAAAATGACACACAAACGATCGCAATATTATGCGACGCCATCAGGATCGTCAGCGGAAACGTATAGTGGCAGCATTAATGTCGCAGACTCCCCACAGCCTCTTTATTAATATTAAAAGAGTGTGCGAGCCCCTTATGCGAGAACAGCCGCAGGACAGCGCAATCTGTCACTCAGAAGTGCCCCAGACGGCGCCCGCGCTGTGGAGGTGAAGGGGTTAAGCTTCTGCCCGGCGGGCTAGAAGCGACTCACCAAGCTGGACACGTATTCTAGCCGGGAGGGGAGGAGAACGATCCGGGGAGCTTTCAACCTACAGCGCTTTATCAGCAATAGCCACGCTGTGGAGGTGAAGGGGTTAAGCTTCTGCCCGGCCGGCTCGCTTGTCAGCAATGGCCGCCGCGCTCTGCCTCCGTGTGCTCCATGTAGAGGAGCCGGAAATGGAGGCTGCAGTAAAGCGCGCGCTCAGAAGCGGCGCGAAATTCAAAAAAATAAAAAGAGCGCGTACTCCCCTCCTTTCCCTCGTCCTGCAGGCATCCTCCTGCGGACATAGAAAAACTAGTCATCGGCATATATTTGTACAGCGGCTGCCGCAGCAGTCGCTAAAACACTCACACACATTTTACCAAAATGTGGAGTACTCACCAGCCGAAACGCCACAGGGACCCCCAGGGGTTTCTGGCGCTATGCCCATGCTTCCCCCCAGGGCGGGAAGCGCAGTGACCCCAGTGTGTGGTTTGCGCCCCCGCCAGGGAAACTCTCCTCATCCCCCAGGGCCGGCAAGATTCTGCAGGGACCATAATGTAGTTACAGATCCGCCAAGGGAGAGGCTGGTGAAATACATTGATAAACATGTAATAGCGCTGTCACCGCAGTGCTGAAGCATACTGATATACATGTAATAGCGCTGCCATCAGACGCTAAAACACTCACACATTAATAATAAAATTTTGTGTGGAGTACTCACCAGCCAAGGCGCCACAGGGACCCTCAGGGGTTTCTGGCGCTGTGCCCATGCTTCCCCCCAGGGCGAGGGACGCAGTGACCGCACGTGTGGTTTGCGTCCCCGCCAGGGAAGCTCTCCTCATCCCCCAGGGCCGGCAAGGATTCTGCAGGGACTTTGAGTAAATACAGATCCGCCAAGGGAAAGGTTGGGGTACAGCAGCGCTGGTACCCCTGAGACCTCTAGACCAACTAGTGATCCAAGTCTCTTGTCCGAATGTAAAATAATAAAATCTTCTGAGGAGCTGCATTAGCAGCGACCATCCTCTGGACCTCAAATCTTAGACTGGAGCTGAGTAGGAGGAGCCCGAGCTGGAGGGGCCAGCCAGTCAGCACTCTTTTGATCTGAGGTGACATCCTGATCTGGGGCTCCGCCTACCCCATCAGTAATGAATACTGTGGCTCTCTTCCTTCCATCTGCAGCTGAAAAGTGGTTTACCCCCACATATGGGGTATCGAAGTATTCAGAAGAAATTGCACAACAAATTTTGTGGTTCATTTTTTCTTTTAACACTTGTGAAGATAAAAAAACTTGGTTCCGAAGTAAAGCTTTTGCAGTTTTTAGAATGGTGTCACTTTTGGGTATTTTCTATCATATAGACCCCTGAAAGTGACTTCAAATGTGATGTGGTCCCTAAAAAAAAAATGGTGTTGTAAAAATGAGAAATCGCTGGTCAACTTTTAACCCTTATAACTTCGTAACAAAAAAAAATTTTGGTCCCAAAATTGTGCTGATGTAAAGTAGACATGTGGGAAATGTTATTTATTAAGAAATTTGTGTGACATATCTCTCTGATTTAAGGGCATAAAAATTTAAAGTTTGAAAATTGTTAAATTTTCAAAATTTTCGCCATATTTCCATTTTTTTCATAAATAAACACAAGTCATATCAAAGAAATTTTACCACTAACGTGAAGTACAATATGTCACGAAAAAACAATCTCAGAATCAGCGGATTCGTTAAAGCGTTCCAGAGTTATAACCTCATAAAGTGACAGTGGTCAGAATTGTAAAAATTGGCCCGGTCATTAAGCTGCAAAATGGCTCTGTCCTTAAGGGGTTAACGCATTATGAAGTTCCCGGACGTTGTCCTTTTCATACGCATTAAGTAAATGGTACTTCTTGAAAAAGGCATAAAGCGCCGAAACGTTGAGATATTATGTACCTATACTTACCATTGTTCTTCGGAGTTCCCTGCTTTTCCACATGAGCTGTCTCTGTTCCAATAAAGATTTTCGTTTTGCATCCTACTATCGCTTGGTGTGCCGGATTATATTAATAAAAATCTAATATCGACATTTCATAGGCACATCTTCCTGACCACAACAGGTTACACTGCCTGTGTTGCCCACAGCAACCAATCACTAAGAATCTTTCATTTCACCAGAGCTGTTTAAAAGATGAAAGCTGAGCTGTGATTGGCTGCTATGAGCAACAGTTTTCCCACTCCACAACACCTCAGCAGACACTGACCGGGTGGAGAAATCTAGCATCCCCGGGAACATAATCTCCCAGTCTGCCCACTAGAAAGAAGCAGAGAGCACATGACAGAAATGAATCTTATCCTCCTTTATTACTGCCGGGTTCTATTGGTACCTATTTAGAAAATCTCATCATCAGCGGCTGCACATAGAGTCATACTGCCAAGTTACATAATAGCACATCTCCAGGAACTCTCTGATCAGCGCTACCCGGCTCAGAACTATGAGATGGAGGATGTGTGATGGGTATATGGGCACGGAACTATGGGATGGAGGATGTGTGATGGGTATATGGGCACTAGACTATGGGATGGAGGATGTGTGATGGGTATATGGGCACAGGACTATGGGATGGAGGATGTGTGATGGGTATTTGGGCATGGACTATGGATGGAGGCTATGTATGATGGTATATGGGTCAGGACTATGGGTGGAGGATGTGTGATGGGTATGTGGGCACAGGACTATGGATGGAGTAGGTCTGATGGGTATAGGGCACGAGACTATGGATGGAGGATGTAGATGGGTATATGGGCACTGGACTATGGGATGGAGGATGTTGATGGGTATAAGTGCACGGGACTATGGGATGGAGGATGTGTGATGGGTATATGGGCACTGGACTATGGGATGGAGGATGTGTGATTGGTATATTGGCTCAGGACTATGGGATGTGTGATGGGTATATGGTCACGGGACTATGGGATGGGGATGTGTGATGGGTATATGGGCACGGGACAATGGGATGCAGATGTGTGATGGGTATATGGGCACTGGACTATGGGATGGAGGATGTCTATGATGGGTATATGGGCTCAGGACTATGGGATGGAGGATGTGTGATGGGTATATGGGCACAGGACTATGGGATGGAGGATAGGTCTGATGGGTATAGGGGCCGGGACTATGGGATGGAGGATGTATGATGGGTATATGGGCACTGGACTATGGGATGGAGGATGTGTGATGGGTATATTGGCACGGACTATGGGATGGAGGATGTGTGATGGGTATATGGGCACTGGACTATGGGATGGAGGATGTGTGATGGGTATATGGTCAGGACTATGGGATGGAGGATGTGTGATGGGTATATTGGCACGGGACAATGGGATGGAGGATGTGTGATGGGTATATGGTCACGGGACTATGGGATGGGGGATGTGTGATGGGTATATGGGCACGGGACAATGGGATGCAGGATGTGTGATGGGTATATGGGCACTGGACTATGGGATGGAGGATGTCTATGATGGGTATTTGGGCACGGGACTATGGGATGGAGGATTGTGATGAACATGTATGATGGGTATATGGACTCAGGACTATGGGATGGAGGATGTGTAGATGGGTATATGGCACTGGACTATGGGATGGAGGATGTGTGATGGGTTTTAGAGGGCACGGGATATGGGATGGAGGATGTGTGATGGGTATATGGGCACGGAACTATGGGATGGAGGATGTGTGATGTGTATATGGGCTCAGGACTATGGGATGGAGGATGTGTGATGGGTATATGGTCACGGACTATGGGATGGAGGATGTGTGATGGGTATATGGGCACGGACTATGGGATGGCAGGATGTGTGATGGGTATATGGGCACTGGACTATGGGATGGAGGATGTATGATGGGTATATGGGCACTGGACTATGGGATGGAGGATGTGTGATGGGTATATGGGCACTAGACTATGGGATGGAGGATGTTGTGATGGGTATATGGGCACGGGACTATGGGATGGAGGATAGGTGTGATGGGTATATGGGCACGGGACTATGGGGTGGAGACTATGTATGATGGGTATATGGGCACGGGACTATGGGATGGAGGATAGGTGTGATGGGTATATGGGCACTGGACTATGGGATGGAGGCTATGTATGATGGGTATAGGGAATGGGACTATGGGATAGAGGATGTGTGATGGGTATATGGGCACTAGACTATGGGGTGGAGGATGTGTGATGGGTATATGGGCATGGGACTATGGATGGAAGATGTGTGATGGGTACATGGGCACTGGACTATGGGATGGAGGATGTGTGATGGGTATATGGGCCAGGACTATGGATGGAGGATGTGTGATGGGTATATGGGCACTGGACTATGGGATGGAGGATGTGTGATGGGTATATGGTCAGGACTATGGATGGGGATGTGTGATGGGTATATGGGCACTGACTATGGGATGGAGGATGTGTGATGGGTATATGGGCACGGACTATGGGATGGAGGATGTGTGATGGGTATATGGGCACGGGACTATGGGATGGAGGATGTGTGATGGGTATATGGGCACGGACTATGGGATGGAGGCTATGTATGATGGGTATATGGGCACGGGACTATGGGATGGAGAGATGTGTGATGGGTATATGGGCACGGACTATGGGATGGAGGATAGTGTGATGGGTATATGGGCACGGGACTATGGGATGGAGGATGTGTGATGGGTATATGGGCACGGGACTATGGGTGGAGGATGTGTGATGGGTATATGGGCACGGACTATGGGATGGAGGATGTTGATGGGTATATGGGCACTGGACTATGGGATGGAGGATGTGTGATGGGTATATGGGCACGGACTATGGGATGGAGGATGTGTGATGGGTATATGGGCACGGACTATGGGATGGAGGATGTGTGATGGGTATATGGGCACGGGACTATGGGAATGGAGCTATGTATGATGGGTATATGGGCTCAGGACTATGGGATGGAGGATGTGTGATGGGTATATGGCACGGGACTATGGGATGGAGGATGTGTGATGGGTATATGGGCACGGACTATGGATGGAGGATGTGTGATGGGTATATGGGCACTGGACTATGGGATGGAGGATGTGTGATGGGTATATGGGCACGGGACTATGGGATGGAGGATGTGTGATGGGTATATGGGCACGGGACTATGGGATGGAGGATGTGTGATGGGTATATGGGCACAGGACTATGGGATGGAGGATGTGTGATGGGTATATGGGCACAGGGACTATGGGATGGAGGATGTGTGATGGGTATATGGGCACGGGACTATGGGATGGAGGATGTATGATGGGTATATGGGCACTGGACTATGGGATGGAGGATGTGTGATGGGTATAAGGGCACGGGACTATGGGATGGAGGATGTGTGATGGGTATATGGGCACGGATATGGGATGGAGGATGTGTGATGGGTATATGGGCCAGGACTATGGGATGGAGGATGTGTGATGGGTATATGGTCACGGGACTATGGGATGGAGGATGTGTGATGGGTATATGGCACTGGACTATGGGATGGAGGATGTGTGATGGGTATATGGGCACTGGACTATGGGATGGAGGATGTGTGATGGGTATATGGGCACTGGACTATGGGATGGAGATATGTTGATGGGTATATGGGCACGGACTATGGGATGGAGGATAGGTGTGATGGGTATATGGGCACGGGACTATGGGATGGAGGATGTGTGATGGGTATAGGGCACGGACTATGGGATGGAGGATGTGTGATGGGTATATGGGCACTGGACTATGGGATGGAGGATGTGTGATGGGTATATGGGCCGGACTATGGGATGGAGGATGTGTGATGGGTATATGGGCACGGACTATGGGTGGAGGATGTGTGATGGGTATATGGGCACGGGACTATGGGATGGAGGATGTGTGATGGGTTATGGGCACGGACTATGGGATGGAGGTGTGATGATGGGTATATGGGCTCAGGACTATGGGATGGAGGATGTGTGATGGGTATATGGGCACGGGACTATGGGATGGAGATGGTGATGGGTATATGGGCACGGGACTATGGATGGAGGATGTGTGATGGGTATATGGGCACTGGACTATGGGATGGAGGATGTGTGATGGGTATATGGGCTCAGGACTATGGGATGGAGGATGTGTGATGGGTATATGGTCACGGGACTATGGGATGGAGGATGTGTGATGGGTATATATGCACTGGACTATGGGATGGAGGATGTGTGATGGGTATATGGGCACTGGACTATGGGATGGAGGATGTGTGATGGGTATATGGGCACTGGACTATGGGATGGAGGATATGTGATGGTATATGGGCATTGGACTATGGGATGGAGGATATGCGTGATGGGTATATGGGCACGTAACTATAGGATTGAGGATAAGTGAGATGGGTATAAGGGCACTGGACTATGGGATGGAGGAGGTGTATGATGGGTATATGGCATGGGACTATGGGATGGAGGATATGTATGATGGGTATATGGGCACTGGACTGTGGGATGGAGGATAATGATTATAATTTGTTATAACTAACCACAGTTAGTTACTATGCCCGGACAAAGCCGGGTTCTTCAGCTAGTGATTATATATAATTGTGTATTGAACCATTAGTCCTCTTGTTAATATTAACTTTATTTTAGGCTGCTGTGTATATAAATTTTTGGAATCAAGTATATAAATAGAAAGGGCTTTTTTTTTCTGTGATGGATTTTTCAGTAAATAGAAGTGCTTTACTTAGCATACTTAGGAGGTCAGTTTCACATGTCCTGATTTGGAGACAAAAAATTTTTTGGTTAGGAAGTTATAAGGGTTAAAAGTTGACCAGCAATTTCTTATTTTTACAACAAAATTTACAAAACCATTTTTTTAGGGACCACCTCACATTTGAAGTCAGTTTGAGGGGTCTATATGGCTGAAAATACCCAAAAGTAACACCATTCTAAAAACTGCACCCCTCAAGCTGATCAAAACCACATTCAAGAATTTTATTAACCCTTCAGGTGCTTCACAGGAGCTGAAGCAACGTGGAAGGAAAAAATGAACATTTAACTTTTTAGTCACAAAAATGATCTTTTACAAACATTTTTTTTTATTTTTACAAGGGTAAAAGTAGAAAATGGACAGATAAAGTTGTTTTGCAATTTCTCCTGAGTACACAGATACCCCATATGTGGGGGAAAACCACTGTCTGGGCGGACGGAAGGGCTCGGAAAGGAAGGAGCGCCATTTGACTTTTTCAAACCAAAATTGGTTCGAATTGAGATTGGACGCCATGTTGCGTTTGGAGAGCCCCTGATGTGTCTAAACAGTGGAAAGCCCCACAAGTGACACCATTTTGGAAACTAGACCCCTTAAGGAACTTATCTAGATCTGTTGTGAGCACTTTAAAACCCCAAGTGCTTCACAGAAGTTTATAACGCAGAGCCGTGAAAATAAATTATATTATATATATATATATATATTATATATATATATATATTTTTACACAAAAATAATTTTTTAGCACCCAATTTTTTATTTTCCCAAGGGTAACAGGAGAAATTAGACGCCCAAAGTTGTTGTGCAATTTTTCCTGAGTACACCGATACCCCATATGTTGGGGTAAACCACTGCTTGGGCACACGTCGGGGCTTGGAATGGAGGGAACACCGTTTGACTATTTGAACGCAAAATTGGCTGGAATCAATAGTGGCACCATGTTGCGTTTGGAGACACACTAACTCTAATTCTAACCCTAATAGAAAAATAAAAATATTTTCTTTATTTTATTATTTGTCCCTAACTATGGGGGGATAAAGAGGGGGTTTATTTACTATTTTTTTATTTTGATCATTGTGATAGGGCTTATCACAGTGATCAAAATGTCCCTGAATTAATCAGCCGGCAGATTCGGCGGGCGCACTGCACATGCGCCCGCCATTTTGGAAGATGGTGGCGCCCATGCAGGAGAGAGGAGGGACACCGGGAGTCGTTCCGGGGAAGGTGAGGGGGGGGGTGATCGGAAGGCGGGTGGGGGGGGAGAGGAGGGAAGGAGAGAGGAGGCAGATGGTGACGGCGGCGATATACGCAGGAATGCGATTTATACCATGACGCCTACGTAGGCGTCACAGGTCGGGAAGGCACAGGTTTTCATGACGCCTATGTAGGCGTCACAGGTCGGGAAGGGGTTAATCTTTATTTTCAGTTTTGAGTTAATGAAATGCCGTGTTTTAGGGCAGCCTGTGGAGGTCTCTTCATGTGGTGCTCTGATTAGCTATTCATAATACAGACTGCTGATAGGTTACTGATCTTCCACTAGTCTGCCCCCTTCTTTACATAATGAATATTAAACAGGGTGGGCCATGTATATGGATATAACTAAATAAAATGGGAATGGTTGGTGATATCAACTTCCTGTTTGTGGCACATTAGTATATAAGAGGGGGAAAACTTTTCAAGATGGGTGGTGACAATGGTGGCCATTTTGAAGTCGGCCATTTTGGATCCAACTTTATTATTTCCAATGGAAAGAGGGTAATGTGACACATCAAACTTATTGAGAATTTCACAAGAAAAACAATGGTGTGCTTGGTTTTAACATAACTATATTCTTTCATGAGTTATTTACAAGTTTCTCTGTGTTTACAACCACTGACATGTCGCAGAGGTTAACAAGTTTGGAGCGGATAGAAATTGTGTTGATGTCTGGTGAACGCAGTACCCGAGTCATTGCAGCAGATTTCAATGCAAGACACCCTACGCAAGAAACTGTCACCATTCCCATATTATTTAGATGTATCCATATAAATGGCCCACCCAAAAAAGTTTGCCTCACCACTGAACATAATTTTCTGTGTAAACTGAGGGTCCTGTTCCAATTTTTGCTTTGCAGATTTTGCAAATTCAGCGGATCCAATCTGGGTCATCCTCGTTGAGATGCTGCACAGCTGGATTTTGTAAGGGTGCAATTTGTGAGTAGCTAATATCCGTAGAAGGGATGTTCGACTGATGCCAGAATCATAATGGCAGGTCAGCTTTAGCATTTGGTGAATACAGTAAAAAAAAAATCCCAAAAACAGTACTGGAATTGCACTTTTTTTCACAATTTCATTGCACTTGGATTTTTTTTTCCGTTTTCGAGCACACAACATGGTAAAATCAATCGTGTCGTTCAAAAATACAACTCGCCCCGCAAAAAAGCAAGCCCTCACACGGCCATACTGACAGAAAATACAAAAAAAGTTATGGCTCTGGGAAGAAGGGGAGCGAAAAACGAAAAAGGGCTGCGGTGAAAGGGTTAAAAAAAAATCCATTTGAAAATGGCGCTCGCCACGCTTGCGCAGTAGCAGCCATCGGTCTATATAGAGGTGATTCGATAGATGCTACTGCGCAGGTAGATGGCGCCTGCGCAATAGCAGCCATCGGATCACCTCTATATACATGGATAGCTGCTACTGCCTCAGCGGGCGCCATTTTCAAAAGGCTTTTTTTTTTTTTAAATATCAGGATAACCTCACCCACATTAATTATAAACACAGAACACATACGATTATGCTGCAGTGCCTGAAGGTTATTCTTTTTTTTTTTTTTAGTATTCACATATATTCATTATGTAAACTAGGGGGCAGGTCACTGTCTGATCAGTGACCAGTCAGCAGTCTTCAGCATGAAGATCTAATCAGAGCACCACACACACACACAAAACACACACACACAACACACACACACCACACACACACGAGAACACGAGCATATCATTAACTCAAAACATAAAATAAAGATTAAACAACCCAAGAACGGCTTTCAGTAACCAAGGCATCATTTTAATCAGTATAACGGAGCCGACCTGACACTGTAGGTTACTGTGCACAATCCTGCTCACGGTTTTTTTTTTTAAGAATAAAGAGGTCTAAAATTCAAACAGAGGGTGGTTCTTAATGATTTTTGGTATTTGGTTTGATTTGGTGCAATCATTTAACTATATATTTGACTAATGTGTTTTTCTGGTGCAATATTGTTACATGAGCCCTGTATTGCCTGCATTAGCAGTACTGCTCTGTTACACTATACTAATAAAATTTGATATTTTGCTCTAAAAAACTCTTTGATCCCTGGTGTCTTGCATAATTGACTTGATATGGGATTTGGCTGTACTATGCTTGCTAACAATGAATGGAGTGAATACATGCAGGGTGGATCAGTTCAGAAGTTGAATGATTTAATTACCTGTGTGAAGAGAGAATTATGTAAAAGCGCCAAAACAGTGTTTCTCAACTCCAGTCCTCAGGACCCACCAACAGGTCATGTTTTCAGGATTTCCTTAGTATTTCACAGGTGATAATTTTATCACCTGCTCAAGCATTAATTCCATCACCTTTGCAATATGAAGGAAAGACGGATTTTGGTAAGAACTTACCTGTAAAATCCTTTTCAGCGAAGGAAGGAAGAGAGACAGTCATTACTAGTGGGTAGGCGGAGCCCAGATAGGATTGACACCTCAGATTAAAAAGAGTGTTGACCAGCCCCTCCAGCTCGGGCTCCTCCTACTCAGCTCTTCAGTCGTACCCAAGCTTAAGGAAGAACAATATCACCAGCGAAGCAACATAACCCCTTCTGAAGGACTTCAGAGAAAAAACATAAGAGTGCAGGTTATGCATGCATTCGGCAAAAAAAAAATCACACAGTTACAGGTACTACTCACTGAACCTGACTACTGCGATAAGCTGGCAATGCTGGAACAGAGCCGTAGCGCGTCGACCTCAGTCCAGATAATCGCTATCAGAGAAGGGTCACGCTGCATCTGTAAATACAACAACACACTTCTGCCATGGGAGGGAGCTGTGTCTCTCTTCCTTCCTTCGCTGAAAAGGATTTTACAGGTAAGTTCTTACCAAAATCCGTCTTTCAGCTGCAGATGGAAGGAAGAGAGCCACAGTCATTACTAGTGGGACGTCCCAAAGCAGTCCAAAAATTAGGGTGGGAAAAAACCAAAATAGGCAGAAACCCAACAATCTAGATAAATGCGCCACAGGCGCCAAATACAAGTTAACTAAAAACTTTAAATTACCGCTGCCTGCAGGACCCTACGTCCTAAGGCCGCATCAGCGGAAGCACTGACGTCCACCTTATAAAACTTTGTAAATGTGTGGACGAAACGCCAGGTCGCCGCTCGGCAGAGCTGAGCTGCCGAAGCCCTTGATGAAAGGCCCACGATGAAGTCACAGCCCTCGTGGAGCGAGCTCGAATCTTAATCGGGCAAGGTTCGCCATTAAGACGGTAAGCCTCCAAAATGGCCGATCGAATCCAACGAGCTATAGAGTCCTTGAAAACTCGTTGATCACGCCTACGACCTGCTGTAATCACAAACAGGGAATCTGACTTTCGAAAACCTTGAGTAATAGACAAAATAGAACTTCAAGACCCGCACTAAATCCAATTTGTGCAAGTTCCGTTCCTTTGCATTCCCTGGGCCCGGGCAAAGCGAGGGCAACACAATATCCTGGTTAACATGAAATTGCGACACCACCTTAGGTAGAAAATAGCCCCGTGTGCGAAGCACTAATCGATCCGGGTAAAACTCCAGGAAAGGAGGCGAGCAGGAAAAAGCTGCCAACTCAGAAACCCTTCTTAAAGAGGTTACCGCCACTAAGAAGGTAACCTTCCAAGAAATTAAAGAAAGGCTAGCAGAACCCAGACACAGGCGCCTTCCGCAGTGGAAACTGACGGGTTACTCCGCGAAAAAGGAACGTACGTCCCTACGCGAGGCGATAGCCTTCCGAAATAGCAAAGACAGGACAGAAACCTGACCTTTCAGAGTGCTAACTGCCAAAC
The DNA here is from genome assembly GCA_033576555.1 of Oophaga sylvatica. Lineage (NCBI taxonomy): Eukaryota > Metazoa > Chordata > Amphibia > Anura > Dendrobatidae > Oophaga > Oophaga sylvatica. Next base: position 179,428,204 of record JARQOD010000006.1, read on the forward strand.
CTTTTGTACAGCCCGTACTGTAGCAAAGCCAACAAATGGGAATGGAAAAAAATCCTCGGATTCCTTGAAGAACCCGAAACCACGAAAAGACCAAGTCTTGTGATAAATCTTAGTAGTAGCCGGACCTCTGGCAGCTCGCAGAGTGGCACTGACTTCGGCTGAAAAACCTCTACGGGTCAAGGTTTCGGTCTCAAGAGCCACGCCGTCAAACGCAGAGACTTCAAGTCCGGATGACGAACGGACCCCTGGGTTAACAGGTCCGGGCGAGGAGGAAGTGGGAATGGCGGTGCCGCCAAAAACGACACCAGTGTCGAGAACCACGTCCTCCTTGGCCAATCCGGGCTATCAACATAGCCGGAATTCTCTTCCAGTCTGATCCGACGCAGCACCAGAGGAAGTAAAGATATCGGCGGAAACACATAGACTAGCTCGAAATGGTCCCACGGAGCCACCAGAGCAACCACCGCCACAGCCTTCGGGTCCTTGTACCTGGACATGAAGGTCGGTAGTTTGGCATTTGAACCTGGATGCCATCAAATTCACTTGGGGAGTTCCCCAACGTAAGCACAGCAGCGCAAAAATTTTCGGATGAAGACTCCATTCTCTAGGATCCATCTTCTCGCGACTGAGGAAGTCCGCCGTGGTATTCTGGACTCCTGGAATGTGATCGCAGAGATGGCCGGAACCTTGGTCTCGGCCCATAGCAGGATCCGAGACACCTCCATCATGAGGCTGGAGCTCCTTGTCCCGCCTTGGTGGTTGATATACGCAACGCCGTCGCATTGTCTGTCTGCACTCGGACTGGTAGACCGCTTAAAGGGACCGTCCAGTGTTGTAGGCAAAGGAAAAATTGCCCTCAACTCCAGGATGTTGATCGGTAGAACAAACTCTTCCGATGACCATACTCCCTGGATCCAAAGATCGTTCCAGACACCCCCCCCAGCCCGTCAGGCTGGCATCGGTGGTTATGACCGACCACCTCGGAGGGAGGAAAGATTTCCCCAGGAATAACGCTCCTGGACGTAACCACCATCCTAGGGATTCTCGCACCCTGTGAGAGATGATGACGCTGTAATTCAGAGAAGCTTGCGATCGATCCCAACGACTCAGAATGAGCCTTTGGAGGGCCCTGGAATGAAATTGGGCAAACGAAGTGCCTCCATGGACGTCAAACCCAGAAGGCGCATACACTTCCGAAAGGACATTGCTGCCGTAGACCTCATAATCTGTACATGTCGAAAGAGACATGCCCGCTTGTCTGGAGGAAGGGACATCACCGTCCGTACAGTGTCGAAATGCATTCCCAAAAACAGGATTGACTTCCAGAGACGACTTCTCCCAATTGACCAGCCACCCGAAATCCTCCAGGAGCTGAAGGGATAGATTGCGAGCCGTCCCCGCCTCCTCCTTTGAGGACGCCACAATCAGAAGGTCGTCCAGGTAGGGAAATCTTAACCCCCTGTCTTCGAAGAATTGCCATGAGGGGCGCTAGAATTTTTGTAAAAACTCTGGGCGCCGAGGCCAAGCCGAATGGCAGAGCCACAAACTGGCAATGGTCCTGACCTATGGCAAAACGTAGGAAGCGCCGGTGAGCCCTTCCGACGGGAACATGCAAATAAACGTCGCGAATGTCGATTGACCAAAAAGACGTTCTGCGACAACGGAGCGAAGCGACTCCATGCGGAATTTTCGGGATGTAAACATGCCGATTCAATCTTTGAAATCCAAAATAGGGCGAAATTTGTCCTCCTTTTTGGGGACCACAAAGAGGTTGGAATAAGAATCCTCTTCCCCGGTCCTCTGCGGAACCGGTATCACCACACCCTTCTGCAGAAGGGAATCGACCTCTCGTAGTAGAGCGGCAAATAGCTCGGCTCTGACGGAATGCGAGATTGGCAAAACCTGTCCGGGGGTCGAGAAGAAACTCTATGAAGTAGCCTGCCAACACAACCTGTGTTACCCAGGCGTCCGACACACGGGAAACCCAAGTCGGTTTGAATTGGAGTAAACGACCCTCCACTCGAGAGCGCTCGAGTGAGACCCAGACGTCAGACCGCTTTAGCGGGTTTTTTGCCAGCTTCTGTCTTAATGGAAGTTCTGTTTCCAGGGTATGCGGAATTTCTGAGAAATTCCCTTTTTTTTTTTTTTTTTTTTTTTTAAAAAAAAGGAGAGGAACGACCCAAACCCCCAGAGGGTTGACCGGATCATCCCCTGGACCGAAAGGACCGCCGACAACTACCGGCACTAGTCCTGCCAGACGCAGAAGTCACAGCTCTGCGCTGCGGTAAAGCTGTTTCTTTTGCCTCAGAAATCAGCTCGGTGAGGTCAGATTCAAATAGCTGACCACTTTGTAAGCTAAAGATAGCAAACCCTGCTTGGAAACCGCGTTCCACTGTCTAAGCCACAGTGCTCTTCTGACTGTGACTGCCGAGGATTGCGCCCTGGATAGCAGTGACGCAGAATCCTTCAACTTGAAAAGCCCATTTATCTCAATAGAGGGATCCATCTTGTCACGCCGTCCGTAGACGGTCCAAACGGCTCAGGGAAACTTTACAAGTACACATAGATCCTTAATACTGAATCCATGACCCGCGGCCTCGCAGATGGATATTGTTGCCATCTCCATTTTTCTGTCCAGCAGGTCCTGCAGACTCGCCTTCCTTTACCAGGATAAAGGGACATTCACTTCAGGAGATCCAATTAACAATCAACTCCGTAGAAAACGGATACAGATTGTAAAGCCGTCGCGACCTATGCGACTCCTGAAACATCCGGGCCGACTTACCAGGACACCTAGTTACCTCTCTCTGGTAACTAACGCCCTCATGGCTCCAATAGTACGGTCCATGAGAGAGGCAGAGTGTCCCTGCCGATCCTCCTTGTCCGAAACGGACATCTTCGCTACGCGAGAAGGAAGGCACCGATTTGTGTCGCTTCCTTGAGAGGATCTAGCTGACACTCCATAACCTAGAAGGTCAGACAGGCCATCATAGAAACTAGCGAGGGCCTCCATTTTGACACCACTGGAACCTCCGACCGCTGCGCATGACGCTGTCGGGGTCTGCGTGTCAGATAGTCCGCATCTGACATGTCCTTGCACAGTATATGGCAGGTTAAACCTGTCAGTAACTAGAACAGTGTGTTTCTTAAAGAAAAAACAATCGCTGAAGGGTTAAAGCTCTTAAAGAGAGAGCTACCCCAGCATTAATAGTTAACCGCCTAAGAAGGGGTTAAAGTAGCAGACTCCCCACAACCTTGATAATGAAAAAGTTGTGCGAGCCCCAAGTGCCTTTATAAGGCAGCAGCTGCAGGACAGCTTTTTATGCCACACTAAAGAAAAACGTTCCACAAGATCGCTAAAAATTGCGCTGTTTTGTATATCGCAATGACCGCCAAAGTTGTTAAGAAGATCGCTAACCGCTTATGCGATGTTAATGAGATCGCCCAGATTGGCAGCTACTAGCGACATTAAAAAATGATCACACAAACGATCGCATTAGTATGCGTCGTTATCAGGATCGTTAGTGGGAACGTATAGTGGCAGTATTAAAATCGCAGACTCCCCACAAACTCTTTATTATTATTGAAAAGAGTGTGCGAGCCCCTTATGCGATAACAGCCGCAGGACAGCGCAGTCTGTCACTCATTAGTGCCCCAGAAGGCGCCCGCGCTGTGGGGGTGAAGGGGTTAAGCTTCTGCCTGCGGGCTAGAAGCGACTCACCCAGCTGGTAACAGTGTAACATCTTGCCGGGAGGGGAGGAGGGAGAAGAGCCAGAAGAAGCTTTCAGCCTGCTTCTTTAATGGCCGCCGCGCTGTGCCTCCGTGTGCTCCATGAGGGAAGCCGGAAATGGAGACAGCAGTAAAGCGCGCGCTCAGAGCGGCGCGAAAATTCAAATAAAAAGGCGCGCACTCCTCTCCTATGTCCTGCAGGCATCCACCTGCGGACAAAAAACACAGTCACCGACATGTAATGTACAGCGGCTGCCGCAGCAGTCGCTTAAACACTCACACACACATTAATAAAAATGTGAGGTAAAAATGTGAGGTACTTACCAGCCGAAGCGCCACAGGGACCCCCAGGGGTTTCTGGCGCTATGCCCATGCTTCCCCCCAGGGCGGGGGACGCAGTGACCCCTGCAGCGCGGTTTGCGCCCCCGCCAGGGAAGCCATCCTCATCCCCCCGGGCCGGCAGGGTTCTGCAGGGACCACCATTAGGGTAATACAGATCCGCCAAGGGAGAGGTGGGGGTCCAGCAGCGCTGAGACTCCTGAGACCTCTAGACCACATTTGGTGATCCAAGTCTCTTGTCCGATAAAAAATAATAAAATCTTCTGAGGAGCTGCTTCCAGCAGCGACTATCCTCTGAGACCTCAAATTGTAAACTGAAGAGCTGAGTAGGAGGAGCCCGAGCTGGAGGGGCCGTCAACACTCTTTTTAATCTGAGGTGTCAATCCTATCTGGGCTCCGCCTACCCACTAGTAATGACTGTGGCTCTCTTCCTTCCATCTGCAGCTGAAATCCTGAAAACATGACCTGTTGGTGGGTCCTGAGGACTGGAGTTGAGAAACACTGCGTCCAAAACATTATAAAAAATATATATATATATATATATATATATATATTATATATATATATATATATATATATATATATATATATAAACGTGGTATCACTAATCGTACTGACTCGAAGAATAAAGCCGCCTTATCAATTTTATCACATGCAGGACGGCATTAAAAAAAAAAAAAACAATTCCAGAATAGCTGTTTTTTGTTCATTCTGGCTCCCAAAAATCAGAATACCAAGCACTTAAAAATTGTGCCTGAAAATGGTGCCAACAAAAAAAGTCAACTCGTACCAATAAAAACAAGTCCTCACATGACTGCCAGACGAAATATGGAAAAATTATAGCTATCAAAATATGGCAATGCAAAACTTGTCTTTGCAATAAAAAGCGTCTTTTAGAAAGTTAACGCAGCCAAACATAAAAACCCGATATAAATCTGGAATCTATGTAATCTCACCGACCCAAAGAATAAAAAAGTAATCTAATCGCTTATACCATACAAGTAACGGCATAAAATAAAAAAAATAAAACCAATTCTTCATTGCTGTTGATTTGTTCTTTCTGCCCCCCAAAGATTACAGTTAAGGCTCAGCTCACATTTATCCTGCGCTCTACGCTAAGCGCTTACACCGGGGCTTCCGTGTAAATCTCTGAAATACGTGATTAAGACAGAAACCCCAATAGAAGATTCCCTATAATGAGGTAGATGGAGGCTCTGTGGACACTGTCTGGCCACCTGTGCTCCAGCAGTGTCCGCCTTTTTAGGCATGTGTAAAAGCGTGGTCCGCCAGTTTGTGCACTTCTAAAAAGAAGGACACCGCTGAACAGAGGCCAGAAGGAGTTCCGTGTAACTCTGCTGCCTCATTATAGTAACTGCCTCCCTCGGGGGTTTCATCTGAATGATGTCACTCAGATTTTATTATTTATTTATATAGCGCCATTAATTCCATGGTGCTGTACATGAGATTTAAATGGAAACCCCAATGTAAGAGCACAGCGTAGAGCACCAGATAAATGTGATCCTAAATATTATGTAAAATGTTCCCAACAAAATCTTCAAGTCAATCCGCAAAAAAAAGCAAGTCCCTGTTCAGTTCCGTCATCTGTTAATGTTAATACACAGGGTTTCCACGTTACTGGTAGTACTAAAGCTCTGGACAAGCGCTATAGCTCCTCATCCCCCAAAATCAGCAAATTCTGCACTCCCAAATAAGAATGCCCTTCTCCCTGAGCCCCAGTGTGCCTAAACCACATTTAGCATCCACATGTTTGTCATTTCTTAAGCAAAGACAGCACACTTACCGTATATACTCATGTATAAGCCGACCCGTGTATAAGCCGACCCCCCTAATTTTGCCACAAAAAACTGGGAAAACGTATTGACTCGCATATAAGCCTAGGGTGAAAAATGATTATGCCCCCATATGTTCCACAGATTATGCCCCCATATGTTCCACAGATTATGCCCCATATGTTCCACAGTTTATGCCCCCATATGCTCAATATTATGCCTCCATATGCTCCAGATTATGCCCCATATGTTCCACAGTTTATGCCCCCATATGCTCCATATTATGCCCCCATATGCTCCAGATTATGCCCCCATATGCTCCAGATTATGCCCCCATATGCTGCACAATTATGCCCCATGCCATAGTATAGGCCTCATATGCTGCTGCAAAAAAAAAATGACATACCTCTCGTCGTTGGGGGCCAGGTGCCGGTGTCCTGAGCAGGCGGTGACACCGGCACGCTATGGGGGACAGGTGCCGGTGTCACCGCTCACTCAGGACCCCGGCACCTGAGATATTTACCTGTCCCGTTCGACCGCTGCGCTGCTCCCTCGGTCTGACTCCTCTGGCTGTGAATGATCTGGCAGGGGCGGGGCGCGCACTAACGACGTCATCGCGCCCTCTGCCTGATCATTCACAGCCAGAGGAGTCGGACGAGGGAGCAGTGCGCAGCGGTGGAACGGGACAGGTAAATATCGCTATACTCACCCCTCCGCCGGCACGTCCCTGCAGCCTCTCCTCTTCTCCCGGCGCTCTCCGCAGCGCTTCCTTCCTACAGCGGTCACATGGTACCGCTTATTAAAGTCATGAATATGTGCATATTCATAACTTTAATAGCGGTGCCATGTGACCGCTGCAGGAAGGAGCCGGAGATCGTGGGAGAAGCAGGAGGGCTGCGGAGGGGTGAGTATGATCCGACACCCCCGCTCCCCCTCCCCCGCCGACCCCCGTATATGACCCGTGTATAAGCCGAGAGGGGGACTTTCAGCCCTAAAAAATGGGGTGAAAATCTCGGCTTATACATGGGTATATATGGTAATTTACAGGTCTCCAGGAGCATGAGCTGGCCACCACAATGGCAGTTTGAAATCTTCACTCAGCAACATCCACTGCTGCTTGTTTCTGAAAACACCCATGAAGTCAAAATAGTCACTACACTTGTAGACAAATTCCCAAAATAGGTAGATTTTCCAAAATAGGGTCACTTGAGGGGGATTCTGTTCTTCTAGCAATTAGAAAAATCTGCTCTCCAGAAGGAAAATAACGCTCAGTCCCTCCAGCTGTTATTAACGTCATATAGTAAGGGACCTAACTTTAAAAATAGTTTGTAGCATAACTTCTTTGTCATACAGGTCTCATCCACATTCAAACAATTCTTTTTTGTGTGGCTAACACGATACAGCACGCCATATTTCCACTTTGAATTTACGGTCTCTGAAATTCAGATGTTTGCAGAGGTGGTGCAGAGTTTAAAATCTAATTTTTTGGTTACTAATACTGTGCTCCTACCACACTATCTGAGCAATATGACTGGGAAAAAGCGAGGCCGTGGTGGAAGGGGAATTAGGCTTGGTGTACATGGTAATGTTTGTGAAAGCACTAGTAAAGCAACGTCACGTCCTATGCAAAGACAACTGACAACTTATGTTACTGGACAGGCTACACCACTACCTTCCTTTGGTAGACGCACAGCAGTACGCCTTGTTGATGAGGCCCAGAAAGAGCATGTACTCAAGTGGACGGCAAGTGCAGCTTCAAGTGGCCTCTTCTCCTCTTCCTTCACCTCAACATCACACCCAGTACAGTCCACAGAAGTGGCACCAAAATTCCCCTTGCTTCCCAACTATCCAACTGACTGTAGGGAACCACAGATGGGCGAGTCTGAAGAGCTGTTCACACATTCTATGCCTTGTGCATCAGAAGTGTACTCAAAAGCTTCGCAGAGTCAAGAGGAGGAAATCTGCACCCAAATTTTTTTTAAGCTTGGATCCGGGGCAGGAAGAAGTACGGTCCCGACAGTATCCTGACCCCCGTCATCAAATGTTAACCAATGGGGGAGGGGGTGCTGATGAAACTCAAATATCTGAAGCTCAGCAGGACTGTACTGTGCTGTCAGGGCAAGAAGAGGAGGATGGTGACTCCGTTGATGAGGAATATGATAACAGATTATGTTGAGGTGTTAGATCCCAGTTGGTGTGAACATAGAGGCACACAGCTGAGTACGTCATCTGAGGAGGAAGACGAGAAGGTTACATTGCGCCGTACATCATAGACACGTAGTGAGGTAGCCAAAACGAGCGATGCATCCTCAGCCACAACTGTGCCTCTTGACCAGCAGCGTCTGAGGGTCTGTAGCTCGCAGGGATGGCAAGGGTTGCCTAACCTGGGCCTTTTTTGATACTGCAAAGGATGAGCCAACTCACATAATCTGTGAACTTTACAAAAAAAAACTGGGTCGAAGTAAAAAGTGCAATAATTTGACTACTACATGTATGAACCTTCACATGCGCAATCAACATGCTTTAGTGTGGGAATCCCACTGTGCAAAAATGGGAACCAGCGGACTTCAACAACCATCAGACGCCCCATCAATCGCATCTGCTGCTTCTTCCTCCTCATCTGCTACCGTGCCAACTATTGAGACGCAGGTCTTCAACCGCAGAACCTCGAGATCTTTACCTGCTCCAGTCACGATGACTGAGAAGCCACCTTCGGCTGTAGCGGAAGTGAACATGCCTGCTGTTTTTGACAGATCTCAGAACGATCACACCACAAGTTTCTCAATCCACAGTAACATCTCCGCCTGCAACTCTCTCACGGTCCAGCAGTTTGTCCGGTTCACCGTACTCCGCCCTCTCACAGCACTGCAGCCAGACCACGGTTCTGCAGTTTGGTCACGTAAAAGATTGTTTCCTCCCACGCATGACAAAGCTAAGAGGTTGAATTCCATCTCCAATCAGTTGGCCACAGGAATGCTGCCTTTCCGCCTGGTAGATGCTGACGGTTTCCGAAAGCTAATGGCCATCGTAGTCTCCCAGTACCAATTACCCAGTCGCAATTACTTTTCTAATAAAGCTGTGCCCGTGCTACACCAGCATGTCACAGGCAACATCATCCGTTCCTTGACAAAAATCTGTCTGCCAGGGTGCATTTTACCACAAACACTTGGATGAGTAAGCATGGCCAAGGGCATTACATCTCGCTGACTGGGCACTGGGTGACTCTGGTGGCTGTGGGGAAAGGCACTGCTACACAAGTCTTGGAATTCCCAAGGCTTGTAGGACAAACCTCTTCATTTAACACAGTGTTTCTCAACTCCAGTCCTCAGGACCCACCAACAGGTCAGTTTTCAGGATTTCCTTAGTATTGCACAGGTGATAATTTTATCACCTGCCCAAGCATTAATTCCATCACCTTTGCAATACTAAGGAAATCCTGAAAACATGATCTGTTGGTGGGTCCTGAGGACTGGAGTTGAGAAACACTGATTGAACACTTCCTCCACTGCTTCTGCCTGCTCTATGGCCTCCACCTGCACCCTCAACCTCTTCCTTAACGAGACACGCGTTCCAACAGTGCACAGCTAACCACCACCACCTCTGTACTGTGCGGCAAGGGCTCACCGCAATCAGGCAGTCTTAAAATTGATATGCCTTGGAGATTGCAGTCATACAGCTGAAGAGTTGAGGACAGCTCTCCAGGGTGAGTTTGATCAATGGCTGCCTCCGCTGAACCTGCATCCAGGTAAAACCGTGTCCGATAACGGTGCAAACCTGGTGGCGGCCCTACGGCGAGGCAAACTCACTCACATGCCTTGCATGGCTCACATCCTCAACCTGGTGGTATAGCGTTTTCTCAGCCACTATCCTGGCCTGGGTGAGCTGCTCCAGAAAGCATGTAAGCTGTGTGCTCATTTCCACCGTTTACACCCCTCTGCTCATTGATTTGCATCAATACAGAGGTCTTTGTCCATGCCAGTTAACAGGTTGATATGCGGTGTGTGATTCCTCTCTGCACGTTGCAGCGACTGTGGAAGCAGCAACGAGCCCCGACGCAGTGTGTCATGTCGTATAGCCTGGGCCAACGCAGTACAGACACGCATATCACGTTTTACAGAGTTGGCACAGATTAAAGACCTCTGCAGCCTTCTGCACAGTTTCGAAATGGCTACTAAGATGGTTAGCGCTGACGACGCCGTCATCAGCATCATTATTCCGGTCATCTATATGCTGGGGCAGACATTGAATAGCCTTCAGTAGGAGATGGTGGTCCCAAAAGAAGAGGCGGAAGCAGAGGAGGATGCGGAAGGAATAACATTGTCTCTAAGTTCAAGACTGTCGTCACACAGGAGGGTGCCAAAGGAGGGTGGATTGCTGTGATCGAGAGGGACTGGTGATAAACTTATCGAAGGTGCAAGATCTGAGGAACAAATGGGGAGGAAGAGGTGATGGGCGAGCAACTGTCAGATGAGGATAATCCTCCCCTCTGTTGTTCATGGTTGGCAGCAAGGGCCGGAGGAAACGAGCCTCATTTTTACCTAGCCACCAACACAGCCTGGGCTTGGACTTCATGGCAGAGCACGACATATGAGTGACTTCTTGCTGCACTATGTGCAACATGATCCCCATATAGTTATGATTAGGAATTATGCTGACACAGGGTTGCCACTCTGTTAGATCCACATTATAAAACCAAATATTGTCAGATGATTCCCGCCCTAGAAAAGGACCCGCGAATGCTGGAGAAGCGAAACACGCTTTTACACAACCTTAAGAGAGCTTTTCCCCAAGACAGCAGTGAAGCACACAGCTCGCATCGCAGCAGTAGACTTCCAACCTCCGGCACATCAATTTGTCAACGCCAAAACATTAGCAGCAGTAGTGGAAGAAGCAATTTCTGCGAGTCCTTTGACTATTTTTTCTAGACCAACTGTTGCACCAGCACAAGAGTCCAAGTCTTACACGTGGTGAACGAATGGAGAGGATGGTGCAGGGGTATCTAGAACTGAATATCAATACCGTCAGGGAGGGTTTGGACCCTTTCACATTTTGGTTTTCCAAAATGGATGAGTGGCCTTACCTCGCCTTACACACCTTGAAGGTTTTATCGTGCCCGGCAGCCAGCGTTCTCTCAGAACGTGTCTTCAGAGCTGCTGGTGGTGTCCTGACGGATAAGCGCATCCGGCTGTCCCCTTAAAGTGTAGACCACCTAACGTTCATTAAGATGAACAAGTCATGGATCTCCAAGGACTTTTGCACCCCAATCGCAGACTGTACAGACTAGATAAAATTGAATTTTTTGGTGTGATGCATTAATGTCACGTAACTGCACTCTGTGATATCTTTAGTGTAGCTTCTTGCGCCTGCTGCTGATGTTAACACAAATTTTTGGAAATGTGAACAGTCATGGTTGGTCTACATTTGCTGGGTTCGCTGTAGTGGAAGACGTGTCGGTCCCAATTATACTATTTCTATTCTCGTGACAGTTATTCCACTTCGGTGATGTCAGGCTCTCTTTTTTTAAATGTGAACACTCCTGATTGGGTGTAGTGAAAGAACTGTCGGTCCGCATTATACTATTTCTACTGTGGTGAACTTGATGCCACTTCTGTGGTGTCGGACAATAATTTTTGGAAATGTGAACACTCCTGCTTGGGTCTCCTTCATGTGTGTTGCCTGTAGCAGTAAGCCACAGACACAGTCAGGCCTCCACTTCCTTGGACTAAACTACCCTTGTTACTATCCTTACATTTTTCTGACAATGGTGGTCTAGTAGGTAGAGGTGTGGCTTGTGGTATCAGGGCTCTCAGCAAAGGGGGCCTACACTGATCAGTCACCCACCTCATCATACTGTGACGTTCAATTGAAAGCTGTAAATACTGTCCCAGACCCCGATACCTCATGCTTGGCTGATTGCTGCAGTGCCATGCTACAATCTGTACTGTGGGTGAATTGAGACCACTTTCCTGGTGTCTGTCCCTCATTTAATGTGTTTTGGTAGCATTTGGGGCTGTTATAAGGTGTTCAACATCTTTGACTATTCTATCATGGAGAACATCAACCACATTGCCTGGTATAACTGGTGGCATAAAAGATGAAGCTAAACCACCTCTAAAAGGAGGGACAGTTGGATCATCATGTGTGACACCAATGGTATTGTCAAGGTCAACAGGACTCAATATTAGAGTCAGTGAGCAAATGATGTTTTCCATGATAGTCAAAGATGTTGAATCCTTGTTATACAGCTCTAGTCTCCCCAACCTTACAATGAATGGAAAGCATTAAAAGAAATAAAAAAATGGAAAAGATGTAGTAATCCGTAAGTCAGATAAAAGGAGGTAATTTGGTTCTATTAACGAAAGAAGCGTACATAATGGAAGCATTGCGGCAATTGACCAATTTGTCTAATTACAAAGCTTTAGAGGGGGATCTCACTAACAAATTTAAAAATCAATTAAGAACACTATTGAGGAAATATGTGGACAAAGGCATACTCCCTAACCCTTAACCCTCCCGGTCATTCAATTATTTCAGGAATAGGTTCTCTCACTGAACCTCTGTCAGACTATTTATACTGGCTTTTGAAACCCATTTTGAAAAATATTCCGTCATACATAAAGGACACTGGTGCTTTTTTGATGGCGCTTAGTGAAACTGAATGGCAGGACAATTTTTCTTTAGCCTTTATTGATGTCAATCTATGATGTTTGTCTATTGAGCCAATCTGCATACCTGAATCCCGCAGAATTTGGGGACTGAGGCGATTGAACAAATCTTGAAAAAAACGGACAAAAGTGATAACTACATAAATTTTGTTACTGAAGCGTTGAATTTTTTATTATCACACAATGCCTTTCAATTTATGAATAAATGGTATTTACAATACGAGGGTACCGCAATGGGTACAACTTCAGCTTGTGTTACCGCTAATCTTTTTTTAGCATTTTTTGAAACCAAGTATATCACAACTGTAGCAAATCCATACATCAAATACATCAAAGCTTATCTGCGTTATGTGGATAATGTCTTTTTGGTATGGTCCGATACTGCAGAGCAATTTTTTTTTAATTTGTTGATTATTTAAATCATTCAAATACCGAGAATATGAAATTTACTGATGAGTTTGGTGACAAAAATCAAAATTTTCTGGATATTAAAGTAATGGTACAAAATGGAAAATTGGTAACAGAGACTTACAAAAAGACGGATTTTGGTAAGAACTTACCTGTAAAATCCTTTTCAGCGAAGGAAGGAAGAGAGACACACTAGACATTACTAGTGGGTAGGCGGAGCCCAGATAGGATTGACACCTCAGATTAAAAAGAGTGTTGACCGGCCCCTCCAGCTCGGGCTCCTCCTACTCCAGCTTCTCCAGTCGTACACAAGCTAAGGAAGAGCAAATATCACCAGCGGAGCAACATAACCCCTTCTGAAGGACTTCAGAGAAAAGACAAGAATACAGGTTATGCATGCAACAGAAAGAAACCACACAGTTCCAGGTACTACTCACTGGACCTGACTACTGCGATGAGCTGGCGATGCTGGAACAGAGCCTTAGCGCGCCGACCTCAGCCCAGATAATCGCTATCAGAGAAGGGTCACACCGCATCTGAAAACAACAACACACTTCTGCCATGGGAGGGAGCTGTGTCTCTCTTCCTTCCTTCGCTGAAAAGGATTTTACAGGTAAGTTCTTACCAAAATCCGTCTTTCAGCTGCAGATGGAAGGAAGAGAGACACACTAGACATTACTAGTGTGACGTCCCAAAGCAGTCCAAAAACTAAGGGTGGGAAAAAAAAACCAAAAGAGGCAGAATCCCAACAACCTAGATAAATGCGCAACAGGCACCAAACACAAGTTAACTAGAACTTTAAACTACGGCCGCCTGCAGGACCCTACATCCTAAGGCCGCATCAGCGGAAGCACTGACGTCCACCTTATAAAACTTTGTAAACGTGTGGACGGAGCGCCAAGTCGCCGCTCGGCAGAGCTGAGCTGCCGAGGCCCCTTGATGAAAGGCCCACGATGAAGCCACAGCCCTCGTGGAGTGAGCTCGAATCTTAATCGGGCAAGGTTCGCCTTTAAGTCGGTAAGCCTCCAAAAGGCCGACCGAATCCACCGAGCTATAGAGTCCTTGGAAGCTCGTTGACCAAGTCGACGACCTGCTGGAATCACAAACAGAGTCTGACTTCCGAAAACCTTGAGTAACAGACAAATAGAACTTCAAGGCCCGCACTAAATCCAATGTGTGCAAAGTCCGTTCCTTTGCATTCCTAGGGCCCGGGCAAAGCGAGGGCAACACAATATCCTGGTTAACATGAAATTGCGACACCACCTTAGGTAGAAAGTCGCCCCGTGTGCGAAGCACTACTCGATCCGGGTAAAACTCCAGGAAGGGAGGCGAGCAGGAAAGAGCCGCCAACTCAGAAACCCTTCTCAAAGAGGTGACCGCCACTAGGAAGGCAACCTTCCCAAGAAAGTAAAGAAAGGCTAGCAGAGTCCATAGGCTCAAAAGGCCCATGCTGAAGAGCCTCCAAGACAAGGTTGAGCCGCCAAGGAGACACAGGCGCCTTCCGCGGCGGAAACTGACGGGTTATTCCGCGAAAAAAGGAACGCACGTTCCTACGCGAGGCGATAGCCTTCCGAAACAGCAAGGACAGAGCAGAAACCTGACCTTCAGAGTGCTAACTGCCCACCCCTTGTCCAGCCCGTACTGCAGAAAGGCCAACAAATTGGGAATGGAAAAAATCCTCGGGTTCCTTGAAGAACCCGAACACCACGAAAAGAAGGCTTCCCAAGTCCTGTGATAAATCTTAGTAGTAGCCGGACCTCTGGCAGCTCGCAGAGTGGCAATGACTTCGGCTGAAAAACCTCTACGGGTCAATATTTCGGTCTCAAGAGCCACGCCGTCAAACGCAGAGACTTCAAGTCCGGATGACGAACGGGCCCCTGGGTTAACAGGTCCGGGCGAAGAGGAAGTGGGAATGGAGGCGCTGCCAAAAGGACACCAGTGTCGAGAACCACGTCCTCCTTGGCCAATCTGGGGCTATCAACATAGCCGGAATTCTCTCCAGTCTGATCCGGCGCAGCACCAGAGGAAGTAAAGATATCGGCGGAAACACATAGATTAGCTCGAATTGGTCCCATGGAGCCACCAGAGCATCCACCACCACAGCCTTCGGGTCCTTGTACCTGGACATGAAGGTCGGTAACTTGGCATTGAACCTGGATGCCATCAAATCCACTTGGGGAGTTCCCCAACGGGAGCATAGCAGTGCAAAAATTTCCGGTATGAAGACTCCATTCTCCGGGATCCATCTTCTCGCGACTGAGGAAGTCCGCCGTGATATTCTGAACACCTGGAATGTGGATCGCAGAGATGACCGGCACTCTGGTCTCGGCCCAAATCAGGATCCGAGACACCTCCACCATGAGTCTGGAACTCCTCGTCCCGCCTTGGTGGTTGATATACGCGACCGCCGTCGCATTGTCTGTCTGTACTCGGACTGGAAGACCGCTCAAAGGGACCGTCCAGTGTTGGAGGCAAAGGAAAATTGCCCTCAATTCCAGGATGTTGATCGGTAGAACAGACTCTTCCGATGACCATACTCCCTGAATCCAGAGATCCTTCCAGACACCCCCCCAGCCCGTCAGGCTGGCATCGGTGGTTATGACCGACCACCTCGGAGGGAGGAAAGACTTCCCCAGGGATAACGCTCCTGGACGTAACCACCATCCTAGAGGTTCTCGCACCCTGCGAGAGATGATGACACTGCAATCCAGCGAAGCCTGCGATCGATCCCAACGACTCAGAATGAGCCTTTGGAGGGCCCTGGAATGAAACTGGGCAAACGGAAGAGCCTCCATGGACGCCACCATGAAACCCAGAAGGCGCATACACTTCCGAAGGGACATTGCTGTCGAAGACTTCATAATCTGTACATGTCGAAGGAGACAAGCCCGCTTGTCTGGAGGTAGGGACACCACTGCCCGTACCGTGTCGAAATGCATCCCCAAAAGCAGGATTGACTGCGACGGTTCCAGAGACGACTTCTCCCAATTGACCAGCCACCCGAAATCCTCCAGGAGCTGAAGGGATAGATTGCGAGCCGTCACCGCCTCCTCCTTTGAGGACGCCACAATCAAAAGGTCGTCCAGGTAGGGAAGAATCGTAACCCCCTGTCTTCGAAGAATTGCCATGAGAGGCGCCAGAATTTTTGTAAAAACTCTGGGCGCCGAGGCCAAGCCGAATGGCAGAGCCACAAACTGGTAATGGTCCTGACCTATGGCAAAAAGAAGGAAGCGCTGGTGAGCCCTTCCGACGGGAACATGCAAATAAGCGACGCGAATGTCGATTGACACCAAAAAGTCGTTCTGCGACAGGGCTGCCACAACGGAGCGAAGCGACTCCATGCGGAATTTTTGGGTGTGGACATGCCGATTCAATCTTTTGAGATCCAGAATAGGGCGAAATTTGTCCTCCTTTTTGGGGACCACAAAAAGATTGGAATAAAATCCTCTTCCCCGGTCCTCTGGCGGAACCGGTATTACCACACCCTTCTGCAGAAGGAATTCGACCTCTCGCAGCAGAGCGGCAAATAGCTCGGGCTCTGACGGGATGCGAGACTGGCAAAAACTGTCCGGGGGTCGAGAAGAAAACTATGAAATAGCCTGCCGACACGACCCGCGTTACCCAGGTGTCCGGAACGCGGGAAATCCAAGTCGCTTTGAATTGGAGCAGGCGACCCCCCACTCGAGAGCCCTCGAGTGGAATCCTGGCTTCTTGTCAGCTTCCCGCTTGTCTTGACGGAAACTTTGTTTCGAGGAGTGCGGGATTTCTGAGAGGACTTTTTTCCCGAAAAAGAGGGACGACCCGATCCCCAAGAAGACTGACTAAATCGTCCCTGGACCGAAAGGACCGCCGACCACTACCGGCACTAGACCTGCCAGACGCAGAAGCCATAGCCCTTCGCTGCGGTAAAGCCGCTTCTTTTGCCTTTGCCTTGGCAATCAGCTCTGTGAGGTCAGACCCAAATAGCTGACCACCCTTGTAAGCTAAAGACAGCAAACCTTGCTTGGAAACCACGTCCCCGGTCCACTGTCTAAGCCACAGTGCTCTTCTGACTGTGACCGCCGAGGATTGCGCCCTGGACAACAGTGACGCAGTATCCAGACCTGCATCATAGCTATATTTGGCTGCAATCTCCAACAATTCGAGAAGCCCATCTACCTCGGATAACGGAGATCTATTTTGCAACGCCGTCCGTATACGGACCAACCAGCTCAGGGAAGCTTTACAAGCACAAATGGATCCTAGCACCGCTCTGAATCCATGACCCGCGGCCTCGTAGGTGGATTTCGCCGCCATCTCCGTTTTTCTGTCCAGCGGGTCCTGCAGACTCGCCTTCCCTTTAACAGGGAGCAATGAGGATTTACTAAGCTGGGATAAAGAAACATCCACTTCAGGAGAAGGAATCCAATTATCAATCAACTCCGTAGAACACGGATATAGTGCCTTAAAGAACCGTGTCCCTTGAAAACGTTTATCTGGACACAGGCGTTCCTTCTCCACTGCTCCATTAAGCTCAACCAGAGCTGGCAATGTTGATCGCGACTTACGGTACTCCTGGTACATTCGGGCCGACTTACCAGGACGTCTAGTTACCTCCTCCGGTAACTGTAACGCCTCCCTCATGGCTTCAATGAAAGCCTCTGTTCGGCCCAAAAAAGAGGCAGAATGCCCCTGCCGATCCTCCTTATCCGATCGGATAACTCCCATCTGAGCCTGAAGGGGAACCCTCTCCGTAATCCATATCAGAGACCTCTGATTCGCTACGCGGGAAGGATAGTACCGGCCTGTGTCGCTTCCTGTCATGAGAGGATCTAGCTGACACCCAATGACCTAAAAGGTCAGACAGGCCATCAATAGAACGAGCGATGGCATCCAATTTGGCATCGCTGTAACCTCCGACCGCTGCGCTTGACGCCGTCGAGGTCTGCGTATCAGATACGCGCGACTGATCCTGAAGCGGATTTGGAAAACGGTCTGCACCTTCTGGACCCTGATCTGACATGCCCTCACACAGTATATGGCAGGTCAAAAACCTGTCAGTAACTAGAAACAAGTGTGGTTTCTTAAGTGGACGAAACAAGCACGCTGAAGGGTTAAAGCTCTTAAAGTAGAGAGTTACCCCAGCTGTCTCAATCTAAAATATCAGCAGAATATGTCAGCAGTATAATTAACCCTTTATGTTCTGATCCATACAGGAATAGAACCTACGGCGGGTAGTTGCTGGATTCTTGCGCTGAAAGGGTTAACCCTCCAATAGGGGTTAATGTCGCAGGCTCCCCACAACTCCCTTATTAAAATAAAAGGGGTGTGCGAGTCCCAGGCGAAACAAGGTCTCTATATGAGACCGCAGCTGCAGGATAGCGCTATCTGCCACTTGTCACACAGATAGGTTCTGTGCTGTGGGGGTGAGGACTTTCACTCACCCAGCTGGCCGCGGTGATGTATACTTGCTAATCGGGAGGAGCGGAGCATGAGGAGCCCGGGATGTAATGGCCGCCGCGCTGAGAGAAGCCGGAAGAGAAGCACATAAAATCGCGCGCTTCTGCACAAGAAGACCGGGAAGCGTGAAGCCACGCCCCCCGCCGGCTTCAAAAAAAGAGCGCGAACTCCTTCGCTCTCCTCTGTCCTGCAGGCATCTGCCTGCGGACAAAAAATACAGTCACCAAACATGTCACATTTACATGTAACAGCGGCTGCCGCAGCAGCCGCTGAAAGCACTCACATACATTAAAAAATGCAGAGTACTCACCAGCTGAGCGCCACAGGGACCCCCAGGGGTTTGTGGCGCTGTGCCCATCGCTTCCCCCCAGGGCGGGGAACGCAGTGACCCCCGATGTGCGGTTTGCGTCCCCGCCAGGGAAGCAATCCTCATCCCCCAGGGCCGGCATGATTCTGCAGGGACCACCATACCGGGTAATTACAGATCTGCTAAGGGAGAGGTGGGGGTCCAGCAGCGCTGAGACCCCTGAGACCTCAAGACCACTTCTGGTGATCCAAGTCTCTTGTCCGATGAAAATAAAAAATCTTCTGAGGAGCTGCTTCCAGCAGCGACCATCCTCTGGGACCTCAAATTTTAGACTGGAGAAGCTGGAGTATGAGGAGCCCGAGCTGGAGGGCCGGTCAACACTTTTTAGTCTGAGGTGTCAATCCTATCTGGGCTCCGCCTACCCACTAGTAATGTCTAGTGTGTCTCTCTTCCTTCCATCTGCAGCTGAAAAACCTACTTCCACTAATTCTCTTCTCCATTACAATAGTGCTCATCCCAGACATGTGAAGACAGGATTACCTTACAGTCAATACGTAAGATTAAAGCAAACCCGTCAGCTGTTTTGGCCGCTATAAGATGCGGCCACTGCTTTTCAGGGCTTATCTACAGCGGTCCGATGCGGTCCAATGGGTGTCGCAGGTCCGGGTCCAGCGCTTCCCATCTTCTTGTGATGCCGCCCTCCTGCTTGCTTGATGGCTCCCTGGCATTGCGCTCTCGCTCATGCGTACTTCTCTGCCCTATTCAGGGCAGAGGAAAGTACTGCAGGCGCCGGGAAAGGTCCTCCTTCACTTCCCCGCTCACCCTGCATTTTAAAGGATTGTCCCCACCACATGGCATAAAGGACATTAACCTTTTTTTAAGAAGCAATAGTGAGTGCCATTTCTTTTTCTCAATATTGAATGCATTTGGTCTTCAGCATATTTTTCACGTACCACCTAGCTCACTATCAGGTGGTATGCATTATACTAAGGACTGATTGAGACTGCAGTCAACCGTTTGGTGCATTTTTTTCTGCTTTTTCACATATGCTGTTCACTTGGGGGGGGATGTGCTACTGATGGGAATGATACTTATGCTGGCAGAAAAATCAATACACTGGCTGAATAATCTTTTTGCTTGTTTGAGGCGCGACTGCTGGCCTTTTTGAAAATCATATAAAATGTTAGTTCACCAATTATCGTATATACTCGAGTTTAAGTCGACCAGAGTATAAGCCGGGGCACCTAATTTTGCCACGAAAACTGGGTAAACTTATTGACTCGAGTATAAGCCAGGTATGCATTGTCCCCCTCATCGTTATCCTTGTACGCATGGCTCCCCCGTCCCTGTCTGCATGGTTCCTTTAAAAAAAAGAAAAAAAAATCCTACTTACCTTGCCTGCGCGCCCTCTCTACATCTCGTTCTGGCGCCAGCAGCTCTTCCTGCCGAGCGATCATGTGGCCACGCTCATTAAGGTAATGAATATTCACTCCACGCCTATTGGAGTGGAGAGGCGTGAATATTCATTACCTTAATGAGCGGGGACACGTGATTGCTTGTCCGGAAGAACTGCTGGCGATGGAATGAACGAGATGCAGCGCGCATGCAGGTAAGGTAAGTAGGATGTGTGCTGGAAGCCGGCGGCTGCGGATGTCACTGTGCACTATTACAGAGAAATAAATATTCACTGCCAGCGCAGTGAATATTTATTTCTCTTTAGCAGCGGCACAGGCTTTAGCGACACAGGCTGCTTCTGTGACCTGCTGCTCCGCCACTCCCCCGTCGTCTTTCTGGGACAACGGATTCGTGTATAAGCCGAGGGGGGCAGCACAAAAAAAAATGTGCTGAAAAACTCAGCTTATACACGAGTATATACGGTATATAGGCCATTCATTACTCATGGGGACACAGACATGCTGGTCTAAGTATGGATAATAGAGGCTTGCTCTGTGATGGCACAAACTGTTATAGGATGATGACATTTATATGCCTGGACTTGTAAAAGAAATGGGGGCACACTGTGCCTGACTGTGATATAAAGGGCGCTATTGGATGTAATACACAACATGAACAACAAATTAATTTACCATCAAAGGTTCTCACCTTTTTGTGCTTGACACCCAAAAAGTGACTTTGAAGATTGAGTGCTGATGCACAAGAAATACTACACAGCTGTAAGAAACAAAGAAATGCAAAACATCAGTTACAAACATCTTTATATATCAAAAGAAAATAAACTTAGCAATCAGTTCATTAAAGGGACGCCGTCAGAACTTTGCTATGCAACCTGAGAGCTGCAAGATGTATGGGCAGAGAACCAGGTTCCAATAATGTGTCACTTCCTTAGCTGCTTGGTGCAGTTTTGACAGAATCCCCGTTTTCCCTGATGCAGATGTAGCAGTGGTGAGAATGCCGAGCTGTGTATGACCTTACCCACATGCCTGACTGGCAGCTCCCTATGAACACTGTGCATGGGGAAGTGTTACCCTGATTATCTGGGCTGCCTGACGTGTGACACCTAGTCTAACAGTGATAATCTCCTGCTGATAAAACATTGATTGTGTTGAAACTACAACAACCTGCTGAACAACTGACACATCCCTGGAATCAGGGCCTGTCACTACAGTATGCTCCTCTCAGATTACATAGCAAAAATTTGCTGACCGACTACCCTTTAAGTCATGGCACAGTGCAGCTGGGTGATATAAAAAAAAATTAGACACCAAATAATGTTGAGCATATATGTATGTATACACGACACTGCAGAACTTATTCTATAACAGTATACTGTCTGTATAAGACCGAAGTCACACTATTGTACAATACGGTCAAGTGCTATGCGATAAAACATTGCATAGCACTAGGCCCAGTGTTACACTATGGGGCAGCTCAGATATGTGATTATTTTCTTATGCCAAATCGGCATGCGAGAACAATCGAAGCATGCTGCCATTTGCAGCAAGACTCGGCTCACTCGCACCTACATAAGTCTATGGGTGCAAGTGACAACGCACAGGACTCTGATATCATGTTCGAGTGCGGTGCAATATACGCCGACGCTGTGGAAGAGATGGAGAAATTAGTTTCTGCCTCCTCCACAGCTGTGCTCCGATCCGCTCTGTTCGAGAGGATCGGAGCACACTCGCATGACACTCGGCTCTCACACGCAGCAGAGCAGGAGCCGAGGGTCTTTAGCATATCGCATCCGATGCTCTCACATCAGATGCCATACGCTAGTGTCACTCCAGCCTAATAATGCATTCGACAGTATCTATATACTAGCACCAATAATAATTACTTTGGCTACCAGAAGTCTATATAGAAAGTTACTGCTAGAGCTAGACACCAAAAAAAAAAAAAAAAAAAACTTTTAGTCTTTGCCTACTTTATGTTCACACTGTATACAATACAGGTAGTCCTCGGGTTACGACGGTCTCGAGTTACGTCGTCTCGTGTTTACAACGCTTTTTACGACGGCCTCGTTCCGACTTACGCGATTTTCCGTCGTAAGTCGAACTACGTGCAGCGGCAGAAGTCCAGGACAGAGGACAGTACTGTACCTGGTTACAAGAAGAAAACAAGCCTCCTGCACGCCATAACACCCTTCATTATGGCGCCCAAACGTAAGCCAGACTCATCTGATACCAGTGCATCGAAGAAAAGGAAGGCCATCACCATGGAGGTGAAAGTGGATATCATAAGGCGATCAGATAAAGGGGAAACACCAACAGAAATTGGCAGGCCATTAGGACTTAAGGCTGGGTCTCACATAGCGATACACCAGCGATCCCGACAACGATCAGGATCGCTGGTGTATCGCTACATTATCGCTGCTGAGCTGCCAAACAGGCAGCGATAAGTACAAGCGACACTGCGGGTAACATCGCTTAGTTACCCGCAGTGTACCTTGGATACCAGCGCCCTGATGCAGGGAGCTGGTAACCAAGGTACACATCGGGTTTCCAGGCGCTGCGCGGTGCCTGGAAACCCGCTGTGTACCTTGGTTACCAGCGGATCGCTGGTCTCCCGCCCAGGGCCGGCTCAGCACCCGGCACACCCGGGCAAGTGCCGGGGCCCTGAGCAGGCGGGGGGCCCACTCGCAGTCTGGCACCCCCGCGCCCGTTAGGGGAGGAGAGCGGTGTCAGCGCCGCCACTGGCCCCCCCCCGCCTGCTCAGGGCCCCGGCATCAGCTGGCCCAATACTTACCTCTCCCATGCCTCTCCGGCGCTTCCTCTCTCAGCGGCCGGCTGTGGCAGAGAGCACGGGGGACGCCGGACAGGTAAGACGTGTGTGTGTGTGTGTCTCTGTGTGTGTCTGTGTGTATGTAGTGCGGTGCTTTGTGTGTGTGTGTATGTGTGGTGTGTGTGTGTGTGTGTGTTGTATGATGTGAGAGAGTGCTTGTGTGCTGTCTGTGTGTGATGATGGGCAGGCATTGCTGATAATGGGGAGGCATTGATGATGATGATGGGGAGAAGATGATGATAATGGGCAGGCATGATGATATGGGCAGGCATGATTAATGGGCAGGCATTGATGATAATGGGCAGGCATTGATGATGGGGAGAAGATGATGATGGGCAGGCATTGATGATGATGGGGAGAAGATGATGATGGGCAGGCATTGCTGATAATGGGGAGACGATGATGATGGGGAGAGATGATGATAATGGGCAGAGATGATGATAATGGGCAGGCATTGATGATAATGGGCAGGCATTGATGATAATGGGCAGGCATTGATGATAATGGGCAGGCATTGATGATAATGGGCAGGCATTGATGATGGGGAGGAGATGATGATGATGGGCAGGCATTGATGATAATGGGGAGGCCATGATGATGATGGGGAGGCAATGATGATGATAGGGAGACAATCATGATGATAATGGGGAGTCTTTCCACAGCGCCCTTTCCTGAGCCGTAACAGTGCAGAACGCAGTACAGCGCAGAGGAGAGCTCCATATTTTGTATGGAGCATTATATGGGGACCAGTATCCTGTATGGAGCATTATATGGGGACCAGTATCCTGTATGGAGCATTATATTGGGTCCAGTATTCTGTATGGAGCATTATTTTGGGTCCAGTATTCTGTATGGAGCATTATATGGGGGGTGACATCCTGCATGGGGTATTATATGGGTGATGAGGGGGAGACTGTGGTGCCCATAATATTGTATGGAGGACTGTACTGTCCAGTCTGTTCTGTGCGCTGTGAGGATTTGGCGGTTTTTGAGCTATTGTACAATTTACAATAGATATCAGTCATGTAATGGAAGAAGTGAAGTGTTTGGCATTGTACTGTACCTATATTTCTCTGCTGTATCTGTGCATCATGAATCGTGGTCTGTGTTAAAGGGGCCCACTGAGGCTCTTTGGCCCGGGGCCCATAAAAACCTGGAGCCGGCCCTGCTCCCGCCTGTCACACACAGCGATGCGTGCCTGTCAGCGAGAGACCAGCGATCAAAAAAATGTCCTGACATTTCAGCGACAATCAGCGATACCCGGCAGGGGGGCTGATCGCCGCTGAATGTCACACACAGCGATATCGCTGGTGAGCTCGCTGCTGCGTCACAAAACCAGTGACTCAGCACCGATCTCGCTAGCGATATCGCTATGTGAGACGGGGGCTTTAGTCGTTCGACTGTCGCTACGATTATCAAGGATAAAGATTGTATCCTTGAACATGTGAAAGGATCTGCTCCTATGAAAGCTACTGTGATAAAGCAGGTAGTGGGCTTATTCTTGAGATGGAAAGATTATTGGTGCTTTGGTTGGAAGACCAAATCAACGCCGTATCCCTGTGAGCCTTATGGTTATTCAGGAGAAGGCTAGGCGACTGTTTGAGGTGTTGAAAAGAGAAAAGGGGGAAGGAAGTGAAAGGGAAGAGTTTGTGGCGAGTAGGGGTTGGTTTATGAGGTTTAAGGATCGTGCCAATTTCCATAACATTAAAGTGCAAGGTGAGGCTGCTAGTGCTGATGAGAAAGCAGCAACTGAATTTCCTAAAGCATTGACTGAGATAATTGAGGAGGGTGGTTACTGTGCACAACAAGTCTTCAATGTGGATGAGACAGGCTTGTTTTGGAAACGTTTGCCTAACAGTACTTACATCGCCAAGGAGGAGAAGTCGGCACCAGGTCATAAAGTCGGCAAGGAAAGACTGACTTTGCTTTCTTGGGGGCAATGCTGCTGGCGACTACAAACTGAAGCCCATGCTAGTGTATCAGGCTGAGAATCCAAGGGCACTCAAGGGCATTTCAAAGGGTCAACTACCAGTCATCTGGAAGTCTAATAGGAAGGCATGGGTGACACTTGCAGTGTTTGATGACTGGTTCACCAACCATTTTGTGCGAGGCGTGGAGCGGTACTGTACCTCCAAGGATATCCCTTTAAGGTGTTGCTAATTCAGGACAATGCTCCTGGACACCCTGCCCATCTGGATGACTTTAACCCTAATGTCAAGGTGGTTTACCTTCCACCTAATACCACCGCCCTAATACAGCCTATGGACCAAGGAGTCATTGCTACTTTCAAGGCCTACTACCTCCAAAGGGTCATTGGTAATGCTTTAGCAGCAACTGAAAAGAATAAAGACTTGACTCTAAAAGACTTTTGGAAAACATACAACATTCTTGATGCTGTGCATAACATTGCTGATTCCTGGGATGAGGTTAACCCCTTAATGACCAAGCCATTTTGTAGGTTAAAGACCAGGCCAATTTTTACAATTGTGACCACTGTCTCTTTATGAGGTTATAACTCTGGAACGCTTCTACGGATCTTGGCGATTCTGAGATTGTTTTCTCGTGACATATTGTACTTCATGATAGTGGTAAAATTTCTTCAATATAACTTGCGTTTATTTATGAAAAAAACGGAAATATGGCAAAAATTTTGAAAATTTTGCAATTTTCAAACTTTTAATTTTTATGCCATTAAATCAGAGAGATATGTCACAAAAATTAGTTAATAAATAACATTTCCCACATGTCTACTTTACATCAGCACAATATTGGAACCAACATTTTTTTTTGTTAGGAAGTTATAAGTGTTAAAAGTTGACCAGCAATTTCTCATTTTTCCAACAAAATTTACAAAACCATTTTTTTTAGGGACCACCTCACATTTGAAGTGAATTTGAGGGGTCAATATGACAGAAAATACCCAAAAGTGACACCATTCTAAAAACTGCACCCCTCAAGGTGTTCAAAGCCACATTCAAGAAGTTTATTAACCCTTTAGGTACTTCACAAGAATTGAAGCAATGTGGAAGGAAAAAATGAACATTTAACTTTTTTTCCCAAAATTTTTCTTTCGACACAATTTTTTTAAATTTTGTCAAGGTATTCCAAGGATAAAAGGACCCCAATAGTTTGTTGTGCAATTATCCTGAGCACGCGATACCCCTATGTGTGGGGTAAACCACTATTTGGGCGCATGGCAGAGCTCGGAAGGGAAGCAGCGGCATTTGACTTTTTTGGCTGGAATTGAGATTGGACGCCATGTCGTATTTGGAGAGCCCCTGTGTGCCTAAACAGTGGAAACCCCCCACAAGTGACCCCATTTTGGAAACTAGACCCCCCAAGGAACTTATCTAAATGTGTTGTGAGAGCTTTTAACCCCCAAGCGCTTCACAGAAGGTTATAAGTAGAGCTGTAAATTAAAAAATCATTTTTTCCACAAAAATGATCTTTTCATCCCAATTTTTATTTCCAAAGGATAAAGGACCCAAAAGTTATTTTGCAATTAGTCCTGAGTACGCTGATACCCCATTGTGGGGGTAAACCACTATTTGGGCGCATGGCAGAGCTCGGAAGGGAAGCAGCGCCATTTGACTTTTTTGGCTGGAATTGAGATTGGACGCCATGTCGTATTTGGAGAGCCCCTGTGTGCCTAAACAGTGGAAACCCTCACAAGTGACCCCATTTTGGAAACTAGACCCCCAAGGAACTTATCTAAATGTGTTGTGAGAGCTTTTAACCCCAAGCGCTTCACAGAAGGTTATAACGTAGAGCGTAAATTAAAAAATCAATTTTTTCCACAAAAATGATCTTTTCATCCCAATTTTTATTTTCAAAGGATAAAGGACCACAAAAGTTATTGTGCAATTAGTCCTGAGTACGCTGATACCCCATATGTGGGGGTAAACCACTATTTGGGCGCATGGCAGAGCTCGGAAGGGAAGCAGCGCCATTTGACTTTTTTGGCTGGAATTGAGATTGGACGCCATGTCGTATTTGGAGAGCCCTGTGTGCCTAAACAGTGGAAACCCCCACAAGTGACCCCATTTTGGAAACTAGACCCCCCAAGGAACTTATCTAAATGTGTGTGAGAGCTTTAACCCCAAGGCTTCACAGAAGGTTATAACGTAGAGCCGTAAAATTAAAAATCATATTTTTCCACAAAAATGATCTTTTCACCCCAATTTTTATTTTTCAAAGGTAAAAGGACCACAAAAGTTATTGTGCAATTGTCCTGAGTACGCTGATACCCCATATGTGGGGGTAAACCACTATTTTGACGCATGGCAGAGCTCGGAAGGGAAGAGAGCCTTCAATGAGACTTTTTTGGTGAATTGGTTGGACGCCATGTCGTATTTGGAGAGCCCCTGTGTGCCTAAACAGTAGATACCCCCACAAGTGACCCATTTTGGAAACTAGACCCCCCAAGGAACTTATCTAGATGTGTGGTGAGAGCTTTGAACCCCCAAGGCTTCACAGAAGTTATAACGTAGAGCGTAAAATTAAAAAATCATTTTTTTCCACAAAAATAATCTTTCACCCCAATTGTTATTTTTCAAAGGGTACAGGAAAGGACCCCAAAAGTATTGTGCAATTTGTCCTGAGTACGCTGATACCCATATGTGGGGGAACCACTTTTTGACGCATGGCGAGTCGAATGGGAAGGAGCCTTTTTCAAATGCAGACTTTGATGGAATGGTCTGCGGTGTCATGTCAGCTTGGAGCCCTGATGTGCCTAAACAGTAGAAAGCCCCCACTAAATGACTCCCATTTGCAACTAGGACCCCAGATACTTATCTAGATGTGTGGTCAGCACTTTGAACCCCCAAAGCTCACAGAAGTTTATAACTTTAGCCGTTGAAATAAAAAATCATATTTTTCCACAAAAATGACCTTTTTGCCCCCATTAATTTATTTTTCTAAGGGTACAGGAGAAATAGGACCCCAAAAGCTATTGTGCATTTTGTCCTGAGTACGCTGATACCCCATATGTGAGGGGGAACCACTGTGATCGCCTTACTGCGATCTTTGGGAGGCACAATGAACAAATCCACAAAAGGTGAAGAATTGGTTTTCTTTTTTACGCCGTTCCTCGTGCGGTATTAGTGATTAGGCGACTTTATTTCTCGGATCGGTGCGATTACAGCGATACCAGATTTACATCCTTTTTTCATGTTTAGCTTCTGTCACACACTAAAAGATGCTTTTTTTTTGGAATAATTTTTTGTAAGAAATTTTTGCATAGCCGTATTTTGAGAGCTATAATTTTTCCATATTTCGGCCGACAGAGTTATCTGTGGGCTTATTTTTTGCGGGACGAGCTGACGTTTTTATTGGTATCATATTCGGGCACATAACGTTTTTTGATCGCTTCCTATTCCGATTTTTGTGGAAGCAGAATGAACAAAACCAGCAATTCAGGAATTGTTTTTTTGTTTTTTTTTTCCTCCGTTCCGCGTGTGGTAAAATTGATAAAGGAGCTTTATGCTTCGGATCACTACGATTACAGCGATACCTCATTTATATTTTTTTTTTTTTATGTTTTGGCGTTTTTTTTACACAATAAAAAATTTTATAGAAAAAAATAATTATTTTTGCATCAGTTTATTCCGCGAGCTATAACTTTTTTATTTTTTCGCTGATGATGCTGTATAGCGGCTTGTTTTTTGCGGGACAAGATGACTTTTTCAGCGGTAACATGATTATTTATATCTGACTTTTTGATCGCGTGTTATTGCACTTTTTCCAAGCGGTATGATGATACCGCTTGGAAAAAGTATAATTTACTACTTTTTTGTGTTTTTTTTTTTTTTACGGCTTTCACTGAAGGGGTTAACTAGGTTACGCTTTTATAGATGGGATTTTTACGGACGTGGCGATACCTAACATATGTATATTTTTTTTTTTTTTTTTTTTTATTACATAAAAATGTGTATTTTTTAGGGGATTTTTTTAAATATTTTTTTTACAATTTTTTTTAAAAAATGATTTTTTTTAACTTGTCCCTTTATGGGACTTTCACTTTTTTTACTTTTTATTGCAGTTACAATGCATTGCAATGCTCCAGCATTGCAATGCATTGTACCTATGGGGAAAGCTGCAGTGAACATGATCACAGCAGTTTTCCATAGCTAGATGACCCGGAGGTTGTCATGACACACCGGGTCATCAAGGCAGAGATCGGGCCCTGCAAATACATTGCAGGGCGCCGATCTGAGGCAGAGGGAGCTCCCGACCCTCTGCCTCCCCCCCTGAGCTCTGCGATCGCGCTGGATCGCAGCAGTCAGGGGGTTAACAGCCAGGGGCGGTGGGGGCTCCGCTCCTGGCTGTCAGTGCAGGAAGCCTGGCCACTGCAGCGCCGGCTCCTGCACTGATCGCCCTGGAGAAGCTGAAATTTCAGCTTCTCCTGTGCGATCACTGCTGTGTTTGGTCAGTCAGATTGACTGACCAATCACAGCGCTGTGAGTGCGGGGACCGACGGCAAAGGTCCCCGCACCGCTTGCCGTGCCTGTCAGCTGTCTGTGACAGCTGTCGGCACTGATCTACTACTGCGTGTTTACACGCAGTGGTAGATCAAAGGCATGAAGTGCACAGTCCGTCCTGGTGCCGGAACTGGCACCTTGCCATGACGGACTGTGCACGTCATTGGACAGTAAGGGGTTAAGCAGACCAGTATGAATGGTGTGTGGAAAAAACGGTTTCCCCAGTTTGTGAATGATGTCACAGAGGTCCAAGAGTCAGTGACTAGTGTCATAAAGAACGTTGTTGATATGAGTAAGACAATGAATCTGGAGGTGGAGGATGCCACAGAGCTACTGGCATCTCATGGAGAGGAGTTATCTGCTGAGGACCTTATTCAACTGGAGAAGCAGATGATAGAGGAAGAGGAAGACATACCAACCCCAGAACCCAAGAGATTTACAAGACAGGGCTTGGCAGGAGGTTTTGCCCTGATAGAAGAAGGGTTGTCAAGGTTTGAGGCTGAGGATCCCAACATGGAGAGGTACACTAGGGTTGCCAGAGGAGTCATGGTTCCCTCAGCTGTTACAAGGAGATCTTGGAGGAGAAGAAGATGGTCTGCTTCCAAACTAACCTGCAGCAGTACTTCAAGAAGGTAGAGAGGCCTGCATCAGATCCTGCAACGGATCCTGTACCTGTATCCTCTACCTCAGCTGCCCCTCTTGACTCACCTGCCCCAGTATCTCCAGCACCTTCCTTCCAATAAGCCTGTTCTCTCTTTGGAATTGTTATCTTTGTTTATTACAGTACAGTACACTGTTTATTACTGTTACAGCACTTCATTTCATTATTAAACGTACTGTACTACACAATATTTTACTGTGTTTATTGATAAATATGTAAGGTACTGTGTTAGAATAGGTGTTTGCAGTAGAGTACAGTACTGTTATTATGGTACAGTACTGTATGAACGTATGTTCCGACTTACGTCGAAATTCGGTTTACGACGCCGCGTAAGAACGGATCAACGTCGTAAGTCGAGGACTACCTGTACTCGTGTTTTTGGGCTTTTCTGCAGTGTTTTTACTTGCGTTTCTCGACCCTTTCATTGGAATGTGTGAAAAGCGCTTTTGAAATGCTGAAAGAATTGATACATTGCGTCTTAGCAAGAATGCAGTAACTCAAATTACCAGGAAAAAAACTGCATGTATATTAGATTCTGGAAGTCTCTGATTACAGTATGTTTTACACATCAAAGATGCGGTATAAAAAAAAAGCAGCAAAAAAGCCAGTTGTGAACATGCCCTTAAAGAGGAATTTAACAAGGGTTGGTTACCACATTCAGGTAGATTTTGACAAAAAAATTTGAGATGGGTGGGGGTGGTGGCATTTTTAACCTGTTCTCACCATTTTTCTGGCGCGTAACAAGAGGGGGATGGTTGACAACAGCTGGCAGGTTTAATATAATTTACACCACAATCTGGGGTGAAATTATAGCGGAAATCTCAGCCAGCTTTTAGATGGGGCACAGTGAATCTAAGATATCCCAAGGGCGGCACAGTGGCTCAGTGGATAGCGCTGCAGCCTTGAAGCGCTGGGGTCCTGGGTTCAAATCCCACCAAGGACAACAGTTTGTATGTTCTCCCCGATTTTGCGTGGGTTTCCTCTGGGTACTCCGGTTTCCTCCCACACTCCAAAAACATACTGATAGGGAATCTAGATTGTGAGCCCCATCAGGGACAGCGACGATAATGTGTGCAAACTGTAAAGCGCTGCGGAATATGTTAGCGCTATATAAAATAAAGATTATTATTACTAAGGATATTAAGAGGCATGCACTTAATTTGGCAGATGTTACCCAGTGGGCTTTTAAGATTGGCATATGAATTGCCAGCCTTAAAAAATGCCCCTAATGTCCATTTAGTAACAGTATAGTACATAATTTAAAAAAAAAAAAAAAAAAGTGCTGGACTTGAAAGTAATAAAATGGTATTTTATTAAAAGGGTCATCTGGAACACACCATACCCCGATGACCTATCCATTGGAATCATTAATACAGTATCATATCTGACACCAGTCAACCCCAGTGATCAGTGGTTATCTGCTTATATAGCTTAACCATCGTTGGAGCAGAGCAGTGTACTGGGCGACAAAGCAAACCACTGATACAAAAATGTTTTCCTATTTTCCTTCTCAAAATTTGGGGTGCGTCTTATGGTCTGCAAACTAAGGTAATACAATAAACACAAGCAGCTGGTAACCCTCCCAATGAGCTCCCGATAGGTAGTCAGCACCACTTACGTCCTTCAGCGATCTCCCGCTTCCATCACTGATTAGCAGCTTTCTGCCTATGCACATTGAAGCCTGAAATCTGTCAATCAATGAAGTGGAACGGCAGTTTTAGACCGAGCTAATCATTGAGAAGCCTAGCAGAACTGCAGATAACGAAACAGCGATGTTATCAAAACTACAGCAAGAAGCCCAGTAAGTGACAGTGCTGGAATTTGGGTGTCTGCCCCTATTTTATGCTGCTTTCAAATTAGGGAGCATAAACTGTGGAATAGATTCCCTTTAACCCCTTAACGTCCAACGACGGACAGAGTCCGTCACTGGATGCCTCCCTGTTTGGTGCAGGTTCCGCTGAAGAGCCCCACACCTTTTCCGGGACATGACAGCTGATCTGATCAGCTGACGTGCCCGGAACAGCTGAAGGTGATATCGAGATTCACTCGCTGCTGTTAACATGTTAAATGCAGCTGTCAAACTCTGGCAACGGCATTTAAAATGCATGCGCAGGAAGAGCATCGCTCAATCCTCCCATCTGCGCCCGTGTCACATGACCGTGGGTCGCCGACAGGTTGGCATGACAACCTGGGGTCAAGAGCAGACCCCTGTGGTTGTTATTGCAGGATCGCTATGAGCGCCGCTTGGTGGTCGGCGCTCATAGAAAGTGAGTATTTCTGCTACATACAGCACGGCTGCAGCCCTGCTCTATGTATCAGAGGAGATCGGACAAGTGCAGCTTCAAGTCTCCATGGAAACTATTGAAGTAAAAAAAATATATATATGTTTTTAAAAAATAAAAGGAATATAGAAGTTCAAATCATCCCCCTTTCGCCCCATTCAAAATAAAATAAATATCAAATATACACAAATTTGCCATAGCCGCGTTCAGAATCGCCCGATCTATCAATATATAAAAATAATTAATCCAATCGGTAAAAGGCGTAGCGAGAAAAAAAAAAACGCCAGAATTACTTTTTCTTTTGGTTGCTGCAACATTGCAATAAAATGCAATAACGGCCAATCAAAAGATCATATCTGCACCAAAATGGTATCAATAAAAACGTCAACTCGGAACGCAAAAAGTAAGCCCTCAACCGGGCCCCAGATCCCTAAAAATGGAAACGCAACGGGTCTCGGAAAATGGTAACTTTTTTTTTTGTTACAGACTTTGGAATTTTTTTTCACCACTTAGATAGAAGAGAACCTAGACATGTTTGGTGTCTATAAACTCGTAATGACCTGGAGAATCATAATGGCAGGTCAGTTGTAGCATTTATTTAACCTTAGTAAAAAAGCAAAACAAAAAACAAGTGTGGGATTGCCCTTTTTTTTTTGCAATTTCACCGCACTTGGAATTTGTTTCCTGTTTTCTGTTACACAACATGGTAAAACCAATGGTGTCGTTCAAAAGTACAACTTGTCCCTCAAAAAAAAAAAAAAAGGGCTCACGCAGCTATATTGACAGAAAAGACAGAAAAAAAAAAAAAAAAGTCATGGCTCTGGGAAGAAGAGAAGCAAAAAATGAAAAAAAAATACCCCTGGTCATTAAGGGGTTAAAAGGCATGAACGCTTAAAACAAAAAAACATTACCTGTCCATAGGACATGAGATAGGCAAGTGATGCCTAGGGACCCTACTGTGGGGACACTTATCTTCAACAGAAGTCCTAAGCGCCCCATTCCTCATAAATGCACAACACAGTGAGGAGTTTCAATGTAGCAGTAGATACATATTCACTCAGTTGCTCCAATTTAAATCTATGGGGTGATGGAGACAGACAATTACAGATATCTGCTGTTTAGGTCAGTTTCAAAGACATTTAAAGGTAACCTCTCAGCCGATTGATGCTTCCCGAATTACCAGCAGAGTGAATCAAACTATGGCTGCGTTACTGTAGTGGTATGTGTTTTGCTCTGAAACACAGACATTTTAGGTTATGTTCCCATGAGGAGTTTTGTTATGCTGTATATTTTTTAAATAATTAAGTAACCTATTTTATTTAATGGGTGCATAAAATATGTAACATCAAAAACTCACCAAAAGCTCACACAGGCTTAGAGAAAAACTTTGACAAGCCGGCCAGGTTCTATACATTAGTGATGACTATTCTGAGACAAGTTCCTGGTGGCTCGTCTCCACGACTTACAAGTCCGTGTATGTATATAAAGTGCTGTCAGTGAGACACTAAACAGCGGTTTTTTGGACTGTGTTTCTTTTAGAGACATTACAGTGTTTATTAATATTTTAGTAAGTGGCTGGAATTTTGCTGACAAGTGAAATTAAGAGGGTTTAAAAACCTAAAATCTAGTATTCATACAATGGATTACAAAGGACAAGAAACTGCATATATAGGACATACTGGTACACAACAGCAAAAAAAAACTACTTGGAATAAGGTAATGGATATTTGTCATAGAAAATGACCCCTTACATGGCAAAAAAATTGAGAAGTCTCAGGATTGGCCTTGACCTTGCTGACAGCAGATTTCTCCATCTTTACTTTTTGTCCTAGAGAGAAAAAAAAGACAAGTTATCACCTTTCTTGCAGAAATATTTTGAAAAGCATTTCTGTTTTAAGAATTTCACATTGAAATAGAAATCCACACTGAAGGTGATGGCTGAGATATGAAACGGTATTACTAGGGCACCTTAATGACATGTAATGCAACGGCTAATGCCTGGTACGTTCCATTATGAGGAAATCAAGAAAACCGGCTTGTTTGGCCCTTTATGTAACACCCATTAACTTAAAAGGTTATTTCTATCTTCAAAGGTATGTGGATATAATTGGGATATTTTGTATTAAACACACAAAAACATGCAACTTCACAATTAACCGTTATTCAAGTTACCTTAATAATTAGGAATGATCCTTGTTAATTAAAATTGTATTTTTCACTGCTTACTGCATGTTTGCCAAGGATAACGGCCAACCACGCAGTCTAGAAACAGTGGCAGCACATTACCGGGACTAGTATTAGCTTGGAAGCACTGCACCGAGGCCCCCTCTTAGCTCATGGCCACTGAGCAGCTACAATCCAGCAGACAAGATTGCCTTGTACAGCATCAGCGAAAGCACAGCTTGGGCCAGCAGCGCAAAAATGCCGGTGATCCAACCCGTCAAGCTGCAGCTCCCGCCCTCAAGCAAGGAGGAAACCGAGAAGATGAGGAAAGGCGCCGTCCTGAAAAGCAATCAAGGGACAAACCTTAAGGCCGGGGTCACACGTCTGTGTCTCCGGTACGTGTGGTGACAGTTTTCACACGTACCGGAGACACGTACTCACATAGACCCATTCAAATGAATGGGTCTGTGCACAGGTCAGTGTGTGTCCACAGACCATGTGTCCGTGGGCAAAACACGCTGACATGTCAGTTTTCTGCCGTCACCACGAACGGCAAAAGGTCCCGCACAAATGCACACAGAGAACACACATTGATGTCCTCCGTGTGCACGGACAGCCGCCGGGGAGGAAGCGCTACAGTAAGCGCTCTTCCCAGGAGGCAGGTCCTGAAGCCGGCTGTCATTTTCCCCTGCTCTGCTGCCATGAGATTTCCTCCAGGAATTCCCGGCACAGAGCTCAGCGAGTCCGCGCCTGACTCCGCCCCCGTCTGCTGGACTTCATGACCCACAGCAGAGATGGAGGAGCCCGGCTCAGAGCTCCAGCAGCTGGAGCCTTCCTGGTATCCTCCGCTGTGTGCTCCCATCTCAGACGGCCGCTGGCAGTGCAGGGGAGAATGACAGCCGGCTTCAGCACCTGCAGCCGGGGGACAGCGCTTCTTTCCCGGCAGGTGCCTGTGCGGTACTGATGCGTCACACGGGTGGCACACGGTTGCCACACGTAGCACATGGACATCTCCAGTACCGTTTTTTCCGGTACTGGAAATATAACGGACATGTTTCATCAGCAGCTGCCATATGATCAGCTGCAGTGAAGAACACAGACTGGGAAACATTGGAAAAGTGGCAAACAATACATAGCGCGAGTGTAACTTAATTTAAATAACATTCAAAGCCGTTTTTATAAAAAGAAGTTTTAGCTACAAGGGTAACCCCAATCTCCTGATGGGTGCCAGGTGAGGTGAGATTCTCACCCAAATGTTCACATCAGTTTAATCATGGTACAAATGCTAACCGTACAGGAGACAAGTTCCATTAGAAGACCCTCCTCTGTATATATTTGCTCTCAGTGACCTGGCAGAACCAAGCCCAGTCTTGTGCCTGAGTGCAGGCTGTACAGTCATGGCCAAAAGTTTTGAGAGTGACACAAATATTAATTTTTACAAAGTCTACTGCTTCACTTTTTCTAATGGCAATTTGCATATACTCCAGAATGTTATAAAGAGTGATCAGTGAAGAGTGGTGCTTGGCATCATTGTTTCTCGTCTGTTAACCATGGTTATCTCTAAAGAAACACGTGCAGTCATCATTGCAATGCACAAAAATGGCCTAACAGGGAAGAGTATCGCAGCTAGAAAGATTGCACCTCAGTCAACAATCTATCGCATCATCAATAACTTCAAGAAGAGAGGTTCCATTGTTGCCAAAAAGGCTCCAGGGCGCCCAAGAAAGACCAGCAAGCGCCAGGGCCGTGTCTTAAAAGTTTCAACTGCGGGATCGGGCTACCAGCAGTGCAGAGCTTGCTCAGGAATGGCAGCAGGCAAGTGTGAGTGCATCTGCACGCACTGTGAGGCGGAGACTCTTGGAGCAAGGCCTGGTCTCAAGGAGGGCAGCAAAGAAGCCACTTCTCTCCAGAAAAAACATCATGGACAAACTGATATTCTGCAAAAGGTACAGGCAGTGGACTGCTGAGGACTGGGGTAAAGTTATTTTCTCTGATGAATCCCCTTTTCGATTGTTTGGGACATCAGGAAAACGCCTCATTCGGAGAAGACAAGGTGAGCGCTACCACCAGTCTTGTCTCATGCCAACTGTTAAGCATCCTGAAACCATTCATGTGTGGGGTTGCTTCTCAGCCAAGGGAATCGGCTCTCTCACAGTCTTGCCTAAAAACACAGCCATGAATAAAGAATGGTACCAGAATGTCCTCCAAGAGCAACTTCTCCCAACCCTCCAACAGCAGTTTGGTGATCAACAATGCCTTTTCCAGCATGATGGAGCACCATGCCATAAAGCAAAGGTGATAACTAAATGGCTCAGGGAACAAAACAGAGATTTTGGGTCCATGGCCTGGAAACTCCCAGATCTTTATCCCATTGAGAACTTGTGGTCAATCATCAAGAGACGGGTGGACAAACAAAAACCTAAAAATTCTGACAAAATGAAAGCATTGATTGTGCAAGAATGGGCTGCTATCAGTCAGGATTTGGTCCAGAAGTTGATTGAGAGCATGCCAGGGAGAATTGCAGAGGTCCTGAAGAAGAAGGGTCAACAGTGCAAATATTGACTTGCTGCATTAACTCATTCTAACTGTCAATATAAGCTTTTGTTACTCATATGTTTGCAATTATTATATTTCTGTCTGTGATAAAAACATCTGTCAAACACACATAAAAACCAGAGGGCAGCAGATCATGTGAAAATATAATATTTGTGTCATTCTCAAAACTTTTGGCCATGACTGTACATGTGTCAGTGTTACTGCAACCTCTACATTCATGGAAGAGACACAGTCTGGCACCACATTGCAAATATGGCCATAAGGCATTGTATAACTTCTAACAGTGCAGGACAGTGGAATTTAATGGGGTCTCATTGCAGCCTGCAATGTTTGTGTGACAAGTCACAGAAGTTGGCATTATTTGGATCTTTCTGACTTGCTTGTTGCAGTTTTATGCGGCTAGCAATGTGACCCCACTCAATATACTGCGATGTAGCAGATCTCTGGCCATGTAACCAGTTTTCCGGTGAAACATCAGGCAGGTTCACTTTCTAGTGTATGAGTTGCTGAGCTGGACAGGCCTTCTGCATATGATGCAAAACTTATCAGCAGGTCTGGCATAAACACCTGAAAGACTGCCATCCAGATGTAGGCCAAGTTCACATTGCGCTTAGCACGTGTAGTGAGATGAAGACACTAATCGGAGGACTCTGATGGATGCTGTGCAGTGTCAGCCATTAATGTAGTGCACCGGCTGAGTGTGTGCGGATGCATACCGTTCAAAACAGAACAATTGCCAGATTCAGACACCCTTAGGCTATGTTCACACGCCAACAATAAAGATATATGACAACCATTAACACAGCAGGGGAGGTGTGAACCAATATTATCCAAATAATTCATATAATTGCTACATATATTAAGATACACCCTATTCCCCTGATCAATGGACAGGACCCAACATGGACAGATAGTTATAGAAATATAACAGGGTGAGGCCAAATTTACAGTCATGGAGTATATATACATATACACAAAATTGTCTTTATTGATCAAGATTGGACAAGTTGATCATGCATACCCCATGAGGAAGGAGCAATCGGAAACGTGCGTAGGGGCGGTTGACCACAAGGGACTCCACTACCAGGTAATCAGTGACTTATACTGTGGGATTCTGGACTGAGTAATACTGCACTGTATTGATTGAATCTATACCTATATGCTTTGCACTAGGACTTGGGATATATCTGTGCAGACCACACATCGGTAGAGGATCCCCTATGATGGTAATTATGACCATGAATTACCATGTTTGGTGTTACCTGCCCTCCGCACTGCATGGTGGTATGTTTATCCACCTTTTCACTGTCTACCTTAACCTGTCCGATCTTGATCCATAGAGACAATTGTGTATATATATTCCATGACTGTAGATGTGGCCTTTCCCCTGTTCTGTTCACACGCTGCATAGAAAGCAATGAGTGCGAAGACACCGGAGTGGGGGTTTGCTGCATTTTGGGGCAATAACCCGAGGACGTTACATCATGCCTGTGTGGGGGACACTACATGCACAGGAGACAAAAAACTGCAACCAGACTATTAGGCTGGTTTCACACATCCTTCGGCGCCCCGGAATTTTCCCGCAGCGCCGCATCTGAAAATCTGATGCGCCGCATGCGGCTTTTTTCGCATTGACATGCATTAGCGCCGCATGGCGCCGCATGTCAATGCGTTGCATGCGGTTTTGTCCGGATGCGGCGCAAATGTACATTGCGGCGTCCGGAAAAAAACGCTGCATGTAACGTTTTTTTTTTTTTGCCGGATGGTTTCTTATCTCTCCAAGCATCAGAGACCATCCGGCAAAAAAACGCATTTTGGCCGCCGGATGTGTGAAAGCTTTTCACATGCGGCGCTGCGGCTAAATGCCGGGGGCGCCGTTTAGGCGCCCGCCGGATGTGTGAAACCAGCCTTAGTAGAGCGCATCCAGTGCCTGCAGAAAACCGCGAAGAGTGAACACGGCCTTGTGGGTGCACAGGATGGTGACAGAGGCAGACATGTGGATTCTGTTTCTATTGTGTGACCAGAGGCGAGGGAACACGCGTTTCTAACACACCGCCAGACGAGGCCTTCAGCGCTCAGCCTCACCGTGAGCACGAGTCCAAGAAAGAAGCGGCGCCACAGAACACGCAGCGGGGCCCCGACTACGACACAAGCATGCACACGACACACACCCGCCAGCGGAGCCCTCACCGGCAGCACGAAGAGTCCTCAGCAGACGGCGGCACAGGGACCAGCAGGCACAAACACCCCGCGCTGCGCTCGCTTGGTCGCGTCTAGAATGGAGGTGCTCCTGTGAGGGGGTGACGTCACCGGAAGAGGCGGAGCCTGTCCCTCCACAGTCCTGTCCCTCCACCAGGAAGCGAGGTTGTGAGGAGGAGATGCTGAGCGGACGGAGCAGCCGCACAAAGGATGTTACCGGCTCGGTGCAGAGATGACACCGGAGCTGCTGGAGCGAGGACCTCCATAACTCCCTCCGCTGTAGCCGGCTCGGTGCAGAGGTGACACCGGAGCTGCTGGAGCGAGGACCTCCATAACTCCCCTTCGCTGTAGTGAGCTCAGCACTGAGGGGACAGATCGGGGTGGATTCCTGGAGCCTCATACAGACTCCATTCCAGTCCCCTCTTCCGGCTTTTTAATGCGCTTTTTATGGAATTTCTCAAGGTTTTATTGGAGCAGACACCACCGGTCAGCCAGGAAGGCTCGTTACACTGTTCTAGATTTTATGGACATTGTGACAAGTGGGCGGAGTTTCACGGGGAGAAGTGTAAAAGAGAGCAACCGACAGTCACCATAAAAGAGAGCAACCGACCGTCACCATAACAGAGAGCAACCGACAGTCACCATAAAAGAGAGCAACCGAGAGTCCTCATAAAAGAGCACAACCGACAGTCACCATAAGAGAGCAACCGACAGTCACCATAAAAGAGAGCAACCGACATAGAGAGCAACCGACCATCACCATAACAGAGAGCAACCGACAGTCACCATAAAAGAGCGCAACCGACATAGAGAGCAACCAACAGTCACCATAAAAGAGAGCAACCGACCATCACCATAACAGAGAGCAACCGACAGTCACCATAAAAGAGCGCAACCGACAGTCACCATAAAAGAGCGCAACCGACCGTCATCATAAAAGAGAGCAACCGAGAGTCCTCATAAAAGAGCACAACCGACAGTCACCATAAGAGCGCAACCGACATAGAGAGCAACCGACAGTCACCATAAAAGAGAGCAACCGAGAGTCCTCATAAAAGAGCACAACCGACAGTCACCATAAGAGCGCAACCGACATAGAGAGCAACCGACAGTCACCATAAAAGAGAGCAACCGACATAGAGAGCAACCGACATAGAGAGCAACCGACCATCACCATACAGAGAGCAACCGACAGTCACCATAAAAGAGAGCAACCGAGAGTCCTCATAAAAGAGCACAACCGACAGTCACCATAAGAGCGCAACCGACATAGAGAGCAACCGACAGTCACCATAAAAGAGAGCAACCGAGAGTCCTCATAAAAGAGCACAACCGACAGTCACCATAAGAGCGCAACCGACATAGAGAGCAACCGACAGTCACCATAAAAGAGAGCAACCGACATAGAGAGCAACCGACATAGAGAGCAACCGACCATCACCATAACAGAGAGCAACCGACAGTCACCATAAAAGAGCGCAACCGACAGAGCAACCGACATAGAGAGCAACCAACAGTCACCATAAAGAGAGCAACCGACCATCACCATAACAGAGAGCAACCGACAGTCACCATAAAAGAGCGCAACCGACAGTCACCATAAAAGAGCGCAACCGACATAGAGAACAACCGACAGTCACCATAAAAGAGCGTAACCGACATAGAGAGCAACCGACAGTCACCATAAAAGAGCAACCGACATAGAGAGCAACCGACCGTCACCATAACAGAGAGCAA
The DNA here is from genome assembly GCA_033576555.1 of Oophaga sylvatica. Classification (NCBI taxonomy): domain Eukaryota; kingdom Metazoa; phylum Chordata; class Amphibia; order Anura; family Dendrobatidae; genus Oophaga; species Oophaga sylvatica. The sequence continues at coordinate 179,469,200 of JARQOD010000006.1, forward strand.
CCGACATAGAGAGCAACCAACAGTCACCATAAAAGAGAGCAACCGACAGTCACCATAAAAGAGCGCAACCGACATAGAGAGAAACCGACAGTCACCATAAAAGAGCGCAACCGACAGTCACCATAAAAGAGCGCAACCGACAGTCACCATAAAAGAGCAACCGACATAGAGAGCAACCAACAGTCACCATAAAAGAGCGCAACCGACATAGAGTGCAACCGACAGTCACCATAAAAGAGCGCAACCGACATAGAGTGCAACCGACAGTCACCATAAAAGCGCAACCGAGAGTCCTCATAAAAGAGCGCAACCGACAGTCACCATAAAAGAGCGCAACCGAGAGTCCTCATAAAAGAGCGCAACCGACAGTCACCATAAAAGAGCGCAACCGAGAGTCCTCATAAAAGAGCGCAACCGACAGTCACCATAAAAGAGCGCAACCGACATAGAGAGCAACCGACAGTCACCATAACAGAGCAAAACCGACATAGAGAGCAACCGACAATCATCATAAAAGAGCGCAACCATAACAGAGCGCAACCGACATAGAGAGCAACCGACCGTCATCATAAAAGAGCGCAACCAACAGTCACCATAAAAGAGCGCAACCGACAGAGAGCAACCGACATCATCATAAAAGAGCACAACCGACATAGAGAGCAACCACAGTCACCATAAAAGAGCGCAACCGTCAGTCATCATAAAAGAGCGCAACCGACCGTCATCATAAAAGAGCGCAACCAACAGTCACCATAAAAGAGCGCAACCGACAATCATCATAAAAGAGCGCAACCGACAATCATCATAAAAGAGCGCAACCGACAGTCACCATAAAAGAGCACAACCGACCATCATCATAAAAGAGCGCAACCAACAGTCACCATAAAAGAGCGCAACCGACAGTCACCATAAAAGAGCTCAACCGACATAGAGAGCAACCGACCGTCATCATAAAAGAGCGCAACCGTCAGTCATCATAAGAGTGCAACCGACCGTCATCATAAAAGAGCGCAACCAACAGTCACCATAAAAGAGCGCAACCGACAATCATCATAAAAGAGCGCAACCGACATAGAGAGCAACCGACAGTCACCATAAAAGAGCGCAACCAACAGTCACCATAAAAGAGCGCAACCGACAGTCACCATAAAAGCGCAACCGACCGTCATCATAAAAGAGCGCAACCAACAGTCACCATAAAAGAGCGCAACCGACAATCATCAAAGAGCGCAACCGACATAGAGAGCAACCGACAGTCACCATAAAAGTAAAAGAAAACTGACTGGCACATCCAAACCAGTGTGAATTAGGTGCAAACCAGGAGCAGCTACCTCCATAGACAATATACAAAAAAAGGTTGCACTCTATCGTGCCAAAGCAAGTCAATGTGAAATATGAAACATGAATAGCAATATGGCTTTTGAATATTAGAAAAAAATGAATGAGACGCTTTGCACAAAATTTGGCCAAATAATGCCTGCCCATACACCAACGTCAAGGTGGTCTCAGAACGTATATATAAAAGAGCGCAACCGTCAGTCATCATAAAAGAGCGCAACCGACGTCATCATAAAAGAGCGTAACCGACAGTCACCATAAAAGAGCGCAACCGACAGTCACCATAAAAGAGCGCAACCGTCAGTCATCATAAAAGAGCGCAACCGACATAGAGAGCAACGACAATCATCATAAAAGAGCAAACCGACCGTCATCATAAAAGAGCGCAACCAACAGTCACCATAAAAGAGCGCAACCGACAGTCACCATAAAAGAGCGCAACCGACCGTCATCATAAAAGAGCGCAACCAACAGTCACCATAAAAGAGCGCAACCGACAGTCACCATAAAAGAGCGCAACCGTCAGTCATCATAAAAGAGCGCAACCGACCGTCATCATAAAAGAGCGCAACCGACAATCATCATAAAAGAGCACGACGTCTAAAGACGCACGACCGTCATCATAAAAGAGCGCAACCGACAGTCACCATAAAAGAGCGCAACCAACAGTCACCATAAAAAAGCGCAACCGACAGTCACCATAAAAGAGCAGTCATCATATAAAGAGCGCAACCGACCGTCATCATAAAAGAGCGCAACCAACAGTCACCATAAAAGAGCGCAACCGACATAGAGAGCAACCGACAGTCACCATAAGAGTGCAACTGTCAGTCATCATAAAAGAGCGCAGCCAACAGTCACCATAAAAGAGCGCAACCGACATAGAGAGCAACCGACAATCATCATAAAAGAGCGCAACCGACATAGAGAGCAACCGACAGTCACCATAAAAGAGCGCTACCGACCGTCATCATAAAAGAGCGCAACCAACAGTCACCATAAAAGAGAGCAACCGACAGTCACCATAAAAGAGCGCAACCAACAGTCACCATAAAAAAGCGCAACCGACAGTCACCATAAAAGAGCGCAACCAACAGTCACCATAAAAGAGCGCAACCGACAGTCACCATAACAGAGCGCAACCGACAGAGGCAACCACAGTCACCATAAAAGAGCGCAACCGACAGTCACCATAAAAGAGCGCAACCGACCGTCATCATAAAAGAGCGCAACTGACCGTCATCATAAAAGAGCGCAACCGACCTTCACCATAAAAGAGCGCAACCGTCAGTCACATAAAGGCGCACCACAGTACATACAGAGCGCAACCGACATAGAGAGCAACCGACAGTCACCATAACAGAGCGCAACCGACATAGAGAGCAACCGACCGTCATCATAAAAGAGCGCAACCAACAGTCACCATAAAAGAGCGCAACCAACATAGAGAGCAACAGACAGTCACCATAAAAGAGCGCAACCGACAGTCATAAAAGAGCGCAACCAACAGTCACCATAAAAGAGCGCAACCGACAGTCATCATAAAAGAGCGCAACCGACAGTCACCATAATATTCAACACAGTGGTGATATGAATTATTACAGGAATGTCCGGGGTCACTGGAGAACATTTCTGGTGTAATTTTCACCACTTTTGTGATGTAGATTCTAGTGATTCTCTCGGCTTCGCTCTGTTACTGGCCCAGACTTTTGCACATACAGGAAAATTTGAATTCTATCAAAACTGAACAATTAGAAATTTGTGTAATGTTTTATATTACAAATAGCGATAATCAAAAAAATGCACAAAGTGGCTGCTGCTTGCTCTCTGGGTCTGTGCACGTTAGTGTGTGTCCGAGGGCAAAATACGCTGACATGTCTGGTTTTTCACAGCAACACGGGCCACAAAACGTCCCACACATGACATGGATGACATCTGTGTGACACGTGCTGGTGCCTGGGAAGCAGCGCTACAGTTAGCCCTGTTCCCGGCGCCGGGTGCTGAAAACAGCTCACATCATTCTCCCCTGCTCCACCAGTGATCAGCGCAAGCAAGGAAGATTGTTGAGAGTTACAGTGCCTTTTCAACCTTTTCCCACATATCATGCTTCAAACATAAAGATACCAAATGTTAATTTTTGGTGAAGAATCAACAAGTGGGACACAATTATGAAGTTGAACGAAATTTATTGGTTATTTTAAATTTTTGTGGAAATACAAAAACTGAAAACTGGGGCGTGCAATATTATTCGGCCCCTTTAACCCCTTCCCGACCCAGGACGCCTACGTCGGCGTCATGAAAACCTGTGCCATCCAGACCCATGACGCCGACGTAGGCGTCATGCTATAAATCCCGTTCCTGCAGGTCGGGTGACTGGAGTCACTGAAAGGTCACCCGACCTGCAGGCACAGGACCCTTTGTGCTTTTACCCACAGAGGGGTGGCTTAACCCCCACGTGGCTACGATCGCTGTAATTGGCTGTTAAAAGTGAAACAGCCTATCAGCGATTTGAAATATTTCACCAATGAAATTTGGTGAAATATTACAATCCAGCCATGGCCGATGCTGCAATAGCATCTTCCATGGCTGGAGACCTTGATCCAACCCCCCCCCCCCCCCACACCCAATGACGGCGGCGATCGGTCGCCGCCGTCACTATGTGCTCCCCTCCGGTCCGCTCCCCCACCTTCCGATCCCCCCTAGGTACCTCCGCAATCCCCGTGTCCCTCCCGCGTCTCTCCTGCCTGATCCATGAGCGCCGCCATCTTGGAAAATGACGGGCGCATGCGCACTGCGCCCGCCGAATCTGCCGCCTGGCAGATATGACGGGCGCATGCGCACTGCGCCCGCCGAATCTGCCGCCTGGCAGATTCAATAAATGAATGAAAGTACATCTTGATCACTGTGATAGACCCTATCACAGTGATCAAAATAAAAAAAATAGTAAATAACCCCCCTTCATCAACCCCATGGGTAGGGAACAATAATAGAATAAAGAAAACATTTTTATTTTTCCATTAGGTTTAGAATTACAGTTAGAGTTAGGTTAGGGTTAAGACTAGGGTTAGCATTAGGGTTAGGCTGGGTTCATATTGCGTTATAGCAGTCCGTTAGACGGACTGCAGTACACCGCGGTATAACGCAGTGTAACGCTGTGCGTTAACGCTACCATTCCCCTCATTTGCGGGCTCATCGTGATGCATGCCGTAAAGCGGCATGCGTTCGCGACGTGCCGTTTTTCAGTGACAGAGCCTTGGACGCAAGCTGCAGCATCTGGGCTCCGTCACCACTAGCACAGATGATTCATCTGCTGATTCCTCTGTGCTAGCGGGTATAGCATAACGCGATCGCTTTATGTATACCGTTACCAGCCTGTCAACGCTATGTGTTGAACGGGCTGGTAAAACGTAATGTGAACCTAGGGTTAGGGTTGGAATTAGGGTTTAGGCTTGGGATTAGGGTTAGGCTTGGGTTATGGTTAGGGTTAGAGGTTGTGTTGGTGGGTTTGGGTTAGGGGTGTGTAGGGGTTAGGGTTGTGGTTAGGGGTGTGTTAGTGTTAGGGTTGGAGTTAGAATTGAGGGGTTTCCACTATTTAGGCACATCAGGGGGTCTCCAAACGCAACATGGCACCACCATTGATTCTTGCAAATTTTGCGTTCAAAAAGTCAAACAGTGCTCCCTTTATTCCGAGCCCCGACGTGTGCCCAAACAGTGGTTTACCCCATATATGGGGTATCAGCGTACTCAGGAAAAATTGCACAACAACTTTGGGGGTCTAATTTCTCCTGTTACCCTTGGGGAAAAAAAATTGGGGACTAAAAGATCATGTTTGTGGAAAAAAAATTGATTTTTTATTTTCACGGCTCTGCGTTATAAACTTCTGTGAAGAACTTGGAGATTCAAAGTGCTCACCACACATCTAGAGGAGTTCCTTGGGGGATCTAGTTTCCAAAATGGGGTCACGGGGGGGTTTCTACTGTTCAGGCACATCATGGGCTCTGCAAACGTACATGACGCAAGCAGACCATTCCATCAAGTCGGCATTACAAAACGTCACTACTTCCCTTCCGAGCCCCAACGTGTGCCCGAACAGTGGTTCTCCCCCACATATGGGGTACCAGTGTACTCAGGACAAACTGTACAAGAACTTTCGGGGTCCAATTTCTCCTGTTACCCTTGTGAAAATAAAAATTGCGGGTTAAAAAAATCAGTTTTTGAGGAAAAAAATGATTTTTTATTTTCACAGCTCTGCATTATAAACTTCTGTGAAGCACATGGGGGTTCAAGGTGCTCACCACACATCTGGATAAGTTTCTTGGGGGGGTCTAGTTTCCAAAATGGGGTCACTTGTGGGGGGTTTCTACTGTTTAGGCACATCAGGGGCTCTGCAAACGTAACAAGATGCCAGCAGAACATTCCATCAAGTCGGCATTTCAAAGCGTCACTACATCCCTTCCGAGCCCTGACGTGTGCCCAAACAGTGGTTCCCCCCAACATATGAGGTACCAGCGTACTCAGGACAAACTACAACAACTTTTGGGGTCCAATTTCTCCTGTAACCATTGTGAAAATAAAAAATGGGCTAAAAAATCATTTTTTGAGAAAAAAAATGATTTTTTATTTTCACGGCTCTGCGTTATAAACTGTGAAGCACCTGGGGTTCAAAGTGCTAACTATGCATCTAGTTAAGTTCCTTAGGGGGTCTAATTTCCAAAATGGGGTCATTTGTGGGGGAGCTCCAAAGTTTAGGCACACGGGCTCTCCAAACACGACATGGTGTCCGCTAACGATTGGAGCTAATTTTCCATTAAAAAAGTCAAATGGCACTCCTTCCCTTCTCAGCCCTGCCGTGCGCCCAAACAGTGGTTCCCCCCACATATGGGGCACCATCGTACTCAGGAAAAACTGGACAACTTTTGGGGTCCAATTTATCCTGTTACCCTTGAGAAAATAAAAAATAGCGGGCTAAAAAATGATTTTTGAGGTACAAAAATGATTTTTTTTATTTTCACTGCTCTGCGTTTATAAACTGTGAAGCACTTGGGGGTTCAAGGTGCTCAATACATCTAGATAAGCTCCTTGGGGGGTCTAGTTTCCAAAATGGGGTCACTTGTGGGGGTTTCTACTGTTTAAGCACATCAGGGGCTCTGCAAACGCAACATGATGCCCGCAGAACATTCCATCAAGTCTGCATTCCAAAATGGCGCTCCTTCACTTCTGAGCTCTCCCATGCGCCAAAACAGTGGTTCCCCCCACATATGGGGTATTGGTGTACTCAGGATAAATTGCACAACAACTTTTGTGGTCTAATTTCTCCTGTTACCCTTGTGAAAATAAAAAATAGCGGGCAAAAACAATCATTTTTGAGGAAAAAAAAAGATTTTTTTATTTTCACTGCTCTGCGTTATAAACTTCTGTGAAGCACTTATGGGTTCAGAGTGCTCACAACACAACTAGATAAGTTCTATAAGGGGTCTAGTTTCCAAAATGGTGTCACATGTGGGGGGGGTTTTCACTGTTTAGGCACACAGGGGCTCTCCAAACGCGTCATGGTGTCCGCTAACGATTGGAGCTAATTTTCCATTCAAAAAGTCAAATCCTTCCCTTCTGGGCCCTGCTGTGCACCCAATTTATCCTGTTGCCCATGTGAAAATGAAAAAACTAAGGCTAAAAGACATTTTTTGTGAAAAAAAAAAGTACTTTCTTTTTTTTTACGAATCAATTTGTGAAGCACCTGAGGGTTCAAAGTGCTCACTATACATCTAGATAAGTTCCTTGGGGGGTCTAGTTTCCAAGATGGGGTCACTTGTGGGGGAGCTCCAATGTTTAGGCACACAGGGACTCTCCAAATGCGACATGGCAACAACTAAATATTCCAGCATATTTTCCATTCAAAAAGTCAAATGGTGCTCCTTCCTTTCTGAGCCCTGCCGTGCGCCCAAACATTGGTTTATGACCACATATGAGGTATCAGTGTACTCAGGAGAAATTGCCCAACAAATTTTAGGATCCATTTTATCCTGTTGCCCATGTGAAAATGAAAAAACTGAGGCTAAAAGAAAATTATTCTGAAAAAAAATACTTTCTTTTTTTTACGGATCAACTTGTGAAGCACCTGGGGGTTCAAAGTCCTCAATATCCATCTAGATAAGTTCCTTGGGGGATCTAGTTTCCAAAATGGGGTCATTTGTGGGGGAGCTCCAATGTTTAGGCACACAGGGACTCTCCAAATGCGACATGGCAACAACTAAATATTCCAGCATATTTTCCATTCAAAAAGTCAAATGGCGCTCCTTCCCTTCTGAGCCCTGCCGTGCGCCCAAACAGTGGTATATGACCACATATGAGGTATGTGTGTACTCAGGAGAAAATTGCCCAACAAATTTTAGGATCCATTTTATCCTGTTGCCCATGTAAATATGAAAAAATTGATGCTGAAAGAAAATTTTTGTTGGAAAAATTAAAATGTCCATTTTTCCTTCCACGTTTCTTTAGTTCCTGTGAAGCACCTGAAGGGTTAATAATCTTCTTGAATGTAATTTTGAGTAGCTTGAGGGTGCAGTTTTTATATGGTGTCACTTTTGGGTATTTTCTGCCATATGGACCCCTCAAAGTGACTTCAAATGTGAGGTGGTCCGTAAAAAAAATGGTTTTGTAAATTTTGTTGTAAAAATGAGAAATCGCTGGTCAACTTTTAACCCTTATAACTTCCTACAAAAAAAAAATTTGTTTCCAAAATTGTGCTGATGTAAAGTAGACATGTGGGAAATGTTATTTATTAACTATTTTGTGTCACATAACTCTCTGGTTTAACAGAATAAAAATTTAAAATTAGAAAATTGCGAAATTTTCAAAATTTTCGCCAAATTTCCATTTTTATTACAAATAAACGCAAAAATTATCGACCTAAATTTACCACTAACATGAAGCCCAATATGTCATGAAAAAACATTCTCAGAATCGCTAGGATCCGTTGAAGCGTTCCTGAGTTATTACCTCATAAATGGACACTGGTCAGAATTGCAAAAAATGGCAAGGTCTTTAAGGTCAAAATAGGCTGAGTCTTGAAGGGGTTAACTTAAGACTTTGTTGCGCCACCTTTTGCTGTGATTACAGCTGCAAGTCGCTTGGGGTTTGTCTCTATCAGTTTTTTACATCAAGAGACTGAAATTCTTGCCCATTCTTCCTTGGCAAACAGCTCGAGCTCAGTGAGGTTGGATGGAGATCGTTTGTGAACAGCAGTTTTCAGCTCTTTCCACAGATTCTCGATTGGATTCAGGTCTGGACTTTGACTTGGCCATTCTAACACCTGGATACGTTTATTTGTGAACGATTCCATTGTAGATTTTGCTTTATGTTTGGGATCATTATCTTGTTGGAAGACAAATCTCCGTCCCAGTCTTGGGTCTTTTGCAGACTCCAACAGGTTTTCTTCAAGAATGGTCCGTATTTGGCTCCATTCATCTTCCCATCAATTTTAACCATCTTCCCTGTCCCTGCTGAAGTAAAGTAGGCCCAAACATGATGCTGCCACCACGTTTGACAGTGGTGATGGTGTGTTCAGGGTGATGAGCTGTGTTGCCTTGACGCCAAACATATTGTTTGGCATTGTTGCCAAAAAGTTCGATTTTTTGGTTTCATCTTACCAGAGCACCTTCTTAGAACCACATGTGTGTCTCCCAGGTGGCTTGTACCAAACTTTAAACAACACTTTTTATGGATATCTTTGAGAAATGGCTTTCTTCTTGCCACTCTTCCATAAAGGCCAGATTTGTGCAGTGTACGACTGATTGTGTCCTATGGACAGACTGTCCCACCTCAGCTGTAGATCTCTGCAGTTCATCCAGAGTGATCATGGGCCTCTTGGCTGCATCTCTGATCAGTCTTCTCCTTGTTTGAGATGAAAGTTTAGAGGGACGGCCGGGTCTTGGTAGATTTGCAGTGGTATGATACTCCTTCCATTTCAATATGATCACTTGTATAGTGCTCCTTGGGATGTTTAAAGTTTTGGAAATCATTTTGTATTCAAATCCGGCTTTAAACTTCTCCACAACAGTATCACGGACCTGCCTGTTGTGTTCCTTGGTCTTCATGATGCTCTCTGTGCTTTAAACAGAACCCTGAGACTATCACAGAGCAGGTGCATTTATACAGAGACTTAATTACACACAGGTGGATTATATTTATCATCAGTAGTCATTTAGGACAACATTGGATCATTCAGAGATCCACAATGAACTTCTGGAGTGAGTTTGTTGCACTGAAAGTAAAGGGGCCGAATAATATTGCACGCCCCAGTTTTCAGTTTTTTGTATTTCCACAAAAATTTAAAATAACCAATAAATTTCATTCAACTTCACAATTGTGTCCCACTTGTTGTTGATTCTTCACCAAAAATTAACATTTGGTATCTTCAGGTTTGAAGCATGATATGTGGGAAAAGGTTGAAAAGTTCCAGGGGGCCGAATATTTTCGCAAGGCACTGTATACTTACCTTGTAATGTCTTCACATCCTGTTCCATCCAGATGTGTCCGGATCCCAGAATTCCAAGCGGCTGAAGAACACCGACCGCCATATTGGGACACCCAAGTGATCGGTGTCTCAATATGGAAACTGCTGGTGGTACCACCAGCGGACCACGTCGCACCACACACACACACACACACACTGTATACGCCATACGCACCACACACACTGTATACTCCGTACGCACCACACTGTATACGCCGTACGCACGACACACACAAACACTGTTTATGTCGTACGCTGTTATGATTTGGTAGCTGAGGAGAGCAGGCAAAAAGAAATACACCAGAGCAGTTGGAAACTATGAGATTGCAGTACCCTGACTAACCACCACAACTAGAGGTAGCCGTGGAGCGTTCCTACGTTGGTCCTAGACGCCTCGTCACAGCCTGAGAAACTAACTACACCTAAAGATAGAAAGAGGAAAGCTATCTGCCCCGGAGCAGATCCCCAAAGAACATAGAAAGCCCCCAAACATGTAATGGCGGTTAGACAAGAAGAAATACTGACACAGACAGAAAATAGTATGAGCAAACGTTGGGGCCCAAACTTACTAAATAGAAAAGGATAGGAAGGGCACTTACTGCAATCCCAAAAAACCCTGAAAAGCACCAACTCTACTAATTTCAAAAACACCTGAGATCACACGACCTCTACCACCTAAATTAGTTCTCTGGTGTAACCAAAAACAAAACAGCAGCCACTGAAAAAACTGGAAAAAGCAAATGTACAAACATCCGTGGCTAAACTGAACTGAGAGGGCAAAAGCCCCCAGAGGGGACCCTGAAGGCCCCCACAGAAGTGCAGGACAAAATGCAAAAATCAAGCACAAAAACAAAAAGAAGAAAATGTCTTATCTGTTAGCAGGAGATTCAGACACGACACAGCAGGCTACCAAGGAAACAGGAATCAAGGATTGAGACCAGAACAATTGCTCACCGGCAACCCTGATGGGAAGGCGACTCCCTTATATAAGACCAGTCAGTAACACCTGATTCCCATCCTCACAATCTTCACTGGACAGTCCAGTACCGTCTGTAACCACCAGAGGGAGCTTCCACTCAGAACTCATTTCCAGCCTATTCACAACAGTACCCCCCCTTGAGGAGGGGTCACCGAACCCTCATTTGAGCAACCAGGTCGGTCAGGATGAGTTCTATGATAAGCACGGATGAGTCTCCTAGCATGGATGTCCGAAGCAAACATCCAAGAATTGTCTTCCTGACCATAACCTCTCCATTTAACCAAATACTGGAGTTTCCGTCTAGAAAAACGAGAATTCAATATTTTCTCAACCACATACTCTAGATTGCCCTCAACCAAAACAGGGTCAGGAGGCACAATAGTAGGAACCACTGGCTCAACAAACCTCTTCAACAAGGACTTGTGGAACACGTTATGGATCTTAAATGTCCCTGGAAGAAGCAAACGAAAAGAAACAGGATTAAGAATCTCCATGATCTTATAAGGTCCAATGAACCTAGGCTTAAATTTAGGAGATGCCACTCTCATAGGAATATTTCTTGAGGACAACCAGACCAAGTCCCCCACTTTAAACCGAGGACCATCAGTCCTATGCCGGTTAGCAAACCGCTGGGCCCTCTCCTGAGAGAGGGACAACCTCTCCACTACCTGGTCCCAAATCTGCTGCATACGCTCCACAACAGAGTCAACACCTGGACAGACAGAAGCCTCCGTCTGTCCTGAAGAAAATCGAGGGTGAAACCCAGAATTACAGAAAAATGGAGACATCAAAGTGGCAGAGCTAGCCCTATTATTAAGAGCAAACTCAGCCAAAGGCAAAAAAGAGACCCAGTCATCCTGATCAGCAGACACAAAGCATCTTAGATAAGTCTCCAATGTCTGGTTTGTTCTCTCAGTTTGACCATTGGTCTGAGGATGAAACGCCGAGGAGAAAGACAGTTGAACACCAATTTTAGAACAAAAGGTCCTCCAAAATCTGGAAACAAACTGGACTCCTCTGTCAGACACAATGTTCTCAGGAATGCCGTGTAAACGAACCACGTGCTGAAGGAACAAAGGCACCAATTCAGAGGAGGAAGGCAACTTAGGTAATGGCACAAGATGTATCATCTTGGAAAACCTATCGCAAATCACCCAGATGACGGTCATTCTCTGAGAAACAGGGAGGTCGGAAATGAAATCCATAGAGATATGGGTCCATGGTCTCTTGGGCACAGGTAATGGCATCAACAAACCACTAGAACGAGAGCAAGGCTTGGAGCGAGAGCAAGTCCTGCAGGACTGCACAAACTCCCTGACATCACGAGACAAGGTAGACCACCAAAGGACCGACTAACCAAGTCTCTGGTACCAAAAATTCCGGGATGACCGGCCAACGCGGAACAATGAATCTCAGACATTACACACTTTTTCCACTGGTCCGGGACAAACAATTTCCCAACAGGGCAGCGCTCGGGCTTATCCTCCTGACACCCCTCCAGAGCCAGTCTCAAATTGGGCGAGATGGCGGAAAGAACTACACCCTCTTTCAAAATGACAGAAGGATCAGATAACTCAGGAGAGTCCGCCAGGAAACTCCTCGAGAGGGCATCCGCCTTAACATTTTTAGTGCCAGGAAGAAATGAAACCACAAAATTAAAACGTGTGAAAAACAAGGCCCACCTGGCCTGTCTAGGATTAAGTCGCTTGGCAGATTCCAGATAAACTAGATTCTTATGGTCCGTAAGGACCATCACCTGATGTTTGGCTCCCTCCAGCCAATGTCTCCACTCTTCAAAAGCCCACTTCATGGCCAATAACTCCCGATTACCCACGTCATAATTACGTTCAGTGGGAGAAAATTTTAGAGAGAAAAAGGCACAAGGGTTACTCTTAGAGGTCTCTGGATCTCTTTGGGACAAAACGGCACCTGCCCCAATTTCAGAGGCATCCACCTCCACCTGAAATGGTAGAGAAACATCAGGCTGCCGTAGAACAGGAGCAGAAGTGAATCTCTGCTTAAGTTCCTGAAATGCAGAGACTGCCTCAGGAGGCCAATTCACCACATCAGAACCCTTCTTGGTCAAATCAGTTAATGGTTTAACAATAACAGAGAAATTACCAATAAATTTACGATAAAAATTGGCAAAACCCAAGAATCTTTGAAGAGCCTTTAATGAAGTAGGTTGGACCCAATCACAGATGGCCTGAACTTTGACCGGGTCCATTTCAATAACAGATGGGGACAAAATGAATCCCAGAAATGAGATCCTCTGAACGCCAAAAAGACACTTTGATCCCTTCACATACAGAGCATTCTCTCTCAAAATCTGGAACACAGTCCGAACATGTTTTACATGAGAGTCCCAGTCATTGGAAAAAATCAAGATATCATCCAAATAAACAATCAGAAATTTATCCACAAAATCCCTGAAAATGTCATTCATGAAGGACTGGAAGACAGAAGGAGCATTTGTGAGCCCAAAGGGCATCACAAGATACTCAAAATGCCCTTCAGGGGTATTAAATGCCGTCTTCCATTCATCCCCGTGCTTAATGCGAATAAGGTTATATGCCCCCCTGAGGTCAAGCTTGGTAAACCAAGTAGCGTTTTTCACCCTGGAAAACAGATCAGAGATCAAGGGTAACGGATATTGATATTTCACAGTAATATTGTTCAAGAGACGATAATCAATACACGGCCTTAATGAACCATCCTTTTTGGCCACAAAGAAAAAAACCGGCACCCAAGGGTGAAGAGGATGGTCTGATATGACCCTTCTCCAATGACTCCTTGATATAAGACCGCATAGCGTCATGTTCAGGTACAGACAAGTTAAAAAGGCGACCTTTAGGGAATTTACTACCAGGCACTAATTCAATAGCGCAGTCATAGCTCCTATGGGGAGGTAAGGATGCAGATTTACTTTCGCTAAACACATCAGAAAAATCAATCAAAAAGTCAGGAACATCCTGAGCCTGGGGGGAGGCAGAAAAAACAGGAGTGTTGGTATTAACACATTGGCAGCTCCAACTGGTAACAGACAGATTTCCAATCCAAAACAGGATTATGAGACTGTAACCAAGGGAAACCCAGTACGATAATGTCATGCAGATTATACAGAACCAAAAATTTGCAACTCTCCTGATGATCAGGTTCTACCCTCATTATCACCTGAGTAGAGAACTGAGGTTTATTCTCAGCCAAAGGGGTAGAATCGATCCCCAGTAGGGGAATAGACTTCCGTAGGGGTATCAAGGGAAACCCACAACGTTTAGCAAAATCAAAATCCATCAGGTTAATAGCTGCTCCAGAATCAACAAAAGCCTGAGCAGAAAATGAGGACAGAGAGCATATCAGGGTAACAGTTAATAAAAACTTAGTCTGAACACTACCCAAGACAACTGAGCGTGCAAAACGTCTTCCCCGCTTAGGGGAGACTGAAATAGCATGAGAGGCATCACCACAGTAGAAACATAACCCATTGCGCTTTCGAAATTCATGACGCTGTGCCCCAGAAACCACTCTATCACACTGCATGGATTCAGAAGCAGGTTCACAAGGCAACATTATTCCACGCATACCTTTCCGCTCACGCAAACGTCTGTCAATTTGAATCGCTAATGACATAGAATCATTGAGACCAAGGGAACAGGGAATCCCACCATAACATCCTTTATATTATCTGACAGTCCCTTCCAAAAAAGAGCTGCCAAAGCGTCGTCATTCCATTTGGTCAGGACTGCCCACTTACGGAATCTCTGACAGTATAACTCAGCGTCCTCAAGCCCCTGACTTAATGCCAACAAAGTTTTTTCAGCTTGATCAGTGACATCAGGCTCATCGTACAATAACCCCAAAGCCTGAAAAAACGCATCAACATCACTCAAAACAGGATCCCCAGGTGTCAGGGAAAAAGCCCAATCCTGAGGGTCGCCGCGCAGGAGAGAGATGACAATTTGAACCTGCTGCGCTGCGTTCCCTGAGGACTTAGATTTTAAGGCAAAAAACAATTTACAGTTATTTTTGAAATTCAGAAACTTAGCTCGATCCCCTAAAAACAAATCTGGCATGGGGATCCTAGGTTCCACAACAGGCAACCTAGCAAGATAGGTAGCAATACTCCGAACTTCAGTGGCAAGCTGATCCACACGGCCAGACAACTGTGCAAACTCCATTGAGAGAGAAAAAAAAATCCTCCTCAGCACCCAGAGATACAGAGGGAAAAAAAATGCAACAAACAGAAAAAAAAAAAATCTCTGACAACTCTGACAACTTTTTTCTTTCCACAATATTTTTCCCTTCTGTGAGTACCATATAATTTTCAGTTTGGGCCGGTGATACTGTTATGATTTGGTAGCTGAGGAGAGCAGGCAAAAAAGGAAATACACCAGAGCAGTTGGAAACTATGAGATTGCAGTACCCTGACTAACCACCACAACTAGAGGTAGCCGTGGAACGTTCCTACGTTGGTCCTAGACGCCTCGTCACAGCCTGAGAAACTAACTACACCTAAAGATAGAAAGAGGAAAGCTATCTGCCCCGGAGCAGATCCCCAAAGAACATAGAAAGCCCCCAAACATGTAATGGCGGTTAGACAAGAAGAAATACTGACACAGACAGAAAATAGTATGAGCAAACGTTGGGGCCCAAACTTACTAAATAGAAAAGGATAGGAAGGGCACTTACTGCAATCCCAAAAAACCCTGAAAAGCACCAACTCTACTAATTTCAAAAACACCTGAGATCACACGACCTCTACCACCTAAATTAGTTCTCTGGTGTAACCAAAAACAAAACAGCAGCCACTGAAAAAACTGGAAAAAGCAAATGTACAAACATCCGTGGCTAAACTGAACTGAGAGGGCAAAAGCCCCCAGAGGGGACCCTGAAGGCCCCC
Source organism: Oophaga sylvatica (assembly GCA_033576555.1). NCBI lineage: Eukaryota > Metazoa > Chordata > Amphibia > Anura > Dendrobatidae > Oophaga > Oophaga sylvatica. Next base: position 179,484,929 of record JARQOD010000006.1, read on the forward strand.
ACAGAAGTGCAGGACAAAATGCAAAAATCAAGCACAAAAACAAAAAGAAGAAAATGTCTTATCTTAGCAGGAGATTCAGACACGACACAGCAGGCTACCAAGGAAACAGGAATCAAGGATTGAGACCAGAACAATTGCTCACCGGCAACCCTGATGGGAAGGCGACTCCCTTATATAAGACCAGTCAGTAACACCTGATTCCCAATCCTCACAATCTTCACTGGACAGTCCAGTACCGTCTGTAACCACCAGAGGGAGCTTCCGCTCAGAACTCATTTCCAGCCTATTCACAACAGTACGCACCACACACACACACTATATGCTGTACACACCACACACACTGTATACGCCGTACGCACCACACACACTGTATACGCCATACGGACCACACACACACTGCATACGCCGTACACACCACACACACACACACACACTGTCTACCCTTTCCTAGTGTATCGTCAACCATCCCTGTAGACTGTGAGCCCTCGCGGGCAGGGTCCTCTCTCCTTCTGTACTTGTGTGTCCCTTAACTAGCACGTTCATTATACCTGTCTATATTTTCCCTTTTCATATGTAAAGCGCCATGGAATAAATGGCGCTATATAAATGTGTAATAATAATAAATGTGTAATAATAATAAATACACCATACGTACCACACACACACACTGCATACTCCGTACGCACCACACACACACAGACACACACACTGTATACGCCGTACGCACGACACACACTACGCAGTGCACACCACACACACACACTATATATGCCGTACGCACCAATACACACACACACTGTATATGCCATAAGCACCACACACACACACTGTATACGCCGTACGCACCACCACACACACACACTCTATACGCCGTGCGCACCAAACACACTATACGCTGTATTCACCACAGACACTGTGTACACAGCACGCACACACTGTATACGCCGTACGCAACACATACACACACTATATGCCGTATGCACCACACACTATACGCCATACGCACCACCCCACACACACTCTGTATACACCGTATGCACCACACAATATATACACCGTACGCACCACCACACACACACACTGTATACGCCGTAGACATCACACACACTATACGCCGTACGCACGACACACACAAACACACTGTTTATGCCGTACGCACCACACACACACACTATATGCTGTACACACCACACACACTATATACGCTGTACGCAACACACACACTGTATACGCCGTACGCACCACACACACTGTATATGCCATACGGACCACACACACACTGCATACGCCGTACACACCACACACACACACACACACTGTCTACCCTTTCCTAGTGTATCGTCACCCATCCCTGTAGACTGTGAGCCCTCGCGGGCAGGGTCCTCTCTCCTTCTGTACTTGTGTGTCCCTTGTCTAGCACGTTTATTATACCTGTTTATATTTTCCCTTTTCATATGTAAAGCGCCATGGAATAAATGGCGCTATATAAATGTGTAATAATAATAAATGTGTAATAATAATAAATACACCATACGTACCACATACACACACTGCATACTCCGTACGCACCACACCACACACAGACAACACTGTATACTCCGTACGCACGACACACACTATACGCAGTGCGCACCACACACACACACTATATATGCCGTACGCACCACATACACACACACACTGTATATGCCATAAGCACCACACACACACTGTATACGCCGTACGCACCACCACACACACACACTCTATACGCCGTGCGCACCAAACACACTATACGCTGTACGCACCACAGACACTGTGTACACAGCACGCACACACTGTATACACCGTACGCAACACATACACTATATGCCGTATGCACCACACACTATACGCCATACGCACCACCCCACACACACTCTGTATACACCGTATGCACCACACAATATATACACCGTACTCATCACCACACACACACACTGTATACGCCGTACACATCACACACACTATACGCCGTACGCACGACACACACAAACACTGTTTATGCCGTACGCACCACACACACACACACACTATATGCTGTACACACCACACACACTATATACGCTCCAAAAAAAAAGAAAAAATGAGGTTTTTCAATATAAAAAGTAATTTTTATTAAACAATCATTAAAATAGGTTTAAAATATTCATACATATACAAAAAGTGGGGAACACATGCGACAAAGATATGAATGAAACCTAATAGGGGTATTTATGCAAATGGTTATATGAGGGATTCTTATCAATAATATCAGGAGAAAAAGGCTGTCTAAGTGTGCTATATATTTATGTGTATATCTACTATATGCGGTAGCAAAAAATTCTCCTCCTTAAATGACACCTCATTAACCACAAATATACGCCCAGCTCATATATATATGTAATCAAATGGTTTGTAAGCTGCGCAAGCTAGAAAGGTGCTTAATGCATTATATGTAGAAAAAATAGTGCCTATATCGAACATTCGTCCCATTCAAAAATGTGGGTTAATATGGCAAAATCTAGATAAATGCTCACAAAGGAAAAACAATTTTCATGGCTGGCAAATAGCTCCCATACCTCCAAATAGGCTGCGGCACCCCTGACGCGCGTTTCGCTAGTGGCTTCTTCCAGAGGGAACGTGCTGCTATAGCTGCCTCTGAGTGTGGTTTTTATAAGGGTATAATTAATATATGCAGCAGCTGTGGATCGCTAACATCCAATGGATGCAGGCTGCGTCGCTGGACATCAGTATCATGTGACATCTAACTAACCTCCCCTTGAAACGTGGGCAGGAAGTGTACATAGGTCCTCATGGTAACGCAATAAGCGCTATGTTTACAATCGCAATCTATTAATAGATTCTAAATACGCCACTAAATATCGGTACCCTGTGATATTCAATCATTTCATTCAGTATAGTGGAGCGATGTACATAAATCCCAATATTAGTGTAGTATACGTCATGATTGTGATCGCAGCCTACGACCAGAACATGTTTACATCATTAAACGAAAGTATCATGTGACAATCATTGAATACAAATATCATGTGACACCCAATTATCCTCCCACCGAAAGTGGGGGCGGAAGTATATCTTATTCCCTATAGTGACGCAATATGCGCTGTGATTATAATCGCAAAATGCCGAAGGATCATAATCAATGTGCGTCATGGTTGCAATCGCAAAGCGCATACTGACCCCGTTTGCGTCATCGGCAATCGACGTCACATGACGCCTCATCGGTCTACCAGTTCGACGCGTCAGAACTGGGAACACGAGTAGGCGGCACAGTGAACGCGTTACCCCGATAACGCAAACCCGGCTATCTGCTCAAAAATGATTCGATATACCTTTTAAAGGAACAAGGGAATGAGCACATGATATTTGTGTCAACGAAGGAAAACCTTTTTCTCAAAAATTAACATATATTACACATAACAAATGCATAGGAGAAATAATGGTCATATCACTTTCTAGTTATATCAATAGTGTACAATATCAATATTGTTATTAATAAGTGCCCAAAAAAATATATATAATAGAAAGATTTTTATATATAATAAATAAATAACTATAAATTCTATGGTGAATGTGACCAAGTGACAAAATTAAAATGCACATAATAATTATTATATAATAGCATATAATTTGTGTTAGTAAGTTGTAATAAACCAAGGCAACAAACATAATATAGAAAACCAAAATAAAAAATAAAAATAAAAAATAAGAATAAAAAATAAAAAGTGCTGAACCGCAATGTGAAGTTCATAAGAGTGATAACACAATTTCATCCCATTTTGTTTCTCTCTTCTTTCATTCTATCCGATTGGTCTAGCATCCGAGTCAGCGATTCGCAGCAGCTTCAGATTATGTTCAAGGTAAGCAATGGTTATATGGCATCAAAAAAGCATCATTTGTATAATATATGTGGAATCTAGAATTTAAAAGATATATGTTAAAACCAAGAAAGTTACACACACATAAAATAACATACCAAAAAGAAACACTCAGAAAAAAACTATATTTAAAATTAAAGAAAAGGGGCATAACTCAGGATCTCATTAAGTCCCGCTGGCTGCACTGATTGCACCTTAGAAATCCAGCGGGCCTCCAATTGCGCTAGTTTCCTCCTCCAATTGCCTCCTCGTATGTCAATATGCACTCTATCTATACCCCTGACTTTGAGAAGCCTGGCATCACAGTTGTGGTATAGTTTGAAATGTCTTGGTATAGATTTCAAGGCAGTATGATCATCCTCATTTGCAGCTTTCTCAATATCATGGAAATGTTCCCTTACCCGAATCTTAAGGGGTCTCGATGTGAGCCCTATGTAGATCTTCGGACAAGGACAGATGGCATAGTAAATGACACCCAGGGTTTCACAAGTTATATGCTGTGTAATATTAAATTCTTTCTGGCCATCACTAGCCAAGAAAGTACATACCTGTGTCATATTGGGACATGCAATGCATTTTCCACAGGGGTAAAAACCCCATTTAGGCCCCTGTGTCCGGAATTTGTCCCTTGGCTGCGGCCCAGCATAATGGCTATGTATCAGGATATCCTTAAGATTGGGTGCCCGCCTATATGTAATAGATGGCTGAGCCGGGACATATTTCGCAAGTGTTCGATCCGTTTGCAAAATGGGCCAATATTTGTTCAAAGCCTCTGTAAGGTTCTGTGTACATGTTCCTGAAACTCAGTTTGTTCGTCAGCCATTTTACTTTCTGTCTTGCTGTAGCTATCTTGCCCTCAGTCAATATGGAGTTTCCAGCTTGCATGTTCCCGCCCTGATTCTCTCCTTTTGCTTCTTAAGCAGCCACAGCTGAGCAATCAGTGCTTCAGAATCTAGCCTGCAGTGAACCTGTGATCTGACTCCTGAAGCCTTGGACCTTGTACTCCAGCTATTCCTACTGAGGAACTCTGAAGCACTTGTGGACTCTGAACCCTGCTTTTGAAAGACCCACGTTTGCATGGACTTACGGTAACAGAGAAGAAGATCTTGAACCTGTTGTGGAGAGTGATTGCTGAGCTTAGATTACTCTGGCCTGCTGTGTCTCCTGCTTCTGTGTCTGCAAACTGTGTGACTATTTTTGCCAACTTGTATGAAGTAATACAGGACTTTCTATATCAAACCTGTGTCTCATGTATTTTCATCGCACCCAAGCACAAGACGCTATATGAACTGTACTACATACATTACAAGATTCTGAAGCCAAACGTTAGTGTCTGCTGGGTCTGGAAGGCTGTGTCTGCTGTAACTGTGGATATCAGACGTCCGGTTGTACTTTCTGTGATGACAGTGGTTGTGACTTCTCACAACCATTCCAGGTGAGCAATTCCCTTAAGTTTTTTCTTTCTGCAGTGTTACCACAGGTAAACACTATTGTTTTTTTTTCTTTCTTTTCTCTTTTTGTCTGCTGTAACTCTGGATATCAGATGTCTGGTTGAACTTTCTGTGATGATAGTGGTTGTGACTTCTCACAACCATTCCAGGTGAGCAGTTCCCTTAATTTTTTTTTCTCTCTGCAGTGTTACCACAGGTAAACACTATTGTTTTTTTTTTTTTCCTCTCCTCTTCTTCCAGTAATCCTGTCTTAAAAGATCTGGAAAATGGAGGCCCGCATAAAGGAACTTTGCGGAGTGACTGATAATATCCTTGCAGATTTGCAGAATATAAAGACCCGTTTTACAAACCTACAGGACCTCAATAATCACAATTTGCAAGTGGTTGGACAGACTACCCAGGATTTGCGAGCCAGGATTGAGGTTCTAGAGGGGCGAGTCCAGGCTCCTGCCGTAGCCCCGAGTTCTGGGATTCCCAAGTTGCCCCCTTTTCATTTTGGCGGTGAACGTGAGAAATTCAGGGGATTTATTAATCAATGCAATCTTTTTTTTTCTGCACATGCTTCACAATTTCCCACTGAACGATCTAAGGTGCTTACTATAATTATGTTGCTTACCAACAAGGCTTTGATGTGGGCAAACCCTCTGATTGAGACTGAGGATGAATGTTTGGATCATCTTGATGCTTTCATTTCAGCCATGGGGCAGGTGTTTGATGACCCCAATCGAGGTGCAACAGCTGAAGCAGCCATGTTAGCTTTGCGCCAAGGTAAGCACTCGGTAGCTGAATATGCCTTGGATTTCAGGAGATGGGCCCTTGATACCACCTGGGACAGTTCCGCCAAGAAATCTATTTTTCGAAAGGGGTTATCCCCACTGATTAAGGATGAACTTGCTCGTGCCGACCCTCCCACTGCGTTAGGTGACTTTATTAACTACTGCATCCGTATTGATACTCGTCTGACTGAACGCAGGCAAGAGAGATGGTTCGAAAGCAATCGCACTAACCTTTTCCTACCTTCCTCTCCAGCTAAGGAACCTTTGAGTAGGATTACACGGGAACCTGAACCTGAACCCATGCAGGTAGACTCTTTACAACGACGGGTTAGTGATGCACGCAAGGAACATCGTTTTAAGGAGAATCTATGTTTCTATTGTGGTAAGTCAGGGCACTTCATTATAAACTGCCCCAGCCGTTCTCGTAAGACTACTGCAGCACTCATTCACTGTGAGTGTTGCGAGAGGGGATCTGTCAGGTCCGAGCCTCAGGCTCCAGAGAGATCTGCAGCAACAGATCTTGATTTCTCGGACTTAAACTCCGTTACCTCTGAGGACGTTGACTGTGTAAACGCTGCCATTTTTCAAGTTTCCTCAGCGGTGTCCCAGCTGAGTTGTAAGAAAAACAATTCTCATTGCTTTCTTTCCATCAAACTCTGGGTTGACTCAGCTTGGGTGTCTAGCTCTGCTATGATCGACTCAGGGGCAAGTGGTAATTTTATGGATGTCTCCTTTGCTCTGAAACAGGGGATACGTTCAGTGAAGAAGGCTACTCCAGTACAGATGGAAACTGTGGATGGCTCCCTGCTGACCTCTGGACCAGTGAATCAGGAAACAGAGCCTTTGAGGGTACTTATGGGTAAAGATCATCAAGAGAAACTGTCCTTTATGCTTATCTCTTCTCCCCACTTTCCCATTATTCTAGGGCTACCATGGCTGCAGGCTCAGAATCCTACCATTAACTGGGAGACCAAGGAATTACACTTTCCAGAGAAACAGATGAGTCCAAAAGTTTCAGCTTGCTCTGTTCCTAAAGGAACCATGTCAGTCCCTGAACTACCAGCTGTATACCAGGACTATGTGGATTTATGTGACAAGAAGAATGCTGACCAGCTTCCTCCTCACCGTCCATATGATTGTCCAATTGAATTATTGCCTGGAGCAGAGATACCTTTTGGTAAGATCTACCTCCTGGCGGGACCCGAGCTAAAGGCTTTAAAGGATTACATAGACGAAAATCTAGCCAAGGGCTTCATACGCCCCTCTATCTCCTGCAGGTGCACCCATCTTCTTTGTAAAGAAGAAAGATGGATCTCTGAGACCCTGCGTAGACTATAGGGAACTCAATAAGTTTACTATTAGAAACCGTTATCCATTGCCTTTAATCCCTGAGTTATTGGAGAGAGTGCGACATGCCAAAATTTTCTCTAAACTAGATCTTCGTGGGGCCTATAACTTGGTCCGTATTAGACCTGGGGATGAATGGAAGACTGCATTCAGGTCACGCTATGGACACTTTGAATATCTAGTTATGCCCTTTGGTCTGAGTACCGCCCCAGCCACTTTCCAACACTTGGTGAATGACATCTTCAGGGATCTCCTAGATACATTCGTGGTGATTTATTTGGATGATATTCTAATTTTTTCTAACTCCACAGAGGAACATCATGGACATGTGAGAATGGTGTCAAGATCCCGTCTGGGTTGGAGCCGATGTTACTGCAAACACTAGGGGAAGCAGAGGCAGGTAGCGTAGTCAGATGGCAGCCGGAGGTCGGTACACAGGAAAGCAGTGTTTGTAGCAATGGATCAGGCGGATAACGTAGTCAGGTGGCAGCCGGAGGTCGGTACACAGGAAAGGCAGTTCGGTAACAGAGGAGCAGGCAGATAACGTAGTCAGGTGGCAGCCGGAGGTCGGTACACAGGAGAGCAGTGTTTGTAGCAATGGATCAGGCGGAGAGCGTAGTCAGAAGGCAGGCCGAGGTCGGTTCACAGGAGAGCAGTGTTTGTAGCAATGGATCAGGCGGAGAGCGTAGTCAGAAGGCAGGCCGAGGTCGGTTCACAGGAGAGCAGTGTTTGTAGCAATGGATCAGCAGGAAACGCTTGACTAAAGGCTTGGAGCTCAATAATCTCGCAATGACACACCCACAGGGCCAGGTTTATATAGGGTGTGTAATTGGCAATCAGAGGCCCAATCAAAAGAGCACTAGGTGTAGCCAATCAGGAAGAACAGTCAATGGTATCTGGGTTCAGCAAGGAACTTTGCAGCCAGCAGAATAGCTCAGATGGTAGAGCTGCTGGCCAGTGGACAAGAGGTACTGGGTTCGACTCCTGACAGTACTCCCCTCCATTCCAGGATGGCCTCTGGACATCTCAGGAGCTGGCTTATCCGGGTACCTCTGATGAAAGGCTCTTGTTAGTCTAGGAGCATGGACGTTGTCCCTTGGTTCCCATGAATTTTCCTCTGGTCCGTAACCCTTCCACTGCACCAGATACTGCAGTTTACCTCTGAATTTTCGGGAGTCCAGAATCTTATCCACAATGTATTCTTCTTCACCACGGATCCTTTCTGGTGGAGGAGGTGGCTGAATTCTTCCTGGAAACGGGTTTTCACAGAAGGGTTTGAGCAAGGATATGTGAAACACTGGATGAATCTTTAGATTGTTGGGAAGTTCCAAACGAAAAGCAACCTGGTTAATTTTTGCAGAAATTTGAAAAGGTCCAATGAATTTCTGACCCAATTTGGAGGATGGCACATGTGTCTTAAGGTTTTTAGTGGACAGCCAAACTTTGTCTCCAACCTCAAGAGCAGGGGGCACTCTCCGATGTTTATCTGCTGCTTCCTTATATACTTCCTGGGTCTTGAGTAATATCTCTGATAATTCCTTCTGGGATTCCTGTAATTTTGCAAGCCTGTCATTTACAGCAGGAATGGGAGTGTTCACTGGCAGATTAGGGATAAATACTGGATGTACTCCATAATTAGCAAAAAATGGGGTTTGAGATGTAGCGCTATGTATGGAGTTGTTGTAGGAAAACTCTGCTGTTGGTAAATAGTCCACCCAGTCATCCTGAAGATAGGAAATGAAGCAACGGAGGTATTGCTCCAAAGTCTGGTTCGTTCTCTCCGTCTGGCCATTGGACTGAGGATGGAAAGCGGTAGAAAGATTCACCGTGACTCCCAAGGCTGTACAGAAACTCTTCCAAAATTTTGACGTAAACTGAACGCCTCTGTCAGACACCACGCTGTCAGGAATTCCATGTAACCTGAATACCTCTTTGATTATCAGTTCTGCAGTTTTTTCAGCAGTAGGAATTCCTTCAGTTGGAATAAAGTGGGCCATTTTTGTGAGTCGGTCCACTATGACAAGGATGACGGTCATCTGTTTGGAAGGGGGTAGTTCCACAATAAAATCCATGGAAATAGATCCCCAAGGCCTGGATGGAACTGGAAGTGGTTGCAAGAGTCCTAGAGGAGACGATCGTGGGGTCTTGTTTCGTGCGCATGTTAAACAGGTTGAAACATATTTCCTCACGTCCTTCCTACAATTAGGCCACCAAAAGAAACGAAGTAGTAAGTCTTGTGTTTTTGCAACTCCAGGATGTCCTGCCAGTTTAGAATCATGGACACTTTTGAGGACTTCAAGGCGAGAAGATTCAGGTACATATATTTTGTGTTTCTGCATCCAAAACCCCTCTTTGAATGAAAGATCGACGTCTTCCGAAGGATGGTTAAGGAAAGAGTCCTCTTGATATCCATCTTAATTCTATTACATAGTCCTCTAGAGTGCAATATTCCCAAAAATTTTTAGGGCCTAGAATTGTATCGTCATTACTAGACCTCTCCTGAGGTTCCGAACACATCCTGGACAGGGCGTCAGCCTTGCCATTTCTTGAACCAGGCCAGTAAGAAATTATAAAATTGAATCTTGAGAAAAATAAGGCCCATCGTGCTTGTCTTGCAGACAATCTTTTTGCTGTACGGAGGAATTCAAGATTCTTGTGGTCCGTGAGGACAGTCACAGGGTGATTGGCACCTTCCAAAAGATGTCTCCATTCGGAGAAGGCAACTTTAATGGCTAACAGTTCTTTATTACCGATGTCGTAGTTCTTTTCTGCAGATGACATGGTGTGGGAAAGAAACGCACATGGGTGAAGTTGCAATTTGTCCCCAACTCGCTGAGACAGAATGGCTCCCACTGCAGAGTCCGAGGCGTCCACTTCGACAGTAAATGGCAATTCAGGATTTGGGTGTACTAACAATGGAGCAGACGTAAAAAGAGTTTTCAATTTGTCAAAAGCCTCCTGTGCCTCCGGAGACCAGAAAAATGCTTTGGTCTTTTTTGTTAGTGTAGTAATTGGTAGTATGATCCGTGAAAAGTTCTTTATAAATTTTCGGTAAAAATTTGCAAATCCTATGAAACGCTGGACGTCTTTTAAATTTCTTGGAACAGGCCAGTCCACTACAGCATTGATTTTGCCGGGATCCATGCTCAGACCTTCTGTGGAGATGATATATCCCAGAAATTGGATACTGGTTTGTTCAAACTCACATTTTTCAAGTTTAATGTAAAGATGGTTCTCCTGTAGTCGTTCCAAGACTAACTGGACGTGCCTGCGATGCTCTTCCAAGGTGTCTGAAAATATAAGAATGTCATCGAGATAAGCCACAACGAATTGGTCCAAGAAATCTCGAAATACATCATTAATAAAATGTTGAAAGGTGGCTGGGGCATTGCTAAGACCAAAGGTCATAACCAGAGATTCAAAATGTCCATATCTCGTTCTGAAGGCGGTCTTCCACTCATCTACTGGGCGAATCCGTATGAGGTTGTAAGCCCCTCTAAGATCCAGCTTCGTAAAGATTTTCGCAGAACGGAGTCTCTCAAATAGTTCAGGAATCAAGGGTAGCGGGTAGCGATTCTTGACAGTGATATTATTCATCTCTCTGTAGTCAATACATGGCCGCAGAGTGGAGTCTTTCTTTTCAACAAAGAACAGGGGTGCCCCAGCCGGAGATGTGGAAGGTCGAATAAAGCCTTTCTCTAAATTTTCATCCAGGAACTTTCTTAATACCTTCAATTCAGGTTGGGAAAGATTGTAAATCCGTCCAAATGGAATGGTTGCTCCTGGCAGCAATTCAATGGGACAGTCGTAAGGACGGTGAGGAGGTAATTGATCTGCTTTCTTCTTACTGCAGACATCAGAGAACTGCTGATATTGAGGTGGTAGTTTCTCTTCCTTCTCATGCGAAATCTCAGAGATTTGGACTTGTTGGAGAACAGGGGGTTCCTTATGACAATTATTCTTACAGTAGTCAGATGGAAAGGTGATGGTCCTTGATGCCCAGTTGATAGAAGGGTTATGGACTGAAAACCAGGGGATCCCTAGAATAACCGGAAATTTCGGAGATGAGATAAGGTGGAAACTGACAGCTTCATGATGATCCGGTTCGATACAAATCTCCAGTTCGATTGTCTCATGCGTGACAGGTCCAGAAGACAAGGGTGATCCATCCACAGTTTCCATTTCAATTGGTGTGGATTAGGTCCTACTAGAAATATTATTATCACGTGTAAATTTTAAGTCCATAAAATTCCCTCCTGCTCCCGAATCCAACAGGGCAGAGCATTGTATTTTTTGGGTGCCCATTACAACCTGAATGGGGATTACAAAATGAGATGATGTAGTATGTATTTTGTCTATTTCTGGCGTTACTGATGAGATAGTCTGCAAGATGGAATCCGACTGCTGAGAAAGGTCCATATTGCTGGCAGACCTGTTGTTGGTAAAGGCTATAGTCCTTTTGTTAGGACAGTTGATGGCATAGTGTCCAGGGTCCCCACAATAGAGGCAGAGATGTTCTGCACGTCGCCTCTCCTTCTCCTGTGCAGAGAGTGGTCTTCGGATGACGTCGATCTGCATCGGTCCAGACACGCCTTGCGTCTTTTCTTGGTGGTCCGATGCTGAAAATGAGAAGCCAGGGCTATTTCCAAGTGCTCGCAGTCTCTCCTTTCTCCTTTCAGTAAGTCTCTGGTCAATCCGGATACATAGTTGAATAAAGTCCTCCAACTGGTCAGGGGTCTCAACCCTGGCAAGCTCGTCTTTCACTGGTTCTGATAACACTCGTCGAAATTGACTTCTCTGGGCTGCTGGATTCCAGGTGGTGTCGGCCACCCAGCGACGGAACTCCGATGTGTATTCCGCAACAGAGCGACGTCCTTGGCGCAAATTATGTAATTTGGTTTCTGCTGTGGCACAGCGGTTTGGGTCATCAAAAACTTGATTCATAGCTGCGGTGAAGGCTTCCAGGTCATTAAGGAGGTCATAGTCCTTTTCTACATAAGGTGAAGCCCAAGCAAGAGCTTCATCCGTCAGGAGATTTATCATGAAAAAAACTTTCTTCCTCTCACTGGTAAAGGGAGCAGGTTGCATCTGGAAGTATATGCGGCATTGATTGAGGAATCCTCGGTACTGCTTGCGATCCCCACTGAACTTTGCAGGCAGCGGCAGCCGCGCATTTGATTCGGACCCTGAATTGCGCACGTCCAGAAGTTGTTTTTGTAGCTCAATTACTTCCTGTTGTATCGCCGTGAAATCAGTTTGTAACTTGGCATATTTTCCTTGAGAGTCCGTACAAAAACTTTGAAGCTCCGTAACTTGCCGTCTCAGGGTGTTCACAGCGGACTCCATTTTGGCGCGAGATTATTCTGTCAAGATCCCGTCTGGGTTGGAGCCGATGTTACTGCAAACACTAGGGGAAGCAGAGGCAGGTAGCGTAGTCAGATGGCAGCCGGAGGTCGGTACACAGGAAAGCAGTGTTTGTAGCAATGGATCAGGCGGATAACGTAGTCAGGTGGCAGCCGGAGGTCGGTACACAGGAAAGGCAGTTCGGTAACAGAGGAGCAGGCAGATAACGTAGTCAGGTGGCAGCTGGAGGTCGGTACACAGGAGAGCAGTGTTTGTAGCAATGGATCAGGCGGAGAGCGTAGTCAGAAGGCAGGCCGAGGTCGGTTCACAGGAGAGCAGTGTTTGTAGCAATGGATCAGGCGGAGAGCGTAGTCAGAAGGCAGGCCGAGGTCGGTTCACAGGAGAGCAGTGTTTGTAGCAATGGATCAGCAGGAAACGCTTGACTAAAGGCTTGGAGCTCAATAATCTCGCAATGACACACCCACAGGGCCAGGTTTATATAGGGTGTGTAATTGGCAATCAGAGGCCCAATCAAAAGAGCACTAGGTGTAGCCAATCAGGAAGAACAGTCAATGGTATCTGGGTTCAGCAAGGAACTTTGCAGCCAGCAGAATAGCTCAGATGGTAGAGCTGCTGGCCAGTGGACAAGAGGTACTGGGTTCGACTCCTGACAAATGGTCTTGGAACGTCTAAGACAAAATCATCTTTACATCAAACTTGAAAAGTGTGAATTCCATAGGACCGAAATTCAATTTCTGGGGTATGTACTGTCTACACAAGGAATTAGTATGGATGGAAGCAAAACCCAAGCCATCAAGGATTGGCCAAGTCCTAGAAATGTGAAGGAGGTACAGCGCTTCATCGGGTTTGCCAACTTCTATAGACGTTTCATTAGAAATTTCTCTGAGGTAGTGTCACCTATCATCCAACTTACCCGGAAAGAGTCTAGGTTCTCCTGGACTCCCCAAGCCCAGGAAGCATTTTCCCGTCTAAAAGATAAATTTACCACTGCACCTATCCTAGTACATCCCAACCCCGAGCTTGCCTTCATAATAGAGGTGGATGCTTCAGACTGTGCCGTTGGAGCTATACTCTCTCAGAGAACAGGTGAGAAGAATGTCTTGCATCCCTGTGCCTTCTTTTCCCAGCAGTTGTCTTCGGCTGAGAGGAACTACGATGTGGGCAATAGAGAGTTGTTGGCCATTATTGCCGCCTTCAAAGAATGGAGACACCTTCTTCAGGGAGCTGCACAGCAAATAGTCGTCCTGACAGACCATCGTAACCTTGAATTTATCAGGTCGGCTAAGTGCCTGACTCCTCGCCAGGCTCGCTGGAATCTTTTCTTAAACCAATTTAATTTTATCATTTCTTATAGACCAGGATCGCGCAATGGAAAGGCTGATGCACTCTCTAGGATTTACTCAGCAGAGACACGTCCAATTACTCCTCCTAAGACTATTCTTCCTGACTCTAGATTCCTAGGAGTGATTCATAATCAAGACCTACTTAAGGACATCAAGGAAGCATACCATGCGGATTCCTTTTTGGCACAACCCCCAAGGGACGTAAGTCTTGTCTTTAAGAATGGTGTGTGGATTCAGGGACAACGCCTGTATATTCCTGAAACAGTCAGATTGAGAGTATTGCAACTCATTCACGATTCCAAGATAGCTGGGCATAGAGGAATTCTAAAGACACAGGAATTTCTTTCTCGTTTCTTTTGGTGGCCCACTTGCAGGAAGGATGTTTTAAACTATGTCACTTCATGTGAAGTCTGTGCAAGATGCAAAACACCTCGCTCCTCACCAACTGGTCTGTTGCAACCTCTTCCCACCCCGTCCCGCCCGTGGGGATCCATTTCTATGGACTTCATTGTGGAGTTACCAACCTCTCAAGGGAAGAACACCATTCTAGTGGTGGTTGACCGTCTAACAAAGGCAGCTCATTTTATCCCTTGTGTCGGCTTACCCACTGCAAAACAGACATCAGATTTGATGATTAAAGATGTGTTTCGCTTACATGGAGTACCGGATGAGGTTATTTCGGATCGAGGGGTGCAATTCACTTCTAGGTTTTGGCAAAATTTCTGTGCAGCATTGGACATTAAAGTAAACCTTTCTTCTGCTTTTCATCCCCAGACTAATGGACAGACCGAACGAACCAACCAAACCCTGGAGCAGTATCTCCGCTGCTTTATCTGCCACCTACAGGATGATTGGGTGGATCTACTTCCATTAGCTGAGTTCTCTTATAACAACTCTCAGAGTGCCTCCACTAAGCAGTCTCCTTTTTACTCTAATCTAGGTTATCATCCTAACATTCTACCACGATTTCCCATAGAAACGCCTTTACCAGCAGTGGCTGAAAGAATCACGTCTTTACAGAAGAATATGGATCTTCTAAAGGAGAATCTGGAATCGGCTCAGGAAAGGTACAAGAAAGCAGCAGATAAATTTGTAAACCTGCACCAGCTTTCAAGGTAGGAGACTTGGTCTGGCTGTCAACTAGAAATCTTAAGTTAAGGATTCCATCGTCTAAGTTGGGACATAAGTACATTGGACCCTATAAAATCAGTAAAATTATAAGTGCCGTTGCTTGTCGTCTTCAACTGCCCAGAACTATGAGAATCCACCCTGTCTTTCATGTATCCCTACTAAAGGCTGCGACACCCAATACGTTTCCTGGACGTTCTTCTCCTTGCCCTGACCCAGTGCTAGTCGATGGTCAGGAAGAATTTGTGGTGGAAAGGATTTTAGATTCCAGGTTGTATAGAAATCAGTTACAATATCTGATTAAATGGCAGGGCTACCCAGTGGAGGACAACTCATGGGAACCAGTCAATAACGTTAATGCTCCTCGCTTGCTCCGTCAGTTTCATCAGAGGTACCCACACAAGCCTGGTCTGAGGTCATCCGGAGGTTGTCCCTAAGGGGGAGTAATGTAAGGTTCTGTGTACATGTTCCTGAAACTCAGTTTGTTCGTCAGCCATTTTACTTTGTCTTGCTGTAGCTATCTTGCCCTCAGTCAATATGGAGTTTCCAGCTTGCATGTTCCCGCCCTGATTCTCTCCTTTTGCTTCTTAAGCAGCGACAGCTGAGCAATCAGTGCTTCAGAATCTAGCCTGCAGTGAACCTGTGATCTGACTCCTGAAGCCTTGGACCTTGTACTCCAGCTATTCCTACTGAGGAACTCTGAAGCACTTGTGGACTCTGAACCCTGCTCTTTGAAAGACCCACGTTTGCATGGACTTACGGTAACAGAGAAGAAGATCCTGAACCTGTTGTGGAGAGTGATTGCTGAGCTTAGATTACTCTGGCCTGCTGTGTCTCCTGCTTCTGTGTCTGCAAACTGTGTGACTATTTTTGCCAACTTGTATGAAGTAATACAGGACTTTCTATATCAAACCTGTGTCTCATGTATTTTCATCGCACCCAAGCACAAGACGCTATATGAACTGTACTACATACATTACAGCCTCCTTCATTTTTATCCACTGTTGGTTATAATCAGCTATGAATCTTACTGTGGTATTATCCTTAGTGGCTGGTCTTCCTTGTAATAACTCATTTCTGTTTGTTCTTTTGGCCCTGTTAAATCCTATCTTGATACTCCTTTTGGAGTATCCACGCTGTTCAAATCTAGCTGCCAGTATGTCCGGCTGCTCTAAAAAGGATTGATCATTTGAACATATTCTTCTAGTTCTTAGGAACTGCCCTATGGGTATCCCATTAATCAAAGGGTGTGGATGTGCTGAATCGGCATGTAGGATGGAATTAACTGCTGTTTCCTTTCAAAATATATTCGTTTCCAGCATTCCATTATCGCCTTTAGAGATGAGGACGTCCAGGAAGTCAATGCTATCCCGACTGTATTTGCAGGTAAGCCTGATGTTAAGGTTGTTGTCATTTAAAACATCCACGAATGCCAATAAGTCCTGTTCTTGTCCCTGCCAAATTAGGAGAACATCATCAATGTATCTTACCCATAAGAGAGCTCCTTCGATGTACGCTATAGGATGGGCGAAAAAGATGTTTTCTTCCCATTGGCCTAAAACAAATTAGCATATGAAGATGCATATGCCGCATCCATGGCTGTACCTTGCATTTGCAGGTAGATGCCTCCTTTTGTAAGGTTTTATGTACATATTCCTGAAACTCAGTTTGTTCGTCAGCCATTTTACTTTCTGTCTTGCTGCAGCTATCTTGCCCTCAGTCAATATGGAGTTTTCAGCTTGCATGTTCCCGCCCTGATTCTCTCCTCTTGCTTCTTAAGCAGCCACAGCTGAGCAATCAGTGCTTCAGAATCTAGCCTGCAGTGAACCTGTGACTTGACTCCTGTAAGCCTTGGACTTTGTACTCCAGCTATTTCTATTGAGGAACTCTGGAACTCTTGTGTGGACTCTGGAACCCTGCTCTTTGAAAGATCCACGTTTGCATGGACTTACGGTAACAGAGAAGAAGATCCTGAACCTGTTGTGGAGAGTGATTGCTGAGCTTAAGTTACTCTGGCCTGCTGTGTCTCCTGCTTCTGTATCTGCAAACTGTGTGACTATTTTTGCCAACTTGTATGAAGTAATACAAGACCTTTTATATATAAAACCTGTGTCTCATGTATTTTCATCGCACCCAAGCACAAGACGCTATATGAACTGTACTACATACATTACACCTTTTACACCTTTAAAGGTGAAGTAATTATGTCCCAGAGCAAATCGTAGAAGTCTGAGGAGGAATCTCTTAAAGGGTACATCGTATTCAGAAAGGTCCAAAAAGGCTTCCACTGCTGCAATACCATCCGTGTGGTGTATAGAGGTATATAAGGACTCAACGTCCATAGTAACCAACCACATATCATCCTCCAGTGGTATGCCTTCAATTTTCCTCAAGATGTCACTTGTATCTTTGATGTAAGACGGAAGTTTGCTAACCAATGGTTTCAGATAGAAATCTAAGTATTGGCTAATTACCTCACATAAGTTACCATTACCTGATACGATCGGGCGGCCTGGTGGGTTGATGGCATTTTTATGCACTTTGGGTGTGAAATATATGCATGCCATCTTAGGGTGCTCTGGTATTAGGTATTTCTGCAAATCCTTGCTGATTATCCCCTCCTCAAAGGCCTCATCCAAAATGTCCTGCAATTCCCCATGATATTTGCTGGTGGGATTGAATGTAATTTTTTGGTAGCACTTAACATCCTTCAACTGCCGAAAGGCTTCCTTCTCATACATTGCTGCCGGTCAGACCACCACATTGCCCCCTTTGTCCGCCGGCTTAATGATTATCCCTTTCAATTTTTGGAGTTCTTTAAGGGCATTTCTCTGACCACTAGTAAGATTGTCCTGCCTGATTCCATGTGGAATATTTTCAAAGGCCTGTGTTACCAGTTTAACAAATATTTCTATATTGGGGTATAGGTGCAAAGGAGGGAATTTCTTTGGTTTCGGTGGATTGAATTTACCTACCATAGTGTCATCCGTTTGTTCATCCCGGAGTTCCTCCAGGGTAGCCATAGCCTGTAATTCTTGCTCTGTCCATATTTCTCCCATATGTGGCTTCTCATGCAGTTTTTTTAGAACTAATTTCCTGGCAAACAAGTGAAGATCTTTTATCGCTGTGAATGAGTCAAAAGATGCAGCAGGTGAAAAAGTTAGACCCAAACTTAGAACCTCAACCTGTTCAGCAGATAGCTGTTTATCAGATAAGTTTATCACCTGTAATTTAGATGTTGACGCCTTTTCAGGAAAACGATCCCGCCTCCTGGGTGTATCATATCTTCTGCCATAGTTTCTTCTTAGGTTATTAGGTTATATATTCACCATAGAATTTATAGTTATTTATTTATTATATATAAAAATCTTTCTATTATATATATTTTTTTGGGCACTTATTAATAACAATATTGATATTGTACACTATTGATATAACTAGAAAGTGATATAAGCATTATTTCTCCTATGCATTTGTTATGTGTAATATATGTTAATTTTTGAGAAAAAGGTTTTCCTTCGTTGACACAAATATCATGTGCTCATTCCCTTGTTCCTTTAAAAGGTATATCGAATCATTTTTGAGCAGATAGCCGGGTTTGCGTTATCGGGGTAACGCGTTCACTGTGCCGCCTACTCGTGTTCCCAGTTCTGACGCGTCGAACTGGTAGACCGATGAGGCGTCATGTGACGTCGATTGCCGATGACGCAAACGGGGTCAGTATGCGTTTTTGCGATTGCAACCATGACGCACATTGATTATGATCCTTCGGCATTTTGCGATTATAATCACAGCGCATATTGCGTCACTATAGGGAATAAGATATACTTCCGCCCCCACTTTCGGTGGGAGGATAATTGGGTGTCACATGATATTTGTATTCAATGATTGTCACATGATACTTTCGTTTAATGATGTAAACATGTTCTGGTCGTAGGCTGCGATCACAATCATGACGTATACTACACTAATATTGGGATTTATGTACATCGCTCCACTATACTGAATGAAATGATTGAATATCACAGGGTACCGATATTTAGTGGCGTATTTAGAATCTATTAATAGATTGCGATTGTAAACATAGCGCTTATTGCGTTACCATGAGGACCTATGTACACTTCCTGCCCACGTTTCAAGGGGAGGTTAGTTAGATGTCACATGATACTGATGTCCAGCGACGCAGCCTGCATCCATTGGATGTTAGCGATCCACAGCTGCTGCATATATTAATTATACCCTTATAAAAACCACACTCAGAGGCAGCTATAGCAGCACGTTCTCTCTGGAAGAAGCCACTAGCGAAACGCGCGTCAGGGGTGCCGCAGCCTATTTGGAGGTATGGGAGCTATTTGCCAGCCATGAAAATTGTTTTTCCTTTGTGAGCATTATCTAGATTTTGCCATATTAACCCACATTTTTGAATGGGACGAATGTTCGATATAGGCACTATTTTTTCTACATATAATGCATTAAGCACCTTTCTAGCTTGCGCAGCTTACAAACCATTTGATTACATATATATATGAGCTGGGCGTATATTTGTGGTTAATGAGGTGTCATTTAAGGAGGAGAATTTTTTGCTGCCGCATATAGTAGATATACACATAAATATATAGCACACTTAGACAGCCTTTTTCTCCTGATATTATTGATAAGAATCCCTGATATAACCATTTGCATAAATACCCCTATTAGGTTTCATTCATATCTTTGTCGCATGTGTTCCCCACTTTTTGTATATGTATGAATATTTTAAATCTATTTTAATGATTGTTTAATAAAAATTACTTTTTATATTGAAAAACCTCATTTTTTCTTTTTTTTGGAGTATATCTATGGAGGTATAATTCTGTAGGCTTATATATATGAGTACACTATATACGCTGTACGCAACACACACACTGTATACGCCGTACGCACCACACACACTGTATACGCCATACGGACCACACACACACTGCATACGCCGTACACACCACACACACACACACTGTCTACCCTTTCCTAGTGTATCGTCACCCATCCCTGTAGACTGTGAGCCCTCGCGGGCAGGGTCCTCTCTCCTTCTGTACTTGTGTGTCCCTTGTCTAGCACGTTTATTATACCTGTCTATATTTTCCCTTTTCATATGTAAAGCGCCATGGAATAAATGGCGCTATATAAATGTGTAATAATAATAAATGTGTAATAATAATAAATACACCATACGTACCACACACACACTGCATACTCCGTACGCACCACACACACACAGACACACACTGTATACGCCGTACGCACGACACACACTATACGCAGTGCGCACCACACACACACACTATATATGCCGTACGCACCACATACACACACACACTGTATATGCCATAAGCACCACACACACACTGTATACGCCGTACGCACCACCACACACACACACTCTATACACCGTGCGCACCAAACACACTATACGCTGTACGCACCACAGACACTGTGTACACAGCACGCACACACTGTATACGCCGTACGCAACACATACACTATATGCCATATGCACCACACACTATACGCCATACGCACCACCCCACACACACTCTGTATACACCGTATGCACCACACAATATATACACCGTACGCACCACCACACACACACACTGTTTATGCCGTACACCCCACCACCACACACACACATAAGGGAGAGAGCACATGAGGTAAATAGGTCAAAGAAGAGATCACATGAAAGGAGAAGACAGCAGATGGGGAGAGAGAAAGCGCACAGGGGTGAGAGAGACAGCTGTCACGCTGTATAGCAGATATATATATGTGATGACAATAATCTATATCAAAAGGGCAACATACTATATAACATGCGCATAGCTATATGATAACATAGATTTACCTGACAGAAAGTCCAGTGGGTCAAAACGGAATCCGTTATACGCTGTCTCCGGCTAGAGGGTGACCGGGGTCTATGCTGACCCTAAACTGGGGTCCTAACTAATCCCTCAACCTGGAGGTACTGTTAAAGGTACAGAGGTCCAGGCCACCAGCGTAAACCCTGTCTCCTATCAATCCCTGCCAACTGTATTCTAGTCCTAAGAAGGACCCTGAATACCACCAAAGGGAATGAACAGGTAACGGTTAATGAACAGAAAGACATACAAGAAAGACAAGAAATAAAGTAAATAAAGTCTTACATACAACACTCACACACAGTAGGAACACCTAAGGTCTCAGAGATAAACTATAAGCTGTAAGAGTAAAAACAACTAAGGAGCTCTTAGCTTAAGTATTCTCAGAACCGATCCAGTCTGCTAAACTATATGAATGCTTTCACCGGCATCAAACACCCAGACTGGCAGGAATATAAAGGAAACTAATTAGAACATAATCCAAAGCAGCCGGGCGAGGCTGGACCTAGTCTTAGCAAAGAGCTAGGTAAAATTAACTCTCTCATTACCAAACACAAAGAAACAGCAGCTCAGCTGTGAGAAGTCAGAATGTGCAATCGCGACGATCTTCGTGGCGATGCACCCATGACAGTACCCCCCCTTCTACGAGGGGCCTCCGGACCCTCATGACCAGGTCTGTCCGGGTAAATTGTGTGAAAGGTCCGAACCAATCGATCTGCGTTATCATCAGACGCAGGGACCCACGTCCTCTCCTCCGGACCATACCCCCTCCAATGAACTTCCACGTTATCATTGACTACCACTGAAGGAGGAGGTAGAGGTGACGGTATGACTGGTGCCACATACTTTTTAAGTAATGATTTGTGAAACACATTATGAATTTTAAACGTAGGAGGGAGGTCCAGACGAAATGCCACAGGATTAATTATGGAACTGATCCTGTATGGCCCGATGAATCTGGGACCCAACCTCCAGGAGGGAACTTTAAGTTTTATATTCCTGGTAGACAACCACACCAGATCGTTCACCCTCAGATCTAGACCAGAAACTCTCCTCCTATCAGCCATCCGTTTGTAAGGGTTCTCCGTAACCTTCAGTCTTAAGCGATCTGGAACTATCAGTCTCCCTGGAAGTCCCACAGGGGCGTCCCCCTGAGCCCCCAATACCTCCCCCTCAAGCTCAGAGCATACAGCTGACACTACAACTCCCTCCTGAGGAATAGGAACCGGATCATCCGTCTTCCTGACCCCTGGGAAAGTACGAGATAAGGCATCAGGAAGCAACTTTATTGAGAAGTCATATGTGCGATGAGGAGGTAACTCTTTACACCCCTCCTCTGAGAACTTCTCCCAAAAGTCCTCCAGAAAAGGAGGCAAAGTCCTAGGCACAACCGCACCGATGACCATGCTCATGCAGTTATTCTTGCAAAATTCACCCCACTGGCTTATCTTTCTGGATTGCCAATCAATCACTGGGTTATGTTTAGACAACCAAGGAAGTCCCAACACAATAGGAGCAGGCAGACCCTCCAACACATAACAAGACAATTGCTCTTTATGTATTGCCCCTACTCGAAGATCTATGTTATGAACAGCTTGTACCAAGCTACCTTGACCAAGAGGTCTAGAATCAATAGAAAGTATAGGGACCGGTTTGGCCAATACACTCAGTTGCATACCATGCACCTGGGCAAACCGAGTGTCCACCAGATTAGCCCCAGACCCACTATCAAGAAAAACAGAAATCCTCTCAGTTCTAGTACCAATCACCACCTCAGCAGGCACGAGAAACTGAGAGGGATTTGGGGACGAAATACACACTCCCAGGTTAACTCCTTGGTTCAAAGAGGTCCGGGATGGACACCCCCCAACAAAATGTCCCTCTCTCCCGCAAAAGAAACACCTTCTAGTCTTGCGGCGCACCGCTGATTCCCTCCTACAAAATGATGTCCCTCCCAACTGCATGGGTTCCTCAGAACAGACCAGGGGAACCTCAGTATAAGGGACTTTAGTAGTAGGTGGAGTCATCACGGGGGGCGGAGTTACCTCGCGTCTTCCCCGAAGACGTCTATCAATGCGAATAGCGAGGGCCATAGCAGCCTCCAGTGATGGAGGAGAATCATACTGAGCCAACACATCTTTTAATTTGTCAGACAACCCTTGACAAAACTGGCTCCTAAGAGCTGGGTCATTCCACTGAGTATCTGTTGCCCATCTACGGAACTCAGAAGAATATTCCTCCGCTGGACGATTTCCTTGCCGTATTTTACGTAACCTTGTTTCAGCAAGGGAGACTCGATCCGGATCATCATATACCAGACCCAGGGCAGCAAAAAATCGATCCACTGACTGGAGATCTGGGGAGCCTGGAGGAATGGAGAACGCCCAAGATTGAGGATCCCCTTGTAAGAGCGAGATAACAATTCCCACCCTCTGCTCTTCACTCCCAGATGACCGAGGCCGCAGCCGAAAGTACAATTTACATGCCTCCCGGAAAGTAAAAAATTTGTCCCGCCCACCAGTGAACCTGTCCGGGAGAGCAACCTTAGGTTCAGATCTGGTTTGCTCCGGGGGGGACAAAACCTTGGACTTAATGTCTGCCAACTCCATGGACAATCCCTGCAACTGCCGGGCCAGCTGGGCTACTGGATCCATGATAGCTGGGGAGAATCTTTAGTATAGGCCGGTGAAAATGTCACGCTGTATAGCAGATATATATATGTGATGACAATAATCTATATCAAAAGGGCAACATACTATATAACATGCGCATAGCTATATGATAACATAGATTTACCTGACAGAAAGTCCAGTGGGTCAAAACGGAATCCGTTATACGCTGTCTCCGGCTAGAGGGTGACCGGGGTCTATGCTGACCCTAAACTGGGGTCCTAACTAATCCCTCAACCTGGAGGTACTGTTAAAGGTACAGAGGTCCAGGCCACCAGCGTAAACCCTGTCTCCTATCAATCCCTGCCAACTGTATTCTAGTCCTAAGAAGGACCCTGAATACCACCAAAGGGAATGAACAGGTAACGGTTAATGAACAGAAAGACATACAAGAAAGACAAGAAATAAAGTAAATAAAGTCTTACATACAACACTCACACACAGTAGGAACACCTAAGGTCTCAGAGATAAACTATAAGCTGTAAGAGTAAAAACAACTAAGGAGCTCTTAGCTTAAGTATTCTCAGAACCGATCCAGTCTGCTAAACTATATGAATGCTTTCACCGGCATCAAACACCCAGACTGGCAGGAATATAAAGGAAACTAATTAGAACATAATCCAAAGCAGCCGGGCGAGGCTGGACCTAGTCTTAGCAAAGAGCTAGGTAAAATTAACTCTCTCATTACCAAACACAAAGAAACAGCAGCTCAGCTGTGAGAAGTCAGAATGTGCAATCGCGACGATCTTCGTGGCGATGCACCCATGACAACAGCGCAGTGAGGTGATGGCTCAAACGTGACAGCACATGAGGGGAGAACACAGCACAGGAAGGAGAGAGACAGCAGACAAGGGGGATAGCACATGGGGTAGACAGGTCAAAGAAGAGAGCACAGACGGGAGAAGTCAGCACATGGGGAAAGAGAGAGTGGATAGGTGGGTGAGCACATGGAGGAGAGATTCTCAACGCTGCAAAGCCTGCCCCCATCGTGACATTACCGCCCTCCCGATGCAATAGCATCGGGCCTCCATCTAGTATCAAAAATAAAATCCAGAAAATCACATTGTATAAATTATATAATATTTTTTGTATTTTGCAGTGAGAAATAAGTATTTGATCCACTACCAACCATTAAGAGTTCTGGCTCCTACAGACCAGTTAGACGCTCCTAATCAACTCGTTACTGTAACAAATGGAAGCGGAGGCAGAGATGGTGAAGTTCACATTCGTCTTTTATTTTTGAAGTGGAACCTCGAGACCGCGATCCGGGGGGCTCCAAAGGGGGTGTAACTAGTGAGCCCCGGGTACCCGTAGTAAGGCCCCTCGAACAGGACCGGAATGGAATACCTGGAGGACACAGGTGCTACCTCCAGTTAGACCCCGGACACGTGGCAGCTGTCCTAGAGGGACCAAAAGGGGGTAACAGATATGATAGCAGAAACCGTGAAGAGGTAGATGCAGGTGAGGAAGGTCCTGGTTCAGGGTAGATGGTAGCAGGCTGGCTCCAGTAACCTTGTCACAGTCCACGGATTCGGATGGCTGATGGCGGAATGGGATGACACTTGCACAAGTGGTAGCAGAGTTTGTCAGGGATAGCCGGGTACTGGATACCAATGATCTGTGGAGACAAATAGAATTAGCGAAGCACAGAGACTGCTAACGCAGCGCAGACAGATCAGAGTCAGAACTGGATGTAGCAATGGTAGAAACACGTTGCTCCGGCCTTCCCCCTATGGTGGAGTGGCCAGATTTAGTAATCAGTGTGCTGCCATTGGTTGATTGACATTTTCAAAAAATGCACGCTGTCCCTTTAAGAGAGTTGGTGAGGGCGGCCTCGCGTCCTAAGCATTCTTCCTGGAGGCCTGCTAGCAGCATGCCAGGAACTGGGGGAGGAAGCAGGACGCTGGGAAGCAGAGGGAGTAGGAGACTCCAGCCAGTGCACAGGCTGCTGCAAAGGGACAGCTTGAAGAGCAGAAGGTGAGTGACCAGGATGGAGTGCAGAGCCAGCACGGTGACCGAGTGTAAAGGGTATGCCACACTAAACAATATCGCTAATGGGATCGCTAAAAAACGTCACTATTTAGCGATCCCGTTAGCGATATTGTTCAGTGCGGCAGCTTCCAGCGACGAGCTTCCTGCTGTGATCTCGCTCGTCGCTGGAATCGCTCCGGACCCTATTTTCTCGTCGGCGCTCCCGCTGGGTAAGTATCTTATCGCTGTGTGGCACCTTTTCTTAGCGATTTAGCGGTACTTTTGTACCGCTAAAGTCGTTAAGAAGATCGCTAACGGCGATAGCGTCGTTAACTATATCGCTAAATGTGGCCGCATTTAGCGATATAGAAACAATCCCGCTAGCGATCGCATTAGTATGCGTCGTTATTGTGATCGCTAGCGGGATTGTTTAGTGTGGCAGTACCTCTACAGTATCCCCCTCTTTACACCCCCTCTTTTTCAAGCCTGCGTGAAATTTTTTAAGAAGAAGAGGAGTCTGGATGTTCTCTAGGCTCCCAAGACCTCTCCTCGGGACCAAAACCCTTCCAGTCCACCAGGTAATAGGTCCTAACTCTTACTTTCTTAGTGGCCAAGATATGTTTTACCTCAAAAACATCATCCTCAGAGACCGGATCTGGAGTGGTACCCGGGTCCTTAAAGAAGGGGTTCAAAACTACTGGTTTGAGGAGGGAAACATGAAAGGAGTTAGGCACACATAGGGAAGTAGGCAATTTCAGTTTGTAAGAGACCAGGTTGATTTGTCTCAAGACTTCAAAGGGACCAATGAAACGGGGACCCAATTTGTATGAAGGCAACTTCAAACGGATGTACTTGGAGGAGAGCCATACCTCATCTCAGGGACGAAAGGTGGGAGCATCCAAGCGTCTTTTGTCCGCATGCCTTTTCATACGTTGAGAGGCTCTCTCCAAAGCAGTCTTGGTATCTTTCCAAATGTTCGGGAAATCTCTGGTAAAGGTATCGGCTGCCGGAACACTAGACGGTCCAGAGAAAGGAAGAGGAATTCCGGGTTGAAGTCCAAACACAATCTGAAAGGAAGATTTTCCATCCAGAAGATTCACTTACTTGGTTGTAGGAGAATTCCGCCCAGGGCAGTATATTCTACCCAGTCGTTATGATGAGAGTTGACGAAGTGACGCAGGAATCCAGCCAGGATTTGATTGATCCTCTCCACTTGCCCATTGGACTGGGGATGGTATGCCGAAGAAAAATCTAGTTCTATTTTTACCAGTTTGCAGACTGCTCTCCAGAACTTAGAGGTGAACTGGACGCCCCTGTCGGACACAATGTGGAGAGGAAATCCATGTAGACGGAAGATGTGCTGAATGAAGTGAGCGGCCAGTTCTGGAGCAGACGGGAGACCAGATAGTGGAACGAAGTGAGCCATTTTAGAAAAGCAGTCCACCACAACCCATACCACTGAGCAGCCAGAAGAAATGGGAAGATCCGTGATGAAATCAATCGCGATGTGCTGCCAGGGAGCGGACGGGATCGGAAGAGGCAGAAGCCTGCCAGCTAGTAGATGTTTATCAGTCTTGTTACGGGCACATGAAGGACAGGCTGCGACATACTCCTGGATATCCTTACCCATGGTAGGCCACCAGTAGTAACGGGTGATGAGTTACTGAGTCTTTTTCTGACCGGCATGGCCAGCCAACTTAGAAGAATGACCCCACCGCAGGACACGATTACGTTCAGAAGCGGTCACGAGAGTCTTCCCTGGGGGAAACCGGGCAAGATCAATGGAGGAAACAGAGACTAACCTTGAAGGTTCAATATTGTACTGAGGTTCTTTCTCCAGTTCGGGAGGAAAAAAGGCTCTGGAGAGTGCATCTGCCTTGATGTTCTTGTCAGCTGGGCGGAAATGAAGGACAAAATTAAAACGAGCAAAAAACAACACCCACCGGGCCTGACGGGGATTCAACCTTAGAGCAGATTGGAGGTAGGCAAGGTTTTTATGATCGGTGAATATGACTACCTGGTGATGAGCTCCCTCAAGAAGATGTCTCCATTCTTGCAGAGCCAATTTGATAGCCAACAGTTCCCGATCTCCAACGGAGTAGTTCCTTTCTGCAGGAGAAAAAACCTTGGAAAAAAAAACACAAGAGATCATCCGACCGGTAGATGACTTGTGGGTGAGAACTGCTCCTTCACCTATGGAAGAAGCGTCTACCTCAGGGGTCTCAAACTCGCGGCCCGCGGGCCAACTGCGGCCCTCAGGACACTAGTTTGCGGCCCTCACCTCATGGGCCCTCGGTACATACTTTGCGGCCCTCTGCTGGGATCTCACCTGCGAGAAACACTGCATGTGAAATCCCAGTCACTCGTAGTACCGCTCATTAAGGTCATGAATATGGACGCCACTCCTCATAGGCGTGGCGCCCATATTCATAAGCTTAATAAGTGGTACCACAGAAAGATGCCGGCGCGGGCATACTCACCTCATCTCCTGCTGCTGCCGCCGCCCGTGCTTCCTGTCTCTGACACAGCAGCGCCGCTGGATGACGTCATCATTCAGCGGCCTGCTCTGTCAGAGTGAGGAAGCGCGGGCGCCGGCTGTTGTGAATAGGCTGGAAATGAGTTCTGAGCGAAGCTCCCAATGGTGGTTACAAACGGTACTGGACTGTCCAGTGAAGATTGTGAGGATTGGGAATCAGGTGTTACTGACTGGTCTTATATAAGGGAGTCGCCTTCCCATCAGGGTTGCCGGTGATCAATTGTTCTGGTCTCAATCCTTGATTCCTCTTTCCTTGGTAGCCTGCTGTGTCGTGTCTGAATCTCCTGCTAACAGATAAGACATTTTCTTCTTTTTGTTTTTGTGCTTGATTTTTGCATTTTGTCCTGCACTTCTGTGGGGGCCTTCAGGGTCCCTTCTGGGGGCTTTTGCCCTCTCTGTTCAGTTCAGCCACTGATGTTTGTACATTTGCTTTTTCCAGTTTTTTCAGTGGCTGCTGTTTTGTTTTTGGTTACACCAGAGAACTAATTTAGGTGGTAGAGGTCGTGTGATCTCAGGTGTTTTTGAAATTAGTAGAGTTGGTGCTTTCAGGTTTTTTTGGGATTGCAGTAAGTGCCCTTCCTATCCTTTTCTATTTAGTAAGTTTGGGCCCCAACGTTTGCTCATACTATTTTCTGTCTGTGTCAGTATTTCTTCTTGTCTAACCGCCATTACATGTTTGGGGGCTTTCTATGTTCTTTGGAGATCTGCTCCGGGGCAGATAGCTTTCCTCTTTCTATCTTTAGGTGTAGTTAGTTTCTCAGGCTGTGACGAGGCGTCTAGGACCAACGTAGGAACGCTCCACGGCTACCTCTAGTTGTGGTGGTTAGTCAGGGTACTGCAATCTCATAGTTTCCAACTGCTCTGGTGTATTTCCTTTTTTGCCTGCTCTCCTCAGCTACCAAATCATAACAGTATCACCGGCCTAAACTGAAAATTATATGGTACTCACAGAAGGGAAAAATATTGTGGAAAGAAAAAAGTTGTCAGAGATTTTTTTTTCTGTTTGTTGCATTTTTTTTTCCCTCTGTATCTCTGGGTGCTGAGGAGGATTTTTTTTCTCTCTCAATGGAGTTTGCACAGTTGTCTGGCCGTGTGGATCAGCTTGCCACTGAAGTTCGGAGTATTGCTACCTATCTTGCTAGGTTGCCTGTTGTGGAACCTAGGATCCCTGTTGTGAATGGGCTTGAGATGAGTTCTGAGCAGAGGCTCCCTCTGGTGGTTACAAGCGGTACTAGTCTGTTCAGTGAAGATTGTGAGGACTGGGAATCAGGTGTTGCTGACTGGTCTTGTATAAGGGAGTCACCTTCCCATCAGGGTTGCCGGTGATCAATTGTTCTGGTCTGAATCCTTGATTCCAGTTTCCCTTGTAGCCTGCTGTGTCGTGTCTGCATCTCCTTCAAACAGATAAGACATTTTCTTCTTTTTGTTTTTGTGCTTGATTTTTGCATTTTGTCCTGCACTTCTGTGGGGGCCTTCTGGGTCCCCTCAGGGGGCTTTTGCCCTCTCAGTTTAGTTCAGCCACTGATGTTTGTACTTTTGCTTTTTCCAGTTTTTTCAGTGGCTGCTGTTTTTATTTTGTTACACCAGAGAGCTAATTTAGGTGGTAGAGGTCGTGTGATCTCAGGTGTTTTTGAAATTAGTAGAGTTGGTGCTTTCAGGGTTTTTTTGGGATTGCAGTAAGTACCCTTCCTATCCTTTTCTATTTAGTTAGTTTGGGCCCCAACGTTTGCTCATACTATTTTCTGTCTGTGTCTGTATTTCGTCTTGTCTAACCGCCATTACATGTTTGGGGGCTTGCTATTATCTTTGGGGTTCTGCTCCAGGGCAGATAGCTTTCCTATTTCTATCTTTAGGTAACATCAAATACAGCTGCATGGATATAAGGAAAAATGTGGGTAACACAAGAAGTGTGTAACCAGAAATCACCACTCATAAAAATGCGATATCAAAGAGGAGGAAAAAGAGTCACTGGTGACCGAAATTCATAGTATAAAAGGTAAATATTTATTTAACATTGCATAAGTGACACATAAATAAATAACATGAACAATGAAATCACATATACAGGACATGTGCAGATATATGGAGGAGAGTCTCCTAGCGATTTAGGGCAAAAATACAATTGTGGCATCAGTAGTAATCAAACACATTGCAGCTCATAATAAATACATCAAAATTCCCCGAAAAAAGGAAGGTAAAGAGGTAACAGAGCTACAAATACGATTGCCACACAGAGTAGAGCATGTTCCACAGGTCATAGCACTTAGATAATAAGGCCAATAGCGGTCAGTGCGTTGCTGGCCATATCTAGTAAAGAACCATGCTCACCAAATATAATAGTAGATGCCGCACTAAGAGGGATCACCCCATATAGGAGATGCCACCCCGACGCACGTTTCGTGGCACGCCTGCCACTTTCTCAAGGGGATAACTCTGCTTGGTACCAAGGACCTTTAAATGCCTCCCACAATCAGATCACATGTCGCATATTAGCGAATAGGAGCAGGTATAGCGGCGCATGCGCCGTTGGAGCCGGGGAGGCCCCCAGTGACGGCGGCGTCAAGCATCCGGACATGCGCAGAGACACAAGGTCAGAGCGCACTCCGGACACAGAAAGACGCCCCACCACATGGAGAATCACCCAGGCAACAGCGGGGCACGCGCACACCAAACTCCATGAGGATGTATGAGGGTACAGGGACATGAGGCACGATCGCAATAGTCAGATTGTATAATAGAAGCGTGACAACAGAGACTTTAAATAACAACACATACAATCTTCATAACAAAATTACAAAATACAAAAACTATGTATGGTATATCATCTCGTCTGTCGCTGTATTCATGCTTCGTTTTCCACGACTTCTCATGTCGATCAATCAGATGCGGATAGGATTAACGGTCCCATATAGGTAACAGAATAGACACAACTATAAGTGATAAATTAAAAGAAAAAATAAAACAACAAGTTAAAAGAGAGAAGGCATCAGATCGAACCAGAGAGGGGATATCAGAAGGAAAATATCTATAAAAAAGAGGCAAAATTTAAAGATTCGTTGAGGCCGCTGGGCACCATTGTGTCAAGTTGGACAATCCAACGGGCCTCCATTTGAGACAGAATTTTCTTATAATCCCCACCTCTAACGCCGAGGTGTAGGACGTCAATTCCGCGCACCTTAAAAGATGTGGCATCACAATTATGGAAATGCTTTAAGTGACGCAGGATTGTCTTTAGATCTGAAGAGTCTGAAATAGATCTCGCTGCGCCAATGTCCCTAACGTGTTCCCTGATACGTACTCTCAATTCTCTGGTGGTTAAGCCAACATAGATCCTCGGACAGCCACAAGTAGCGTAGTAAATAACGTTCGAGCTGCCGCAGGATATACGCTGGCGGATATCGTATGTCTTATCACCACCAGAGGACGAGAACTTCAGAGCACGTAGGGCATTGGCGCACGCAAGACAGTGGCCGCAAGGAAAAAAGCCAACGGTGGGGCCACGAGAACCAAAGACATTTACAGAGGGTGGAATGTAGTGACTCCGAACGAGAGTGTCTCGTAAATTCCTTGATCGTCTTGATGTCATGGAGGGGTAACTGCCCAGCGAGCGCGACAGAGCAGGCTCGGTTTTTAGGACATCCCAATGTTTAGTAAGAATTTGTCGGATGTCAAACCACTCGTGATTAAAAGTGGTGATGAATCTAATGGGTGCTTCATCATTCGCCTGTCTGACTACACGGGTAGAATTAAGGAGATGGTCACGTGGAGTCCTCCTTGCCCGATCGTATCCTTTTTTGATACATCGGTTGCTATAACCACGTGCCCTGAATCGATCACCGAGGTCCCTGGCTTGAGTCTCAAAGGCATCATCGGTAGAGCAGTTACGTCTCATTCGAAGGAACTGTCCGACCGGGACGGCCCTAATGGTGGCTGGATGGTGAGCTGAATCGGCGTGAATTAATGCATTCACAGACGTCGGCTTCCTGAACACATCCGTCCGGAGACGACGATTAATGTCAACCTCCAGGGAGATGTCCAGAAATTCAACCCTCTCACGACTGTGTTTATAGGTTAGACGAATGTTGAGGGAATTCCGATTCAGTCCCATCATAAAGTCCTCGAGCTGCTGCACCGTCCCATCCCACAGCATCAAGATGTCATCAATGTACCTAAACCAGTACAGCACATGGGAGGCGGCCTGTGTGCCCGCATCGCCAAATAAGGATCTCTCCCAGGCCCCCAGGAAGAGATTTGCGTAAGCGGGCGCACAGGCCGCGCCCATGGCTGTACCACGTGTCTGCAAATAAAAGACGTCCTTAAAGACAAAAAAGTTGTGGGTAAGGACATAGTGGAGCAGCTCGAGGATTAGCTCACACATAGGGCCGTCCAGGTCGGAGGAACCCAAAAACAGACGAACAGCGGCCAAGCCATCGGAGTGATCGATGCAAGTGTACAAGGACTCCACGTCAGCCGTCACCAGAATAATAGACTCATCCACAAGGATGCCGTTAACCCGTGCCAGGACGTCCTTAGTGTCACGAACAAAGGAAGGTAATGCCTCCACGATAGGTTTAAGGTAGAAATCAATAAACTTGCAGACCATATCACATGGGCCGCCAATGCCCGACACTATAGGACGTCCAGGTGGGTCAAGGGCATCCTTGTGGATTTTCGGAAGTATATAGAAAGTAGGGGTCCTAGGATTCTTTACCAATAGACCCTCATACACCTTTTTTGGAATAATATTAGACTCATACGCACCATGTAGGATATCCTGGAGTTCCAGAGAATAGGAGGACAAGGGGCTATGCGATAGTTTAGTATAAGTATCAGAGTCCCTAAGTTGGCGAAATACCTCTCGTTCATATTTCTCACATGGCCAGATCACGATATTCCCCCCCTTGTCAGCAGGTTTGAAAACTACGCCAGGAAGAGATTGTAGTTGTGACAGAGCCTGTCGTTGTCCGTGTGTCAAATTATCAAATCTACGCCTTGTAGAGAGATTTTTTAAATCTTCTGTCACCAATTTTGTAAATACTTCAACTGCTGGACAAAGTGACAAGGGGGGGAACCTCGTTGATCTGGGCAGTATTTTCGTCGGGAACCTACTTGTACTGGAGGTGGATTGTTCCTCAAGCAGTTCCTCAAGATTGAGTAAGGCCTCCCTCTCATTGTCACTCCAGGATTCCGACATTTGGTTGCGGCTGTGCAGTTTCTTTAGTATGAGTTTACGAGAGAACAGGTGAAGGTCCTTCAAAACTGTAAAAAAGTTGAAAGCATTAGTTGGTGAGAATGTTAGGCCCCTACCTAAGACCTCTAATTGTGCGGCAGACAGAGTATGATGTGAGAGATTCACTACCTGTAGTCCGCTCTGTGGCGCAAGCTGAGCAGACCCCCCTCCATGGTTTTTTGTCTTAGTTGTCTGACGTGTTGTCATCTTTTTTGCAGCAGTCACCACATTGTCTTGAGCATAACCGTGGGACTTTTTGATTGTAGAATCATCATTTGTAGATATATTAGACCGCACAGAGGCAGATCTAGATCTAGAGTAAGATGTATTTCTATACCTAGGGCGTGACCTATCAGTGGGCTTGCGCCACCTGTAAACTCTTGAGAGTAATTTATCCTGGGTGTCGCGTTTAAATTTCTTAGATTTAGTAGATTGGATCTCTAATGCCCACTTTTGTAGGTCCGCATCCACAGAATCGTTCAGTTTTTTTAAAGTCTCACTGGTCATCTCACGTCGCTAGGAGACTCTCCTCCATATATCTGCACATGCCCTGTATATGTGATTTCATTGTTCATGTTATTTATTTATGTGTCACTTATGCAATGTTAAATAAATATTTACCTTTTATACTATGAATTTCGGTCACCAGTGACTCTTTTTCCTCCTCTTTGATATCGCATTTTTATGAGTGGTGATTTCTGGTTACACACTTCTTGTGTTACCCACATTTTTCCTTATATCCATGCAGCTGTATTTGATGTTACTAATTATCTCTGTGTTTTTCACAGCTTTTCCCAGCTTCTTTATGGACTTTCGAGCCAAAGATGCCACTTGGCGTGCTCAAATCAATGAAACGCTACAGGATGGTGCAGAGGGATCCAGTGAGGGGTCTCAGAAGGAATTGCAAGAGGCTATATTTCTTTTTAAGGACCTTCTTAAAAAACGGACTAAGGTCTGGTGGAACCACGAGTTCCTGGACAAGTATATACAGAATAATTTAATACCTAGGGGTCTCAGGGTTCAGGTGTTTCCATCATTCCCTGTTCAGGACGACTCTATTAAGAGCCGTTGGGAGGAGCTTACTAACACATGCTCCATTGGCTTTATGCAATTATTGAAGGAAATGAATCATAATACCTTAGAAACACTTGAATCCGAGATTGACTCCGTTCAAATTATCTTACGACGTGAGATGACCAGTGAGACTTTAAAAAAACTGAACGATTCTGTGGATGCGGACCTACAAAAGTGGGCATTAGAGATCCAATCTACTAAATCTAAGAAATTTAAACGCGACACCCAGGATAAATTACTCTCAAGAGTTTACAGGTGGCGCAATCCCACTGATAGGTCACGCCCTAGGTATAGAAATACATCTTACTCTAGATCTAGATCTGCCTCTGTGCGGTCTAATATATCTACAAATGATGATTCTACGATCAAAAAGTCCCACGGTTATGCTCAAGACAATGTGGTGACTGCTGCAAAAAAGATGACAACACGTCAGACAACTAAGACAAAAAACCATGGAGGGGGGTCTGCTCAGCTTGCGCCACAGAGCGGACTACAGGTAGTGAATCTCTCACATCATACTCTGTCTGCCGCACAATTAGAGGTCTTAGGTAGGGGCCTAACATTCTCACCAACTAATGCTTTCAACTTTTTTACAGTTTTGAAGGACCTTCACCTGTTCTCTCGTAAACTCATACTAAAGAAACTGCACAGCCGCAACCAAATGTCGGAATCCTGGAGTGACAATGAGAGGGAGGCCTTACTCAATCTTGAGGAACTGCTTGAGGAACAATCCACCTCCAGTACAAGTAGGTTCCCGACGAAAATACTGCCCAGATCAACGAGGTTCCCCCCCTTGTCACTTTGTCCAGCAGTTGAAGTATTTACAAAATTGGTGACAGAAGATTTAAAAAATCTCTCTACAAGGCGTAGATTTGATAATTTGACACACGGACAACGACAGGCTCTGTCACAACTACAATCTCTTCCTGGCGTAGTTTTCAAACCTGCTGACAAGGGGGGGAATATCGTGATCTGGCCATGTGAGAAATATGAACGAGAGGTATTTCGCCAACTTAGGGACTCTGATACTTATACTAAACTATCGCATAGCCCCTTGTCCTCCTATTCTCTGGAACTCCAGGATATCCTACATGGTGCGTATGAGTCTAATATTATTCCAAAAAAGGTGTATGAGGGTCTATTGGTGAAGAATCCTAGGACCCCTACTTTCTATATACTTCCGAAAATCCACAAGGATGCCCTTGACCCACCTGGACGTCCTATAGTGTCGGGCATTGGCGGCCCATGTGATATGGTCTGCAAGTTTATTGATTTCTACCTTAAACCTATCGTGGAGGCATTACCTTCCTTTGTTCGTGACACTAAGGACGTCCTGGCACGGGTTAACGGCATCCTTGTGGATGAGTATATTATTCTGGTGACGGCTGACGTGGAGTCCTTGTACACTTGCATCGATCACTCCGATGGCTTGGCCGCTGTTCGTCTGTTTTTGGGTTCCTCCGACCTGGACGGCCCTATGTGTGAGCTAATCCTCGAGCTGCTCCACTATGTCCTTACCCACAACTTTTTTGTCTTTAAGGACGTCTTTTATTTGCAGACACGTGGTACAGCCATGGGCGCGGCCTGTGCGCCCGCTTACGCAAATCTCTTCCTGGGGGCCTGGGAGAGATCCTTATTTGGCGATGCGGGCACACAGGCCGCCTCCCATGTGCTGTACTGGTTTAGGTACATTGATGACATCTTGATGCTGTGGGATGGGACGGTGCAGCAGCTCGAGGACTTTATGATGGGACTGAATCGGAATTCCCTCAACATTCGTCTAACCTATAAACACAGTCGTGAGAGGGTTGAATTTCTGGACATCTCCCTGGAGGTTGACATTAATCGTCGTCTCCGGACGGATGTGTTCAGGAAGCCGACGTCTGTGAATGCATTAATTCACGCCGATTCAGCTCACCATCCAGCCACCATTAGGGCCGTCCCGGTCGGACAGTTCCTTCGAATGAGACGTAACTGCTCTACCGATGATGCCTTTGAGACTCAAGCCAGGGACCTCGGTGATCGATTCAGGGCACGTGGTTATAGCAACCGATGTATCAAAAAAGGATACGATCGGGCAAGGAGGACTCCACGTGACCATCTCCTTAATTCTACCCGTGTAGTCAGACAGGCGAATGATGAAGGACCCATTAGATTCATCACCACTTTTAATCACGAGTGGTTTGACATCCGACAAATTCTTACTAAACATTGGGATGTCCTAAAAACCGAGCCTGCTCTGTCGCGCTCGCTGGGCAGTTACCCCTCCATGACATCAAGACGATCAAGGAATTTACGAGACACTCTCGTTCGGAGTTACTACATTCCACCCTCTGTAAATGTCTTTGGTTCTCGTGGCCCCACCGTTGGCTTTTTTCCTTGCGGCCACTGTCTTGCGTGCGCCAATGCCCTACGTGCTCTGAAGTTCTCGTCCTCCGGTGGTGATAAGACATACGATATCCGCCAGCGTATATCCTGCGGCAGCTCGAACGTTATTTACTACGCTACTTGTGGCTGTCCGAGGATCTATGTTGGCTTAACCACCAGAGAATTGAGAGTACGTATCAGGGAACACGTTAGGGACATTGGCGCAGCGAGATCTATTTCAGACTCTTCAGATCTAAAGACAATTCCGCGTCACTTTAAGCATTTCCATAATTGTGATGCCACATCTTTTAAGGTGCGCGGAATTGACGTCCTACACCTCGGCGTTAGAGGTGGGGATTATAAGAAAATTCTGTCTCAAATGGAGGCCCGTTGGATTGTCCAACTTGACACAATGGTGCCCAGCGGCCTCAACGAATCTTTAAATTTTGCCTCTTTTTTATAGATATTTTCCTTCTGATATCCCCTCTCTGGTTCGATCTGATGCCTTCTCTCTTTTAACTTGTTGTTTTATTTTTTCTTTTAATTTATCACTTATAGTTGTGTCTATTCTGTTACCTATATGGGACCGTTAATCCTATCCGCATCTGATTGATCGACATGAGAAGTCGTGGAAAACGAAGCATGAATACAGCGACAGACGAGATGATATACCATACATAGTTTTTGTATTTTGTAATTTTGTTATGAAGATTGTATGTGTTGTTATTTAAAGTCTCTGTTGTCACGCTTCTATTATACAATCTGACTATTGCGATCGTGCCTCATGTCCCTGTACCCTCATACATCCTCATGGAGTTTGGTGTGCGCGTGCCCCGCTGTTGCCTGGGTGATTCTCCATGTGGTGGGGCGTCTTTCTGTGTCCGGAGTGCGCTCTGACCTTGTGTCTCTGCGCATGTCCGGATGCTTGACGCCGCCGTCACTGGGGGCCTCCCCGGCTCCAACAGCGCACGCGCCGCTATACCTGCTCCTATTCGCTAATATGCGACATGTGATCTGATTGTGGGAGGCATTTAAAGGTCCTTGGTACCAAGCAGAGTTATCCCCTTGAGAAAGTGGCAGGCGTGCCACGAAACGTGCGTCGGGGGTGGCATCTCCTATATGGGGTGATCCCTCTTAGTGCGGCATCTACTATTATATTTGGTGAGCATGGTTCTTTACTAGATATGGCCAGCAACGCACTGACCGCTATTGGCCTTATTATCTAAGTGCTATGACCTGTGGAACATGCTCTACTCTGTGTGGCAATCGTATTTGTAGCTCTGTTACCTCTTTACCTTCCTTTTTTTTGGGGAATTTTGATATATTTATTATGAGCTGCAATGTGTTTGATTACTACTGATGCCACAATTGTATTTTTGCCCTAAATCGCTAGGAGACTCTCCTCCATATATCTGCACATGTCCTGTATATGTGATTTCATTGTTCATGTTATTTATTTATGTGTCACTTATGCAATGTTAAATAAATATTTACCTTTTATACTATGAATTTCGGTCACCAGTGACTCTTTTTCCTCCTCTTTGATATTCTATCTTTAGGTGTAGTTAGTTTCTCAGGCTGTGACGAGGCGTCTAGGACCAACGTAGGAACGCTCCACGGCTGCCTCTAGTTGTGGTGGTTAGTCAGGGTACTGCAATCTCATAGATTCCAACTGCTCTGGTGTATTGCCTTTTTGCCTGCACTCCTCAGCTACCAAATCATAACAGTATCACCGGCCCAAAAAATTGAAAATTGTATGGTACTCACAGAAGGGAAAAAATATTGTGAAAGAAAAAAAAAAAGGTTGTCAGAGTTGTCAGAGATATTTTTCTGTTTGTTGCATTTTTTTTTTTCCCTCTGTATCTCTGGGTGCTGGGGAGGATTTTTTTTCTCTCAATGGAGTTTGCACAGTTGTCTGGCCGTGTGGATCAGCTTGCCACTGAGGTTCGGAGTATTGCTACCTATCTTGCTAGGTTGCCTGTTGTGGAACCTAGGATTCCCATGCCAGATTTGTTTTTAGGGGATCGAGCTAAGTTTCAGAATTTCAAAAATAATTGTAAATTGTTTTTTGCCTTAAAATCTAAGTCCTCAGGAAACGCAGCGCAGCAGGTTCAAATTGTCATCTCTCTCCTGCGCGGCGATCCTCAGGATTGGGCTTTTTCCCTGACACCTGGGGATCCTGTTTTGAGTGATGTTGATGCATTTTTTCAGGCTTTGGGGTTATTGTACGATGAGCCTAATGTCACTGATCAAGCTGAAATAGCCTTGTTGGCATTAAATCAGGGGCTTGATGACGCTGAGTTATACTGTCAGAGATTCCGTAGGTGGGCAGTCCTGACCAAGTGGAATGACGACGCTTTGGCGGCCCTTTTTCGGAAGGGGCTGTCAGATAATGTAAAGGATGTTATGGTGGGATTCCCTGTCCCTCTGGTCTCAATGATTCTATGTCATTAGCGATTCAGATTGACAGACGTTTGCGTGAGCGGAGAAGTATGCGTGGAATAGTGTTGCCTTGTGAACCTGCTTCTGAATCCATGCAGTGTGATAGAGTGGTGTCTGGGGCACAGCGTCATGAGTTTCGAAAGCGCAATGGGTTATGTTTCTACTGTGGTGAATGGTGATGCCTCTCATGCTGTTTCAGTCTGCCCTAGGCGGGGAGGACGTTTTGCACGCTCAGTTGTCTTGGGTAGTGTTCAGACTAAGTTTTTACTAACTGTCACTCTGATATGCTCTCTGTCCTCATTTTCTGCTCAGGCTTTCGTTGATTCTGGAGCAGCTATTAACCTGATGGATTATGATTTTGCTAAACGTTGTGGGTTTCCCTTGATACCCCTATAGAAGTCTATTCCCCTTCTGGGGATCGATTCTACCCCTTTGGCTGAGAATAAACCTCAGTTCTCTACTCAGGTTATAATGAGGGTTGAACCTGATCATCAAGAGTGCTGCAAATTTTTGGTTCTGTATAATCTGCATGATATTATCGTACTGGGTTTCCCTTGGTTACAGTCTCATAATCCTGTTTTGGATTGGAAATCTGTGTCTGTAACCAGTTGGGGCTGCCAATGTGTTAATACCAACACTCCTGTTTTTTCTGCCTCCCCCCAGGCTCAGGATGTTCCTGACTTTTTGATTGATTTTTCTGATGTGTTTAGCGAAAGTAAATCTGCATCCTTGCCTCCCCATAGGAGCTATGACTGCGCTATTGAATTAGTGCCTGGTAGTAAATTCCCTAAAGGTCGCCTTTTTAACTTGTCTGTACCTGAACATGACGCTATGCGGTCTTATATCAAGGAGTCATTGGAGAAAGGTCATATCAGACCATCCTCTTCACCCTTAGGTGCCGGTTTTTTCTTTGTGGCCAAAAAGGATGGTTCATTAAGGCCGTGTATTGATTATCGTCTTTTGAACAATATTACTGTGAAATATCAATACCCGTTACCCTTGATTTCTGACCTGTTTTCCAGGGTGAAAAAACGCTACTGTAGCGTCGGCGTCCCGGCCCTCTGCCAGGCAGGGACGCCGTTCCCCTTACCAGCGCTCTGCGTCCTCAGCGCCCCCAGCGTCCTCAGCGCCCCTCTCGGCGTCCTCCTTCCACCCTGTTGGTCCCGCGCGCTCCTTCCCTGCTGCTGGACTTAGGGCGCACGCCCGCACCCTCCCCCGCTCTTAAAGGAGCCGCGCACATTTTCCAAATTAGTCTCCGGCCAATGCCGGAGGACTCCACCCTATATTAAGGGCTTCCTCCTTAATGGAGGTGCCCGAGCAATGTTGTTGTTGCACTGTATAACTCTGCTTCAGCCCTCAGCTCCTGTTTCCAGTTGCCTGCCTGTTACCTGTCTGCTTGCTGTCTGCCATCTGACTGCAGCCCTCCCCGGAGGTTCGGACATCACCTGCAGTGATCCCCGGCTATTACAGAGACTCTTGCCTGCTCACTTGGGAGCGATCATCTGCCATCCGACTGCAGCTCTATCCGAAGGTTCGGACTTCATCAGCAGTGATCACCGGCTACTCCAGAGACTCTTGCCTGCTCACTTGGGAGCGATCATCTGCCATCCGACTGCAGCTTTATCCGAAGGTTCGGACATCTCCAGCAGTGATCACCGGCTACTCCAGAGACTCCTGCCTGCTCGCTTGGGAGCGATCATCTGCCATCGGACTGCAGCCTACCAGGAGGCTCCAACATCTCAGGTCGTATAAGCCTGTATATTCAGTAACTGCTCCATGGTCACTTGCTGTGACAACCTGCCTGTCCAGAGACTGCCCTGGTCACTTTCTGTGACAACCTGCCTGCCCAGAGACTGCCCTGGTCACTTGCTGTGACAACCTGCCTGCCCAGAGACTGCCCTGGTCACTTGCTGTGACAACCTGCCAGCCCAGAGACTGCCCTAGTCACTTGCTGTGACAACCTGCCTGCCCAGAGACTGCCCTGGTCACTTGCCGTTGACAACCTGCCTGCCCAGAGACTGCCCTGGTCACTTGCCGTGACAACCTGCCTACCCAGAGACTGCCCTGGTCACTTGCCGTGACAACCTGCCTACCCAGAGACTG
This sequence comes from Oophaga sylvatica, assembly GCA_033576555.1. Taxonomy (NCBI): domain Eukaryota; kingdom Metazoa; phylum Chordata; class Amphibia; order Anura; family Dendrobatidae; genus Oophaga; species Oophaga sylvatica. The sequence continues at coordinate 179,526,520 of JARQOD010000006.1, forward strand.
CCCTGGTCACTTGCCGTGACAACCTGCCTACCCAGAGACTGTCCTTGTCACTTCCCGTGAATTCCTGTCCGTATTCCCCGGGCGCCACCTGCTCTCTTACAAGTATACTGTCTTGTATAATAAAGCTCAGTGGTTTCACCTACCAGACCCGTTACAGTTTGCTCGGGCCATGGAACCCGGTGGCACCCAAAACCCTTCACTTCCAGAACTGTGTCATGAGCTGTCTCGCCAGAGGTCTCAACAGGAGGCTATCCTGGGTCACCTGCGGAACGTCAATTCCCGCTTGGACACTTTGAATCCATCACCAGCAACTACCGCTGGAGCCATGACTCACAATCCGGCAGTCTCGCTGCTTCCCAATTCCGTGATTTCCATTCCCGGACCTCGTCTTTCAGCTCCTCCTAGGTTTGGAGGCGACCCTGTTCTGGCTCGTGGTTTCATTAACCAGTGCACCCTGCATTTCGAACTCCTGGCACACCAGTTTAACTCTGACCGGGCCAAAATTGCCTTCATCATGTCCCATCTCACCGGAGAGGCTCTGGCCTGGCTTAATCCTCTCTGGGAGAGAGAAGATCCTCTGGTATCTGACCTGCCTGCTTTTCTCTCAGCCTTCCGGAAGGTATTCGACGAACCTGGACGGAAGACCTCCTCTGCATCATCTCTGTTGCGTCTCCGTCAGGAGAGTCTCACCGTTGGTCAATATGCCATACGGTTCCGTACTCTAGCCTCTGAGTTGGCTTTGGACAATAACGCCCTGATTTCGGTCTTCTGGGAGGGTCTGTCCGGCCGTATTAAAGATGAACTTGCCGGTCGGGACATTCCAACCTCCCTTGATGATTTAATAAATCTTGCCAATCGAATTGATCTACGGTTCCAGGAACGTGCCAAAGAGGTCACCCGTGAGAGAGGGTTTCCTCGTCGTGCACCCTCGTTTCAGAGACCTATAACCCCTTCCGTTTCTCCCCAGATGCACACTGCTGAGCCTATGCAGGTCGACCAGACCAAGATGGTCAAAGCCCGTCAGGACTCACGCCGTGCCGAGAGGAGTTGCTTCTACTGTGGCAGTAAGGAGCACTGGATCCGTACCTGTCCGGAGAGGTCGGGAAACGCCTGTGTCTAGGTTCGCTCGGAGAGGTCCACCTAGACCAGAATAAATCCTCTTCATCTCTGCTGCTGTCTGTCTCTATTCTCATCGGTAAGAACCGTTACTTTGAACTGGCCCAACTTGATTCTGGAGCAGCTGGGAATCTTGTTTCACAGGCTCTAGTAGAGAAGTATCGCATTCCCACCAAACCTCTGGTTGAACCAGTATCTGTTGCTGCTGTGGATGGGGGTCTCCTACCTCGTCCCATCCAACTTATCACCGAAGCCATAACCCTGCAGGTGGGAATGTTGCATTCTGAGAGCATCTCGTTTCATGTTTTACCTGGACTCTCTCATGCTTTCTTACTAGGTCTGCCTTGGCTCCAAAAACATGCACCCGTGCTCGACTGGCAGAATGGAGAGATTCTTCGCTGGGGACAGGACTGTCATAAAACGTGTCTGGTGCCTGTCCATCCCGTCCGTTCTTCTCCTACACCTGCTAATCTACCTGGACTCCCGATTCCATATTGGTCATTCGCTGATGTCTTTAATAAAAAGGAAGCAGAGACATTACCCCCGCATAGACCATATGATTGCCCGATCGACCTGCTACCCGGTACTACGCCTCCCCGTGGGCGTATTTACCCATTGTCCGCTGCAGAGACCAGGTCGATGTCAGAATATATCGAGGAGAATTTAGCGAAAGGATTCATCCGGAAATCTACCTCCCCCGCGGGAGCAGGTTTCTTTTTTGTAAAAAAGAAAGACGGATCTCTCCGTCCCTGTATTGACTACAGAGGCCTAAATTTGATCACGGTGAAGAATAAGTACCCTCTTCCGCTCATTCCGGAGTTGTTTGATCGTCTTAGAGGGGCTAGAATCTTCACTAAACTGGATCTTCGTGGAGCATACAACCTGGTTCGTATCCGTCGAGGAGATGAATGGAAGACGGCATTCAACACCCGGGATGGCCACTACGAGTATCTGGTTATGCCCTTTGGTCTCTGTAATGCTCCAGCAGTCTTTCAGGAGTTGGTCAATGACATCTTCCGGGACCTCCTCTACTCCTGCGTTGTGGTGTACCTTGACGACATCTTGGTCTTCTCTCCGGATCTCCAGTCTCACCGGAGGGATGTTCGTCAGGTTCTGCTCAGGCTCAGGCAGAATCACCTCTTCGCCAAATATGAGAAGTGCCTCTTTGAGCAGACCTCGCTTCCGTTTCTGGGCTACATTATCTCTCAGACTGGCCTACGAATGGATCCGGAGAAACTGTCTGCCATCGAGAAGTGGCCCCGACCAGAGGGTTTGAAGGCCATTCAGCGGTTCCTGGGATTCGCTAACTATTACCGTCTCTTCATACCGCACTTCTCTTCCAGGACTGCTCCTATCTCAGCGCTTACCCGCAAGGATGCTAACCCCAAACAGTGGACACCCGAAGCAGAGGAGGCCTTTCTTTCCTTGAAACAAGCCTTCTCTTCCGCTCCAGTGCTGCATCGCCCGGACGGCAACAAGCAGTTCTTCCTGGAGGTGGACGCTTCCTCTGCTGGAGCCGGAGCGGTACTTACTCAAAAATCTTCATCCGGGAAGATGGTTTCCTGTGGTTTCTTCTCCAAACTCTTCTCCTCCTCCGAGCGCAACTACTCCATAGGAGATCGAGAGTTATTGGCCATTAAGTTGGCATTGGAGGAGTGGCGTTACCTACTCGAGGGGGCTCTTCATCCGGTAATCATCTACACGGACCACAAAAATCTGTCTTACCTTCAGCATGCTCAGAGACTTAACCCTCGCCAAGCCCGGTGGTCCTTGTTTTTTGCCCGCTTTGATTTTCTTTTGCATTTTCGCCCGGCTGACAAAAACATCAAGGCGGATGCCTTGTCCCGGTCCTTCCTGGTGTCGGATCTCGAAGATGAGCCTAAACATATCATTGATCCCGCCAGAGTGATGCAAGTGGCTCCCGTGAGTCTAAATCGTCTCCCTCCTGGTAAGACGTTCGTATCAGAGACTGATCGGAAGAGAATTCTACATTGGGGTCATTCGTCTAAACTCGCTGGCCACGCTGGTCAGAAAAAGACCCTCCAACTCATTACCCGGCATTATTGGTGGCCTACCCTGCACAAAGACGTGATAGACTTTGTTTCTGCCTGTGTCTCCTGTGCCCGCAACAAAGTTCCGAGACACCTGCCTGCCGGCCGTCTTCTTCCGCTTCCTGTACCCGCTGCTCCCTGGCAACATATAGCCATGGACTTCATTACGGATCTGCCCGTCTCTGCCGGTTGTACGGTCATTTGGGTGGTCGCTGACCGCTTTTCCAAGATGGCTCACTTCATTCCTCTGCCAGGTCTTCCGTCTGCACCCGAGTTGGCTAAAGACTTTATCCGCCACATCTTCCGTCTTCATGGTCTGCCTCGTCACATTGTGTCGGATCGTGGGGTACAGTTCACCTCACGTTTCTGGAGAGCTACTTGTAAGTTACTAGACGTCACCTTGGATTTCTCCTCCGCTTACCATCCACAGTCCAATGGACAAGTTGAGCGAATAAATCAGAATCTGACCAGCTATCTCCGACACTTCGTTAATGCTCATCATTCTGATTGGGTGGAGCTCCTGCCTTGGGCCGAATTCTCTTACAATAATCACGAGAGCGAATCGTCCACCAAGTCTCCGTTTTTTATAGTCTTCGGTCAGCACCCTCGGATTCCTGTCCCCATTTCCATCTCTGTGGACAATCCAGCTGCGGAATCTCTGGTTAGAGAATTCTCCTCCATCTGGGAGAGTACCCGGTCCGCACTCATTCAGTCATCCGAGCGCATGAAAAGACATGCTGACAAGAAACGTCTGGATCCTCCTCAATTCCGTCCTGGGGACAAAGTCTGGCTTTCGTCCAAATATGTTCGGCTCAAAATTCCTTCCTACAAGTTAGGTCCTCGGTTTATCGGTCCTTTTGAGGTCATCAGGCAGATCAACCCAGTGTCCTATAAATTGAAACTCCCGGCCAATTTGCGAATTCCTAACTCTTTTCATGTGTCTCTCCTCAAACCTGTGGTACTTAACTCTTTTTTCAAGTCTACAGGTACACCTCCTGCTCCAGTGTCTGCTGATGATGAATTTGAGGTAGAGAACATTCTGGCCACAAAAAGGGTAGGAAGAAAGACTTATTTTTTGGTGGATTGGAAGGGGTTTGGTCCTGAGGAGAGAACCTGGGAGCCTCGGGAGAACATCCATGCCCCTCTCATCCTAGCTAAATTTCTTTCTGGCCTAAAGAAGGGGGGGCCTAGAGGGGGGGTACTGTAGCGTCGGCGTCCCGGCCCTCTGCCAGGCAGGAACGCCGTTCCCCTTACCAGCGCTCTGCGTCCTCAGCGCCCCCAGCGTCCTCAGCGCCCCCAGCGTCCTCCTTCCACCCTGTTGGTCCCGCGCGCTCCTTCCCTGCTGCTGGACTTAGGGCGCGCGCCCGCACCCTCCCCCGCTCTTAAAGGAGCCGCGCGCATTTTCCAAATTAGTCTCCGGCCAATGCCGGAGGACTCCACCCTATATTAAGGGCTTCCTCCTTAATGGAGGTGCCCGAGCAATGTTGTTGTTGCACTGTATAACTCTGCTTCAGCACTTGGGAGCGATCATCTGCCATCCGACTGCAGCTTTATCCGAAGGTTCGGACATCTCCAGCAGTGATCACCGGCTACTCCAGAGACTCCTGCCTGCTCGCTTGGGAGCGATCATCTGCCATCGGACTGCAGCCTACCAGGAGGCTCCAACATCTCAGGTCGTATAAGCCTGTATATTCAGTAACTGTCCTGGTCACTTGCTGTGACAACCTGCCTGTCCAGAGACTGCCCTGGTCACTTTCTGTGACAACCTGCCTGCCCAGAGACTGCCCTGGTCACTTGCTGTGACAACCTGCCTGCCCAGAGACTGCCCTGGTCACTTGCTGTGACAACCTGCCAGCCCAGAGACTGCCCTAGTCACTTGCTGTGACAACCTGCCTGCCCAGAGACTGCCCTGGTCACTTGCCGTGACAACCTGCCTGCCCAGAGACTGCCCTAGTCACTTGCTGTGACAACCTGCCTGCCCAGAGACTGCCCTGGTCACTTGCCGTTACAACCTGCCTGCCCAGAGACTGCCCTGGTCACTTGCCGTGACAACCTGCCTACCCAGAGACTGCCCTGGTCACTTGCCGTGACAACCTGCCTACCCAGAGACTGCCCTGGTCACTTGCCGTGACAACCTGCCTACCCAGAGACTGTCCTTGTCACTTCCCGTGAATTCCTGTCCGTATTCCCCGGGCGCCACCTGCTCTCTTACAAGTATACTGTCTTGTATAATAAAGCTCAGTGGTTTCACCTACCAGACCCGTTACAGCTACTTGGTTTACCAAGCTTGACCTCAGGGGGGCATATAACCTTATTCGCATTAAGCACGGGGATGAATGGAAGACGGCATTCAATACCCCGGAGGGGCATTTTGAGTACCTTGTGATGCCCTTTGGGCTCACTAATGCTCCTTCTGTCTTCCAGTCCTTCATGAATGACATTTTCAGGGATTTTGTGGATAAATTTCTGATTGTTTATTTGGATGATATCTTGATTTTTTCCAATGACTGGGACTCTCATGTGAAGCATGTTCGGACTGTGTTCCAGATTTTGAGAGAGAATGCTCTGTATGTGAAGGGATCAAAGTGTCTTTTTGGCGTACAGAGGATCTAATTTCTGGGATTCATTTTGTCCCCATCTGTTATTGAAATGGACCCGGTCAAGGTTCAGGCCATCTGTGATTGGGTCCAACCTACTTCATTAAAAGCTCTTCAAAGATTTTTGGGTTTTGCCAATTTTTATCGTAAATTTATTGGTAATTTCTCGGTTATTGTTAAACCATTAACTGATTTGACCAAAAAGGGTTCTGATGTGGTGAATTGGCCTCCTGAGGCAGTCTCTGCATTTCAGGAACTTAAGCAGAGATTCACTTCTGCTCCTGTTCTACGGCAGCCTGATGTTTCTCTGCCATTTCAGGTGGAGGTTGATGCCTCTGAAATTGGGGCAGGTGCCGTTTTGTCCCAAAAAGATCCAGAGACCTCTAAAAGTAACCCTTGTGCCTTTTTCTCTCGAAAATTTTCTCCTACTGAACGTAATTATGACGTGGGTAATCGGGAGTTATTGGCCATGAAGTGGGCTTTTGAAGAGTGGAGACATTGGCTGGAGGGAGCCAAACATCGGGTGGTGGTCCTTACGGACCATAAGAATCTGGTTTATCTGGAATCTGCCAAGCGACTCAATCCTAGACAGGCCAGGTGGGCCTTGTTTTTCACACGTTTTAATTTTGTGGTTTCCTTTCTTCCTGGCACTAAGAATGTTAAGGCGGATGCTCTCTCGAGGAGTTTCCTTGCGGACTCTCCTGAGTTATCTGATCCTTCTGTTATTTTGAAAGAGGGTGTAGTTCTTTCCGCCATCTCACCCAATTTGAGACTTGCTCTGGAGGGGTGTCAGGAGGATAGGCCCGAGCGCTGCCCTGTTGGAAAATTGTTTGTCCCGGACCAGTGGAAAAAGAGTGTGATGTCTGAGATTCATTGTTCCGCGTTGGCTGGGCATCCCGGAATTTTTGGTACCAGAGACTTGGTTAGTCAATCCTTTTGGTGGCCTACCTTGTCTCGTGATGTCAGGGAATTTGTGCAGTCCTGCGGGACTTGCTCTCGCTCCAAGCCTTGCTCTCGCTCTGGTGGTTTGTTGATGCCATTGCCTGTGCCCAAGAGACCATGGACCCATATCTCTATGGATTTCATTTCCGACCTTCCTGTTTCTCAGAGAATGACCGCCATCTGGGTGATTTGTGATAGGTTTTCCAAGATGATACATCTTGTGCCATTGCCTAAGTTGCCTTCCTCCTCTGAATTGGTGCCTTTGTTCCTTCAGCACGTGGTTCGTTTACACGGCATTCCTGAGAACATTGTGTCTGACAGAGGAGTCCAGTTTGTTTCCAGATTTTGGAGGACCTTTTGTTCTAAACTTGGTGTTCAATTGTCTTTCTCCTCGGCGTTTCATCCTCAGACCAATGGTCAAACTGAGAGAACAAACCAGACATTGGAGACTTATCTAAGATGCTTTGTGTCTGCTGATCAGGATGACTGGGTTTCTTTTTTGCCTTTGGCTGAGTTTGCTCTTAATAATAGGGCTAGCTCTGCCACTTTGATGTCTCCATTTTTCTGTAATTCTGGGTTTCACCCTCGATTTTCTTCGGGACAGACGGAGGCTTCTGTCTGTCCGGGTGTTGACTCTGTTGTGGAGCGTATGCAACAGATTTGGGACCAGGTAGTGGAGAGGTTGTCCCTCTCTCAAGAGAGGGCCCAGCGGTTTGCTAACTGATGGTCCTCGGTTTAAAGTAGGGGACTTGGTCTGGTTGTCCTCAAAAAATATTCCTATGAGAGTAGCATCTCCTAAATTTAAGCCTAGGTTCATTGGACCTTATAAGATCATGGAGATTCTTAATCCTGTTTCTTTTCGTTTGCTTCTTCCAGAGACATTTAAGATCCATAACGTGTTCCACAAGTCCTTGTTGAAGAGGTTTGTTGAGCCAGTGGTTCCTGCTGCTGTGCCTCCTGACCCTGTTTTGGTTGAGGGCAATCTGGAGTATGTGGTTGAGAAAATATTAGATTCTCGTTTTTCTAGACGGAAACTCCAGTATTTGGTTAAGTGGAGAGGTTATGGTCAGGAAGACAATTCTTGGGTGTTTGCTTCGGACATCCATGCTAGGAGACTCATCCGTGCATATCATAGAACTCATCCTGACCGACCTGGTTGCTCAAATGAGGGTTCGGTGACCCTCCTCAAGGGGGGGGTACTGTTGTGAATGGGCTTGAGATGAGTTCTGAGCAGAGGCTCCCTCTGGTGGTTACAAGCGGTACTGGTCTGTTCAGTGAAGATTGTGAGGACTGGGAATCAGGTGTTGCTGACTGGTCTTGTATAAGGGAGTCACCTTCCCATCAGGGTTGCCGGTGATCAATTGTTCTGGTCTGAATCCTTGATTCCAGTTTCCCTTGTAGCCTGCTGTGTCGTGTCTGCATCTCCTTCTAACAGATAAGACATTTTCTTCTTTTTGTTTCTGTGCTTGATTTTTGCATTTTGTCCTGCACTTCTGTGGGGGCCTTCTGGGTCCCCTCAGGGGGCTTTTGCCCTCTCAGTTTAGTTCAGCCACTGATGTTTGTACTTTTGCTTTTTCCAGTTTTTTCAGTGGCTGCTGTTTTGATTTTGTTACACCAGAGAGCTAATTTAGGTGGTAGAGGTCGTGTGATCTCAGGTGTTTTTGAAATTAGTAGAGTTGGTGCTTTCAGGGTTTTTTTGGGATTGCAGTAAGTACCCTTCCTATCCTTTTCTATTTAGTTAGTTTGGGCCCCAACGTTTGCTCATACTATTTTCTGTCTGTGTCTGTATTTCGTCTTGTCTAACCGCCATTACATGTTTGGGGGCTTGCTATTATCTTTGGGGTTCTGCTCCGGGGCAGATAGCTTTCCTATTTCTATCTTTAGGTGTAGTTAGTTTCTCAGGCTGTGACGAGGCGTCTAGGACCAACGTAGGAACGCTCCACGGCTGCCTCTAGTTGTGGTGGTTAGTCAGGGTACTGCAATCTCATAGATTCCAACTGCTCTGGTGTATTGCCTTTTTGCCTGCACTCCTCAGCTACCGAATCATAACAGATCCCCATGCCAGATTTGTTTTTAGGGGATCGAGCTAAGTTTCTGAATTTCAAAAATAACTGTAAATTGTTTTTTGCCTTAAAATCTAAGTCCTCAGGGAACGCAGCGCAGCAGGTTCAAATTGTCATCTCTCTCCTGCGCGGCGACCCTCAGGATTGGGCTTTTTCCCTGACACCTGGGGATCCTGTTTTGAGTGATGTTGATGCGTTTTTTCAGGCTTTGGGGTTATTGTACGATGAGCCTAATGTCACTGATCAAGCTGAAAAAACTTTGTTGGCATTAAGTCAGGGGCTTGAGGACGCTGGTTATACTGTCAGAGATTCCGTAAGTGGGCAGTCCTGACCAAATGGAATGACGACGCTTTGGCAGCTCTTTTTCGGAAGGGACTGTCAGATAATATAAAGGATGTTATGGTGGGATTCCCTGTTCCCTCTGGTCTCAATAATTCTATGTCATTAGCGATTCAAATTGACAGACGTTTGCGTGAGCGGAAAGGTATGCGTGGAATAATGTTGCCTTGTGAACCTGCTTCTGAATCCATGCAGTGTGGAGTGGTTTCTGGGGCACAGCGTCATGAATTTCGAAAGCGCAATGGGTTATGTTTCTACTGTGGTGATGCCTCTCATGCTATTTCAGTCTGCCCTAAGCGGGGAAGACGTTTTGCACGCTCAGTTGTCTTGGGTAGTGTTCAGACTAAGTTTTTATTAACTGTTACCCTGATATGCTCTCTGTCCTCATTTTCTGCTCAGGCTTTTGTTGATTCTGGAGCAGCTATTAACCTGATGGATTTTGATTTTGCTAAACGTTGTGGGTTTCCCTTGATACCCCTACGGAAGTCTATTCCCTACTGGAGATCGATTCTACCCTTTGGCTGAGAATAAACCTCAGTTCTCTACTCAGGTGATAATGAGGGTAGAACCTGATCATCAGGAGAGTTGCAAATTTTTGGTTCTGTATAATCTGCATGACATTATCGTACTGGGTTTCCCTTGGTTACAGTCTCATAATCCTGTTTTGGATTGGAAATCTGTGTCTGTTACCAGTTGGGGCTGCCAATGTGTTAATACCAACACTCCTGTTTTTTCTGCCTCCCCCAGGCTCAGGATGTTCCTGACTTTTTGATTGATTTTTCTAATGTGTTTAGCGAAAGTAAATCTGCATCCTTACCTCCCCATAGGAGCTATGACTGCGCTATTGAATTAGTGCCTGGTAGCAAATTCCCTAAAGGTCGCCTTTTTAACTTGTCTGTACCTGAACATGACGCTATGCGGTCTTATATCAAGGAGTCATTGGAGAAGGGTCATATCAGACCATCCTCTTCACCCTTGGGTGCCGGTTTTTTCTTTGTGGCCAAAAAGGATGGTTCATTAAGGCCGTGAATTGATTATCGTCTCTTGAACAATATTACTGTGAAATATCAATATCCGTTACCCTTGATCTCTGATCTGTTTTCCAGGGTGAAAAACGCTACTTGGTTTACCAAGCTTGACCTCAGGGGGGCATATAACCTTATTCGCATTAAGCACGGGGATGAATGGAAGACGGCATTTAATACCCCTGAAGGGCATTTTGAGTACCTTGTGATGCCCTTTGTGCTCACAAATGCTCCTTCTGTCTTCCAGTCCTTCATGAATGACATTTTCAGGGATTTTGTGGATAAATTTCTGATTGTTTATTTGGATGATATCTTAATTTTTTCCAATGACTGGGACTCTCATGTAAAACATGTTCGGACTGTGTTCCAGATTTTGAGAGAGAATGCTCTGTATGTGAAGGGATCAAAGTGTCTTTTTGGCGTTCAGAGGATCTCATTTCTGGGATTCATTTTGTCCCCATCTGTTATTGAAATGGACCCGGTCAAAGTTCAGGCCATCTGTGATTGGGTCCAACCTACTTCATTAAAAGCTCTTCAAAGATTCTTGGGTTTTGCCAATTTTTATCGTAAATTTATTGGTAATTTCTCTGTTATTGTTAAACCATTAACTGATTTGACCAAGAAGGGTTCTGATGTGGTGAATTGGCCTCCTGAGGCAGTCTCTGCATTTCAGGAACTTAAGCAGAGATTCACTTCTGCTCCTGTTCTACGGCAGCCTGATGTTTCTCTACCATTTCAGGTGGAGGTGGATGCCTCTGAAATTGGGGCAGGTGCCGTTTTGTCCCAAAGAGATCCAGAGACCTCTAAGAGTAACCCTTGTGCCTTTTTCTCTCGAAAATTTTCTCCCACTGAACGTAATTATGACGTGGGTAATCGGGAGTTATTGGCCATGAAGTGGGCTTTTGAAGAGTAGAGACATTGGCTGGAGGGAGCCAAACATCAGGTGGTGGTCCTTACGGACCTTAAGAATCTAGTTTATCTGGAATCTGCCAAGCGACTTAATCCTAGACAGGCCAGATGGGCCTTGTTTTTCACACGTTTTAATTTTGTGGTTTCATTTCTTCCTGGCACTAAAAATGTTAAGGCGGATGCCCTCTCGAGGAGTTTCCTGGCGGACTCTCCTGAGTTATCTGATCCCTCTGTTATTTTGAAAGAGAGTGTAGTTCTTTCCGCCATCTCGCCCAATTTGAGACTGGCTCTGGAGGGGTGTCAGGAGGATAAGCCCGAGCGCTGCCCTGTTGGGAAATTGTTTGTCCCGGACCAGTGGAAAAGAGTGTAATGTCTGAGATTCATTGTTCCGCGTTGGCCGGTCATCCCGGAATTTTTGGTACCAGAGACTTGGTTAGTCGGTCCTTTTGGTGGTCTACCTTGTCTCGTGATGTCAGGGAGTTTGTGCAGTCCTGGGGGACTTGCTCTCGCTCCAAGCCTTGCTCTCGTTCTAGTGGTTTGTTGATGCCATTACCTGTGCCCAAGAGACCATGGACCCATATCTCTATGGATTTCATTTCCGACCTCCCTGTTTCTCAGAGAATGACCGTCATCTGGGTGATTTGCGATAGGTTTTCCAAGATGATACATCTTGTGCCATTACCTAAGTTGCCTTCCTCCTCTGAATTGGTGCCTTTGTTCCTTCAGCACGTGGTTCGTTTACACGGCATTCCTGAGAACATTGTGTCTGACAGAGGAGTCCAGTTTGTTTCCAGATTTTGGAGGACCTTTTGTTCTAAAATTGGTGTTCAATTGTCTTTCTCCTCGGCGTTTCATCCTCAGACCAATGGTCAAACTGAGAGAACAAAACCAGACATTGGATACTTATCTAAGATGCTTTGTGTCTGCTGATCAGGATGACTGGGTCTCTTTTTTGGCTTTGGCTGAGTTTGCTCTTAATAATAGGGCTAGCTCTGCCACTTTGATGTCTCCATTTTTCTGTAATTCTGGGTTTCACCCTCGATTTTCTTCTGGACAGACGGAGGCTTCCGTTTGCCCGGGTGTTGACTCTGTTGTGGAGCGTATGCAACAGATTTGGGACCAGGTAGTGGAGAGGTTGTCCCTCTCTCAGGAGAGGGCCCAGCGGTTTGCTAACCGGCATAGGTCTGATGGTCCTCGGTTTAAAGTGGGGGACTTGGTCTGGTTGTCCTCAAGAAATATTCCTATGAGAGTGGCATCTCCTAAATTTAAGCCTAGGTTCATTGGACCTTATAAGATCATGGAGATTCTTAACCCTGTTTCTTTTCGTTTGCTTCTTCCAGGGACATTTAAGATCCATAACGTGTTCCACAAGTCCTTGTTGAAGAGGTTTGTTGAGCCAGTGGTTCCTACTACTGTGCCTCCTGACCCTGTTTTGGTTGAGGGCAATCTTGAGTATGTGGTTGAGAAAATATTGAATTCTCGTTGTTCTAGACGGAAACTCCAGTATTTGGTTAAATGGAGAGGTTATGGTCAGGAAGACAATTCTTGGGTGTTTGCTTCGGACATCCATGCTAGGAGACTCATCCGTGCGTATCATAGAACTCATCCTGACCGACCTGGTTGCTCAAATGAGGGTTCGGTGACCCCTCCTCAAGGGGGGGGTACTGTTGTGAATAGGTTGGAAATGAGTTCTGAGCAGAAGCTCCCTCTGGTGGTTACAAACGGTACTGGACTGTCCAGTGAAGATTGTGAGGATTGGGAACCAGGTGTTACTGACTGGTCTTATATAAGGGAGTCACCTTCCCATCAGGGTTGCCGGTGATCAATTGTTCTGGTCTCAATCCTTGATTCCTGTTTCCTTGGTAGCCTGCTGTGTCGTGTCTGAATCTCCTGCTAACAGATAAGACATTTTCTTCTTTTTGTTTTTGTGCTTGATTTTTGCAATTTGTCCTGCACTTCTGTGGGGGCCTTCAGGGTCCCCTCTGGGGCTTTTGCCTCTCAGTTCAGTTCAGCCACTGATGTTTGTACATTTGCTTTTGCCAGTTTTTTCAGTGGCTGCTGTTTTGTTTTTGGTTACACCAGAGAACTAATTTAGGTGGTGGAGGTCGTGTGATCTCAGGTGTTTTTGAAATTAGTAGTGTTGGTGCTTTTCAGGGTTTTTTGGGATTGCAGTAAGTGCCCTTCCTATCCTTTTCTATTTAGTAAGTTTGGGCCCCAACGTTTGCTCATACTATTTTCTGTCTGTGTCAGTATTTCTTCTTGTCTAACCGCCATTACATGTTTGGGGGCTTTCTATGTTCTTTGGGGATCTGCTCCGGGGCAGATAGCTTTCCGCTTTCTATCTTTAGGTGTAGTTAGTTTCTCAGGCTGTGACGAGGCGTCTAGGACCAACGTAGGAACGCTCCACAGCTGCCTCTAGTTGTGGTGGTTAGTCAGGGTACTGCAATCTCATAGTTTCCAACTGCTCTGGTGTATTTCCTTTTTTGCCTGCTCTCCTCAGCTACCAAATCATAACAGGGCCCATTATATATGGAGCTTTATATAGGCCCATCATACACTGGAGCATCATCCATGGGGCTCATCATATACTGGAGCATCATATGGGGCCCATTATATATGCCTCTAGACTTCGGAGTGAGCAGACGTGTCTGTCTGCTCTCTGCAAGTCAGAGGATATAACAAGGCGCCGTGCTACTGGCAGCCCATTACAGCAGCAGCTACTCTTTTGTTTCTTTTGTCTCTGTATGTTGTCTGTTCTTTTGGACATTCTTTTGGACTTTCTACTGGCTTTGGTACCTTTATGGACTCCTAATTTGCAACCGCGGATTGATGGATGGTTTATACTCTGTGGATCGCACTGTTCCTGTATGACGGACCATTGTGGGAAGGTGGAAACCATTCACCCATACAACCAACTGCCTCTGGACACGCAGCGCTGGATCAACACCTGGATCTGCCACTACTACGTACATTCCCCTACAGGTACATGCAACTCCTAAATGGATACCAGTAATGCGACACACCCATGGACATGAATCTTATGCAACCACTACCAGCTACAGTTCCACAATACACACAGCTTCAACCTTGTTGGTTACTGATGCAGCCATCCGTGTACAGAGGAGAACACTGGAAACAGTCAGATATGGCGCGGACTGGAGCAAAGGACAGGGACACTGATGTGCTGGTTGCTTCTAAGTCTGTCACTAAACATGTTGTGTATTCAAGGGATCGACTTCTGGAGCTGAGCAGGATGAAGGCTACTACAGCTGCGGACATACTACTTATTCCCCGTGAAGTGTTGAGACCTTTCAGAGGCTGCAGAGCAGGAAAAAAGGTGAAGTCCAGGAGAAGAAGGTTTAAACCTGCAGTCCCATCCATTATCATGGGTAATGTACGCTCGCTGGGAAATAAGACGGATGAACTTCTAGCTCTGTGTAAAACCCAGATGGAGTTCAAGGAATGCAGTCTCATGTGCTTCACAGAAACCTGGTTACATGGGGATGTTCCTGATTCAAGTGTTTTGATTCCAGGGTTTCACATGGTCCGGGCTGATAGAGACAAAGCTAAGTCTGGTAAGAAGAAGGGTGGTGGGGTGATATTATACATTAATAACAGATGGTGCAATCAGCGTCATATTACTGTTAAGGAAATTCACTGCAGTCAAAACATTGAACTCTTAGCAGTTGGCCTCAGGCCCTACTATTTACCTAGAGAATTTTCCATTTGCATTACAGTAGTCCTGTATATCCCTCCATCCGCAAACCAAGAGGCGGCTGGGGAAGTATTGTCAGGGGTGTTAGACCGCATTCAGACAAAGCACCCTAACTCGTTAACTGTAATCTCTGGGGACTTTAACAGAGCCATGATCTCAAAGGCTCTTGCAAAGTTCTATCAATATGTAAAATGTGCCACAAGAGACAGCAGTATATTGGATCTCCTCTATGCGAATGTTAAAGACGCCTATTCATCGTCTGCATTACCCCCTCTGGGGAAATCAGACCACAACCTCATACTATTGTCTCCATCATACCAACCTGTTGTCAGTAAACAGCCAGCCACAATAAAATTAATTAGGAAGTGGACTTCAGCGGCAGAAGAGGCTCTACGAGACTATTTTGACCTCACAGACTGGGAGGTGATATGCGACAGGGGAGAGCATGATGATGTAAATGATATTGTCGGGCGAGTAACGGATTATATAAATTTTTGTACTGACACTGTTTTACCAGCTAAAAAGATTCGATGTTATGCAAATAACAAGCCTTGGATTACAAAAGAATTGAAACACTAAACAAGAAAAAACTGACATTTAAAATGAAGGATACTAAGAAACTGAAATTGATACAAAGGGACTTAAAGGGGAAAATTAAGAATGCCCGTGAGGCGTTCCGAATTAAATTAGAAAATAAATTGTCACAGAACAAGTCCATGGAGGTGTGGTCGGGCATGAAACAGCTAACTGGGTTTAAGGCAAAGTCGGAGCATGGGGAAGTGGATCTGCCCTGGGCTAATGAAATGAATGAGTTTTTCAACAGATTCACCAACACAAGCACAGTGTCTTCAGAAATGGGGGTTGGATCTGGGAAAAGATCTGCAGCATTGACATTGGGGGATAAGCTGCCTGCTTTCACTGTCTCCCAAAGCGACGTGAGAAAACAGTTTAGCAGACTTGTTATTGGCAAAGCAGCTGGGCCTGATGGCCTCAGCCCACGTGTCCTCAGAGCATGTGCAAACCAACTGTGTACTGTCTTCCAGCACCTCTTTAACTGGAGCCTTCAATCACAGGGGGTACGAGAACTGTGGAAGACCACCTGCCTGGTGCTAGTTCCTAAGACCACTTTTCCAACTTCCCTACAAGACTATTGTCCAGTGGCCTTAACATCGCATGCTATGAAGTCCTTGGAGAGAATAATACTCGCCTACTTGTGCTCGAGGGTGAGGGCCTACACTGACCCCTGCAGTTTGCGTACCAGCAGAGATTGGGGGTGGATGATGCTGTAGCGTCTCTGCTACATACAATGCATTTGTTCTTGGACAATGATGGAACTGCAGTGCGCGCCATGTTCTTTGACTTCTCTAGTGCTTTCAATACCCTACAGCCGCTCTTACTACGTAATAAGTTGACTGATATGGCGGTAGATGAGGGGATGGTGAACTGGATAAGTGACTACCTGACAGACAGGCCGCAGTTTGTAAGGATGGGGAGGTGGTATCTGGCAGTGTACGGAGCAGTGTTGGAGCCCCTCAGGGTACAGTGCTGTCACCCTTCCTCTTCTCATTGTATACAGCTGACTTTCAGTATAAATCTGATTTTTGTCACCTCCAAAAATTCTCAGATGACTCCGTGATTGTAGGGGGCATTGTGAGGGGCCGGGGGGAGGAGGAATATAGAAGGGTGGTTTCTGACTTTGTGGATTGGTGTCAGACTAACTGTCTAGAACTAAATGTAAAGAAAACCAAGGAGATGGTGGTGAGTTATAGAAGGAAAAAGGAGGATTACTTACCGATCACCATTGCTGGCCAGGAGGTTGAGATTGTTGAGAGCTACAAATATTTGGGGGTTCACCTTGACAGTAAACTCGATTGGAGGTGTCATACAGAAAAGGTTTACAAGAAGGGAGTGAGCAGACTGTACTTTCTGCGGAAGCTCAGGTCAATCAATGTGCGCAGTAAAATGCTGGAGATGTTCTACCAGTCCGTTGTAGCAAACGCCATCTTTTTTGCTATCATTTGCTGGGGCAGTAGTGTGCAAGTAGCTGACACTAATAAGCTCAACAAACTTATCAAGAAGGCAAGTGCAGCTGTTGGCCTCCATCTTGACTCTTTTGAGGAGGTATTGGAGGATAGAATTCAGAAGAAGTGTAGGGCTATAATGAACAATAATACACACCCCCTATACGAGCTGTTCTTGAAGCAGAAGAGCACATTCAGCAGCCGTCTAATCCTATTAAGGTGCAAGAAGGAGAAATTCAGGAAATCGTTTGTACCTACTGCTATGGGGATGTGTTATGTTTTGGTAGCTGAGGAGAGCAGGCAAAAACGGCAATACACCAGAGAGCTTGGAATCTACTGGATTGCAGTACCCTGACTAACCACCACAACTAAAGGCAGCCGTGGAGCGTTCCTACGTTGGTCCTAGATGCCTCGTCACAGCCTGAGAGGCTAACTACACCTAAAGATAGAAAGAGGAAAGCTATCTGCCCCGGAGCAGATCCCCAAAGAACATAGGAAGCCCCCAAACATGTAATGGCGGTTAGACAAGAGGAAATACAGACACAGACAGAAAATAGTATGAGCAAACGCTGGGGCCCAATCTGCCTAGACAGAAAAGGATAGAAAGGATACTTACTGCAATCCAAAAAAACCCTAAAAAAAGCCAACGCTACTAATTGCAAAAACACCTGAGATCACACGACCACTACCTCCTAAATTAGTTCTCTGGTGTAACAAAACTAAGCCGCAGCCACTGAAAAAACTGGAAAAGGCAAATGAACAAACAACAATGGCTCCAGAGGAACCGAGAGGAGCCCAAGCCCCCCGGGGAGGTGAATCTGGCCAACCTCACAGAAATGCAGAGAAATATGCAAATGGCAAGCACAAAAACAAAAAAAAAAGAAAATATCTTATCTGAGAGCAGGAGAAGAGGCAAGACTCAGCAAGCTTCCAAGTGAACCAGGAAACAACGTTGAGACAAGAACAATTGATCACCGGCAACCATGATGGGGGGAAACCTCCCTTATATCCAGCCAGTCTGTGATTCCTGATTGCCAATCCTCATTGAATATAAAAATAAAAAAAAAAAAAAAAAACCTGTTTGGGAGAGAAGAATAGACAAATCGCGGCGCCCTAAGTGCGTAAAAACAATATAGTCTTTAGAGTGTGCACAATTTTATGCACTCACCTGATAGAAGACTAATATGGCTTTAGATTATGTATCCTCAAAAATCCTTCTGGGATACTTTTCAATAGACAGGGCTTGCAGCTTGCCTCGGGTGGATTCAAGTGAAAGAGCCAGATTCAGGCTCACACAGGATGAGTAAATCAAGAAAGGCACATCCAGCCCATGAATGGCAGCGCTTCCCAGGACTCACATCCAAAGATGATATTTCATATTTTTTTATTTAATAAGTTAAAATGGAGGAGATACAACGCGTTTCGGATACAGTATATATCCTTCATCAGGTATCATAAAAACACAGTACAAATCCTAATAATATAAAATTCAGTAACACTTATATATAGTGGCAAACCTTTTATCCCAGTTTCAGACACTTGATTTAGGGAGTGGACCAAGTTCAGGAGCACACCCACCAACTTTGACAGCATAGATGCAAGAAGAAAAAAAAAAAAAAAAAACATTCAAACTCTCTCTATGATATCATTCAATCCATTTGGATATAATGTTCCCAGACGATATATCCAAAACGTTTCTTTCCGGTTTAAAAGAGCATTCCTATTTGCAACACCAGAGGGTATCTGTTCCACTGGAGTTACTTTTATGTTGAAAATTTTGTTATGTTTAATTAGCAGATGCCTTGAGAGACTATGTTTTAAAAACCCATTTTTTGCTCTATTTCTGTGACCATTAATGCGGGACCGAAGTGTCTGCACAGTGCGTCCCACATATTGCAAACCGCAACTGCATGTGATGACATATACAACATAATCACTGCTACAGCTGAGTCTTTGTGAAATCTCAAAGACCTCACCAGTATTGTTACATTTGATAGTTTTAGCCCCATGATCTAGGATCCCACAGGTACAACATTTTTTGGAGGTGCATTTAAAAACTCCGGTTCCTTGAAAAACACCACTTGAAATTTGATCCGTACCTTTTTTATTGTTTTTTCCTTTTGAATCCAATTGTTTTTTTAATTTACTGGGGGCCACCAAGTTTTTCAAAGTTTTCCCCCTTCTATATGTAATCCCTGGTTTATCAGGGAGATGTTTTCCCAAAACAGGGTCACACTTCAAGATATACCAATATTTTGAAAGCACAGTTCTTATGACTTTATTTCCCCTATTGAATGTTGTCACAAAATTCAATTTCCAGCGATCATCACTTTTTTCTTTACCAAAGTCAAATTATCCCCCTTCCTATTTTTTCCTTTTAAACATTGAAATCCTCATTGAATGGCTCAGTACTGTTTGTAACCACCAGAGGGAGCTTCTGCTCAGAATTCATTTCTAAAACATTCACAACAGTACCCCCCCTTGAGGAGGGGTCACCGAACCCTCATTTGTGCAACCAGGTCGGTCAGGATGAGCTCTGTGATACGCACGGATCAGTCTCCTAGCATGGATGTCCGAAGCAAACACCCAAGTATTGTCCTCCTGACCATAACCTCTCCACTTAACCTGTAGCGCCGTCCCCGCCGACGTCCCTGCCCTCTGCCAGGCAGGGACGCTGTTCCCCTGCAACAGCGTCCTCTGCCAGGCAGGGACGTCGCCCCCCTTACCCACGCTCAGCGTCCTCTTTCCCTCCTGCTGGGGCCGCGCGCTCCTTCTCTGCTTCTGGACTTAGGGCGCGCGCCCGTGCGCTCCCCCGCTCTTAAAGGGGCCGCACACATTTTTCAAAAAGGTCCCCGGCCAATGCCGGAGGACTCCACCCTATATAAAGTACTTCCTCCTTAATGGAGGTGCCCGAGCAATGTTGTTGTTGCACTGTTTTACTCTGCTTCAGCCCTCAGGTGCCGTTTCCAGTTACCTGCCTGTTTCCTGCCCGTTTGCTGTCTGCTACCTGTCCGCAAGCCTACTTGGAGGTTCGACCGTCACATATGGTGACCATCAGCTATTCCAGAGACTCTCGCCTGCTCACTTGGGAGCGCTCATCTGCCATCTGACTGCAGCCCTACCCGGAGGTTCGGACGTCACATGCGGTGACCCTCAGCTATTCCAGAGACTCTCGCCTGCTCACTTGGGGGCGCTCATCTGCCATCTGACTGCAGCCCTACCCGGAGGTTCGGACGTCACATGCGGTGACCTCGGCTATTCCAGAGACTCTCGCCTGCTCACTTGGGAGCATTCATCTGCCACCTTCCTGCTAGCCTACCGGGAGGCTCCACCATCTCAGGTCGTATATACCTGCCTGTCTTTCCAGAGACTGTCCCGGTCACTTGCCGTGACTCCCTGCCTACCTATCCAGAGACTGCCCCGGTCACTTGCCGTGACTCCCTGCCTACTTATCCAGAGACTGCCCCGGTCACTTGCCGTGACTCCCTGCCTACTTATCCAGAGACTGCCCCGGTCACTTGCCGTGACTCCCTGCCTATTTATCCAGAGACTGCCCGGTCACTTGCCGTGACTTCCTGTCCGTTTATCCAGAGACTGCCCCGGTCACCTGCCGTGACTACCTGTCCGTATATCAGAGACTGCCCCGCTCACTTGCCGTGACCCCTTCCCGTCTGTCCAGAGACTGTCCCTGTCACTTGCCGTGACTTCCTATCCGTCTCCCCGGGCGCCACCCGCTCCTTTACAAGGAAAGCCTTCTTGTATAATAAAGCTCAGAGGTTCCACCTACCAGACCCGTTACATAACCAAATACTGGAGTTTCCATCTAGAAAAACGAGAATCCAATATTTTCTCAACCACATACTCCAGATTGCCCTCAACCAAAACAGGGTCAGGGGGCGCCGCCATAGGAACCACTGGCTCGACAAACCTCTTCAATAAGGACTTGTGGAACACGTTATGGATCTTAAATGTCCCTGGAAGAAGTAAACGAAAGGAAACAGGATTAAGAATCTCCATGATCTTATAAGGTCCAATGTACCTAGGCTTAAACTTAGGAGATGCAACTCTCATAGGGATATTTTTTGAGGACAACCAGACCAAGTCCCACACTTTAAACCGAGGACCATCAGTCCTATGCCGGTTGGCAAACCGCTGGGCCTTCTCCTGAGAGAGGGACAACCTCTCCACTACCTGGTCCCAAATCTGCTTCATACGCTCCACAACAGAGTCAACACCCGGACAGACAGAAGCCTCCGTCTGTCCCGAAGAAAATCGAGGGTGAAACCCAAAATTGCAGAAAAATGGAGACATCAAAGTGGCAGAGCTTGCCCTATTATTAAGAGCAAACTCAGCCAAAGGCAAAAAAGAGACCCAGTCATCTTGATCAGCAGACACAAAGCATCTTAGATAAGTCTCCAATGTCTGGTTTGTTCTCTCAGTTTGTCCATTGGTCTGAGGATGAAAAGAAGAGGAGAAAGACAATTGAACACCAAGTTTAGAACAAAAAGTCCTCCAAAATCTGGAAACAAACTGGACTCCTCTGTCAGACACAATGTTCTCAGGAATTCCGTGTAACCGAACCACGTGCTGAAGGAACAAAGGCACCAATTCAGAGGAGGAAGGCAACTTAGGTAATGGCACAAGATGTATCATCTTGGAAAACTTATCACAAATCACCCAGATAACGGTCATTCTCTGAGAAACAGGGAGGTCGGAAATAAAATCCATAGAGATATGGGTCCATGGTCTCTTGGGCACAGGCAATGGCATCAACAAACCACTAGAGCGAGAGCAAGGCTTGGAGCGAGAGCAAGTCCCACAGGACTGCACAAACTCCCTGACGTCACGAGACAAAGTAGGCCACCAAAAGGACCGATTCACCAAGTCTCTGGTACCAAAAATTCCGGGATGACCGGCCAACGCGTAACAATGAATCTCAGACATCACACTCTTCTTCCACTGGTCTGGGACAAACAATTTCCCAACAGGGCAGCGCTCAGGTTTATCCTCCTGACACCCCTCCAGAGCCAGTCTCAAATTGGGCGAGATGGCGGAAAGAACTACACCCTCTTTCAAAATAACAGCAGGATCAGATAACTCAGGAGAGTCAGCAAGGAAACTCCTCGAGAGGGCATCCACCTTAACATTCTTAGTGCCAGGAAGAAAGGAAACCACAAAATTAAAATGTGTGAAAAACAAGGCCCACCTGGCCTGTCTAGGATTACGTTGATTGGCTGATTCCAGATAAACCAGATTCTTATGGTCCGTGAGGACCACCACCTGATGTCTGGCTCCCTCCAGCCAATGTCTCCACTCTTCAAAAGCCCACTTCATGGCCAATAACTCCCGATTACCCACGTCATAATTACGTTCAGTTGGAGAAAATTTTCGAGAGAAAAAAGCACAAGGGTTACTTTTACAGGTCTCAGGATCTCTTTGGGACAAAACGGCAACTGCCCCAATTTCAGAGGCATCAACCTCCACCTGAAATGGCAGAGAAACATCAGGCTGCCGTAGAACAGGAGCAGAAGTGAATCTCTGTTTAAGTTCCTGAAACGCAGAGACTGCCTCAGGAGGCCAATTCATCACATCAGAACCCTTTTTGGTCAAATCAGTCAATGGTTTAACAATAACAGAGAAATTACCAATAAATTTACGATAAAAATTGGCAAAACCCAAGAATCTCTGAAGAGCCTTTAATGAAGTAGGTTGGACCCAATCACAGATGGCCTGAACCTTGACCGGGTCCATTTCAATAACAGATGGAGACAAAATGAATCCTAGAAATGAGATCCTTTGTACGCCAAAAAGACACTTTGATCCCTTCACATACAGAGCATTCTCTCTCAAAATCTGGAACACAGTCCGAACATGTTTCACATGAGAGTCCCAGTCATTGGAAAAAATCAAGATATCATCCAAATAAACAATCAGAAATGTATCCACAAAATCCCTGAAAATGTCATCCATGAAGGACTGGAAGACGGAAGGAGCATTAGTGAGCCCAAAGGGCATCACTAGGTACTCAAAATGCCCTTCTGGGGTATTAAACGCCGTCTTCCATTCATCCCCGTGCTTAATGCGAATAAGGTTATACGCCCCCTTGAGGTCAAGCTTGGTAAACCAAGTAGCACTTTTCACCCTGGAAAACAGGTCAGAAATCAAGGGTAACGGATATTGATATTTCACAGTGATATTGTTCAAGAGACGATAATCAATACACGGCCTTAATGAACCATCCTTTTGGCCACAAAGAAAAAACCGGCACCCAAGGGTGAAGAGGATGGTCTGAAATGACCCTTCTCCAATGACTCCTTGATATAAGACCGCATAGCGTCATGTTCAGGTACAGACAAGTTAAAAAGGCGACCTTTAGGGAATTTACTACCAGGCACTAATTCAATAGGGCAGTCATAGCTCCTATGGGGGGGCAAGGATGCAGATTTACTTTCGCTAAACACATCAGAAAAATCAGTCAAAAAGTCAGGAACATCCTGAGCCTGGGGAGGCAGAAAAAACAGGAGTGTTGGCATTAACACATTGGCAGCCCCAACTGGTTACAGACACAGATTTCCAATCCAAAACAGGATTATGAGACTGCAACCAAGGGAAACCTAGTACAATAATGTCATGCAGATTATACAGCACCAAAAATTTGAAACTCTCCTGATGATCAGGTTCAACCCTCATTATCACCTGAGTAGAGAACTGGGGTTTATTCTCAGCCAAAGGGGTAGAATCAATCCCCAGTAGGGGAATTGACTTCCGTAGGGGTATCAAGGGAAACCCACAATGTTTAGCAAAATCAAAATCCATCAGGTTAATAGCTGCTCCCGAATCAACAAAAGCCTGAGCAGAAAATGTGGACAGGGAGCAAATCAGGGTAACAGTCAACAGAAATTTAGTCTGAACACTACCCAAGACAACTGAGCGTGCAAAACGTCTTCCCCGCTTAGGGCAGACTGAAATAGCATGAGAGGCATCACCACAGTAGAAACATAACCCATTGCGTTTTCGAAACTCATGACGCTGTACCCAGAAGCCACTCTATCACACCGCATGGGTTCAGAAGCTGATTCACAAGGCAACACCATTCCACGCATACCTCTACGCTCACGCAAACGTCTGTCAATTTGAATCGCCAATGACATAGAATCATTGAGACCAGAGGGAGCAGGGAAACCCACCATAACATCTTTTACATTCTCTGACAGACCCTTCCGAAAAAGGGCTGCCAAAGCATCATCTTACAATAACCCCAGAGACAGAAAAAATGCATCAACATTACTCAAAACAGGGTCCCCAGGTGTCAGGGAAAAAGCCCAATCCCGAGGATCGCCGCGCAGGAGAGAGATGACAATTTGAACCTGCTGTGCTGCGTTCCCTGAGGACTTAGGTTTTAAGGCAAAAAACAACTTACAGTTATTTTTGAAATTCAGAAATTTAGCTCGATCCCCCAAAAACAAATCTGGCATGGGGATCCTAGGTTCCACAACCGGCAACCCTGCAAGATAGGTAGCAATACTCCGAACTTCAGTGGCAAGCTGATCCACACGGCCAGACAACTGTGCAAACTCCATTGAGAGAAAAAAAAAATTCCTCCTCAGCACCCAGAGAAAAAGAGGGAAAAAATGCAACAAACAGAAAAAAAAAAAATTCTGACAACTCCCTTTTTTTTTTTTTTTTTCCTTTTTACTATTTTTCCCTTCTGTGAGTACCATATAATTTTCAGTTAGGCCGGTGATACTGTTATGTTTTGGTAGCTGAGGAGAGCAGGCAAAAATGGCAATACACCAGAGAGGTTGGAATCTACTGGATTGCAGTACCCTGACTAACCACCACAACTAAAGGCAGCCGTGTAGCGTTCCTACGTTGGTCCTAGACGTCTCGTCACAGCCTGAGAGGCTAACTACACCTAAAGATAGAAAGAGGAAAGCTATCTGCCTCGGAGCAGATCCCCAAAGAACATAGGAAGCCCCCAAACATGTAATGGCGGTTAGACAAGAGGAAATACAGACACAGACAGAAAATAGTATGAGCAAACCCTGGGCCCAATCTGCCTAGACAGAAAAGGATAGGAAGGATACTTACTGCAATCCAAAAAAACCCTAAAAAAAGCCAACGCTACTAATTGCAAAAACACCTGAGATCACACGACCTCTACCACCTAAATTAGTTCTCTGGTGTAACAAAACTAAGCTGCAGCCACTGAAAAAACTGGAAAAGGCAAATGAACAAACAACAGTGGCTCCAGAGGAACCGAGAGACGCCCAAGCCCCCCGGGGAGGGGAACCTGGCCAACCTCACAGAAATGCAGAGAAATATGCAAATGGAAAGCACAAAAACAAAAAACAGAAAATATCTTATCTGAGATCAGGAGAAGAGGCATGACTCAGCAAGCTTCCAAGTGAACCAGGAAACAACGTTGAGACAAGAACAATTGATCACCAGCAACCATGATGGGGGGAACCTCCCTTATATCCAGCCAGTCTGTGATTCCTGATTGCCAATCCTCATTGAATGGTTCAGTACTGTTTGTAACCACCAGAGGGAGCTTCTGCTCAGAATTCATTTCTAAAACATTCACAACAGGGATGTATAATAATTTCTTAACCCCTTCACCCCCAAGGGTGGTTTGCACGTTAATGACCGGGCCAATTTTTACAATTCTGACCACTGTCTCTTTATGAGGTTATAACTCTGGAACGCTTAAACGGATCTTCGCGATTCTGAGATTGTTTCCTCGTGACATATTGTACTTCACGTTAGTGGTAAAATTTCTTCGATATACCTTGCGTTTATTTTTGAAAATAAACGCAAATATGGCGAAAATTTTGAAAATTTTTTCCCTTAAAACAGAGAAATATGTCACACAAAATAGTTAAGAAATAACATTTCCCACATGTCTACTTTACATCAGCACAATTTTGGAACCAAAATTTTTTTTTGTTAGGAAATTATAAGGGTTAAAAGTTGACCAGTGATTTCTCATTTTTACAACAAAATTTACAAAGCCATTTTTTTAGGGACCACCTCACATTTGAAGTCACTTTGACGGGTCTATATAACAGAAAATACCCAAAAGTGACACCATTCTAAAAACTGCACCCCTCAAGGTACTCAAAACCACATTCAAGAAGTTTAATAACCCTTCAGGTGCTTCACAGGAGCTGAAGCAACATGGAAGGAAAAAATTAATATTTAACTTTTTAGCCACAAAAATGATCTTTTACAAACTTTTTTTTATTTTCACAAGAGTAAAAGGAGAAAATGGGCAGATAAAGTTGTTGTGCAATTTCTCCTGAGTACGCCAATACCCCATATGTGGGGGAAAACCACTGTTTGGGCACACGGCTGAGCTCGTAAGGGAAGGAGCGCCGTTTGACTTTTTCAAACTAAAATTGGCTGGAGTTGAGATTGGACGCCATGTCGTGTTTGGAGAGCCCCTGATACGCCTAAACAGTGGAAACCCCCACAAGTGACACCATTTTGGAAACTAGACCCCCTAAGGAACTTATCTAGATCTATTGTGAGCACTTTGAACCTCAAAGTGTTTCACAAAAGCTTATAATGCCTGGGTGTGAAAAAAAACAAAAACAATTTTCCACAAAAATGATTTTTTAGTCCCAAATTTTTGATTTTTCCCAAGGAAATTGGACCCAAAAGTTGTTGTCCAATTTGTCCTGAGTACGCTGATACCCATATGTGGGGGGGGGAAACTGTTTGGGCGCACGGCAGGGCTTGGAAAGGAAGCAGTAACGTTTTGGAATGCAAACATTGATGGGGGTCATATTCCGTTTGTAGTGCCCCAGATGAGCCTAAACAGTGGAAACCCCCA
>JARQOD010000006.1:179553235-179603548 GCA_033576555.1 Oophaga sylvatica
CCCCTTCTTGGTCAAAATGTTTGGTCCCCATAAAATAATAAAGCTATACTCACTTACTATGCCAGCGCCATAGGCACTCCGTCTCCTGGGGGCTTGTGTGCAGTTGTTGTGCACACCGGAGCACAATCAGCGTCACTGTCCCTGCCTCCTGTCAAATTGAGCAGGAAGAGGGAAGTCTGAAACCAGCTGCAGCCCGGACGTCCTCTTTATATTCGAATTGTACGAAGGCGTAAAACAGTGACGCAGCGCTGATTTGGCACTGGCACTCACAACAACCGCACGCGAGCCCCGGAAGGAGGCGTGCCAACACCGTGGGAACGGCATGGCATGGGAGTATAGGCTTTATTTTTTATGGAGGCAACCGGGGGAGTATGAGCAGAAGTTGTCCAAGTAACGGAGGCTTCTTTAAGTGCATCTTCCCTCCTGCTTGTTTTCCATCTATCTCTGCCCTTTTCTTCTTTGATTGACAGCTCAGGTTTTATAGAGCCAGGGAAGGGAGGAGAATGGAAACCAAGCAGTTGGGAAGGTGTACTTAAATAACTGACCCACTGTGAAGCACCAAGCACCTGTACTTGGTTTGAACAGTCATTATGTGCTGTATGTGAAACAGCTGTTTTCTTGCAACATTAAAAGATTGTGTAAGGAGCTTTTATAGGGACTGTCAGTGCAGAACGACTGTTCAAAACAAGCACAGGCGCTCGGTGCAACATTTCAGGGCCAATCATTTATATACAACTCCCCATCTGCTTGATTTCCCTCTATATCCACCCTTCTCGGATTCTATAAAGCCAGAGCTGTCAATCAAATAAGGCGTGGAAATAGAGGGAAAACAAGCAGGTGGGAATGTCACGCTGTTACTGCATACAGGAGGTCTGGGGTCTATGCTGACCCTAAGCTGGGGACCTGACTAATCCCTCTACCTGGAGGTACTGTTGATGGTACAGAGGTCCAGGCCGCCAGCGTAATCCCTACCTCCTGAGGATCCCTGAACCTCAGTGATCTAGTCCTGAGAAGGACCCTGATCACAACACAGGGGACTGGAAGGTATATGCCTAGACACAGTAATAGACGAACGAGACAGTACAAGGGGTAAACTAAATCCACCTTGCATACAAAAGTCATACCACAGAAAATAGAGGGACACCAACGGGTACGGAGATAAATGATAAAGCGAGGAGGGGAAAAAAGACCACACCAGGTACTCTTCACTTTCAGACTTCACAATACCACGATCCGCTCTGCTGGTCTGCATGAATGCTTTCACCGACACATTCCTAGCAGACTGGCAGGTTTTTGAAGGAATCCAATTACAACAACATTAATTGCAGCTGGGCGAGGCTGGTCTTGTCTAACACAGAGAGAGGGAGAATTAACTCCCTCACTGCCGAAAAACACCCAGCACCAGAAACTCAGCTGTGAGAAGTCAGGGTGTGCAATCGCGACGATCTACGTAGCGACATACCCGTGACAGTACCCCCCCTTCTACGAGGGGCCTCCGGACCCTCAGGGCCGGGTTTATCTGGGTGAGTAGTGTGGAAGGCCCGAACTAATCGGTCTGCGTTAATATCTGAGGCAGAAACCCACGTCCTCTCCTCAGGACCATACCCCCTCCAATGAACCAGGTACTGAAGGGACCGGCGATTCAGACGTTAATCGATGACTCTCGACACCTGGAACTCCAAGTTACCATTGACCACCACAGGAGGAGGAGGTAAAGGTGAAGGTATCACCGGCGCCACTACCTCTTAAGCAACGATCTGTGGAACACATTATGAATTTTAAATGTAGGAGGGAGGTCAAGACGGAATGCAACCGGATTAATTATAGAACTGATCTTGTATGGCCCGATGAACCTGGGACCCAGTTTCCAGGAGGGAACCTTAAGTTTTATATTTTTGGTAGACAACCATACCAGATCGTTCACACTTAGGTCCGGACCAGACACTCTCCTCCTATCAGCCATACGTTTGTATCGGTTCCCCATAGTACTCAGATTATTCAGCACTCCTCTCCACACTGAAGCAAGTGACGACGAAAATCGTTCCTCCTCAGGAACCCCAGAAGAGCCCCCCCTATTGAAAGTACAAAACTGGGGGTGAAAACCATATGCCCCAAAAAACGGGGACTTACCAGTGGACTCGCTCCGCCCTATTATTTAGAGCAAACTCCGCCAGAGCAAGAAAGAAGCCCAGTCCTCCTGGTTCTCTGGCACAAAACACCGGAGATATGTCTCCAAGCTCTGGTTCAGACGCTCTGTCTGACCATTGGTCTGCGGATGAAAAGCCGATGAAAATGACAACTGCATCCCCGCCGTGTACAAAATGCTTTCCAGAATTTGGACACAAACTGAGACCCCCGATCCGACACCACATCGGAGGGTACCCCGTGAAGCCTTAACAATCTCCCCAATGAAACACCTGCGCAAGAGTTTTAGCATTAGGAAGAGCGGGAAGAGCGATAAAATGTGCCATCTTGCTGAACCTGTCCACTACAACGAGTATGACTGTTTTACCCGAAGATGGCGGGAGGTCCGTAATGAAGTCCATAGACAGATGAGTCCACGGACGCTCCGGGATCTTCAAAGGTAAGAGGGTCCCAGACGGACGGGTATGTGGGGTCTTAGAACGCGCACAAACCTCGCAGGACGCGACAAAAGTTACACCTCCCTATGTAAGTTAGGCCACCAAAACCGGCGCGAGAGGAGATCCTCAGTTGCTTTACTCCCTGGGTGTCCTGCCAAAGCTGAATTATGGTGTGCCTCGATCACCTTTTGTCGCAACTGATTTGGAACAAACAGTCCTCCTGGAGGTCCTACAGGGGCGTCCCCCTGAGCCTCCAATACCCCTCCTCAAGCTCAGAGCATACTGCCGACACCACCACCCCTCCTGAAGGATCGGAACCAGGTCATCCGACTTCCCGGCCCCAGGGAAACAGCGAGATAAGGCATCCGCCTTAACATTTTTTGACCCAGGACGATATGTGACGACAAAATTAAACCTGGTAAAAAACGACCACCTAGCTTGTCTGGGATTCAGACGTTTAGCGGACTCTAAATACAGCAGGTTTCTTGTGATCGGTAATGACGGTGACCGGGTGGACTGCCCCCTCCAAAAAATGCCGCCACTCCTCAAAAGCTAACTTAATGGCCAAGAGTTCCCTATTGCGACATCATAATTCCTCTCAGCGGACGAATTTACTCCAAATACCCTGTGAAAACATCACAAAACATTACCAGACCCCAAACAGAGGGTAATAAAACTTTCTCTCCTTACCTATGAATTGTTCCAATATTTATGCTCATCCCTCTGCCATAATGACTATTCTGCTTCACGTCACTTGTCTTACCTATTGCATTTTTTCTGTGTTTTTGTGTATAAATATGTGATTCTTCAGATTTGTATTAGTTCAGCCTGATGAAGAGACCTGAGTAGTCTCGAAAGCTTGCAATTTGTTACCATCTTTTCAGTTAGCCATTAAAAGGTATCAACCACTGAGGACTCTCAACTCTAAATATTTTTCTCAGCGGACGACAATTTTTTAGAGAAGAAGGCGCACGGATGTCATTTACCAGGGGACGAACCTTGTGACAATACTGCTCCCACCCCTACCTCGGAAGCGTCCACCTCTACAATGAACGGCTGTGACGCATCAGGTTGAATAAGTATGGGTGCCGAAGCAAAACATCTTTTCAAGGAGGAAAATGCTTGACAAGCCTTGTCAGACCACCTAGAAAAATCCGTCCCTTTTTTAGTCATGTCTGTGAGAGGTTTAACTATGGACAAAAAATTACGAATGAATTTCCGGTAGTAGTTAGCAAACCCCAGGAAACGTTGTAATGCCTTAAGATCCTCTGGCAGATCCCACTCAAGAACTGCCCGCACTTTCCCAGGGTCCATACGAAAACGGATGCTGACACCAGGAATCCTAAAAACTGAAGTTCTGTACGGCGAACACACACTTCTCCCATTTGGCGTACAGTTTATTATCCCGCAAGATCTGTAACACCTGCCTAACATGCTCCTGATGAGACACAAGATCCGGCGAGTAAATTAAGATGTCATCCAGATATATGACAACAAACTGTCCCACTAGGTGGCGGAAGATGTCATTAACAAAATGTTGAAACACCGCCGGGGCATTACTCAGACCAAATGGCATGACAAGGTTCTCATAATGCCCCTCCGGAGTGTTAAACGCCGTCTTCCACTCATCCCCCTCCTTCATCCTAATCAGATTGTACGCCCCCCTGAGATCCAACTTAGAGAACCATTTGGCGCCCACGATCTGATTGAAGAGATCGGGAATAAGTGGGAGCGGATACGGATCTCGGACCGTAATCCGATTAAGCTCACGGAAATCCAGGCAAGGGCGTAGGCCTCCATCTTTTTTCTTCACAAAGAAGAACCCCGCGGCCACCGGGGAAGATGAAGGTCTAATATGCCCTTTAGCCAGACTCTCTGAAATATAATCCTTCATGGCCTGTCTCTCAGGACCAGAAAGGTTATACAACCTAGATTTCGGTAACTTGGCCCCACGGAGCAAGTTAACAGAACAGTCATACTCGCGATGAGGAGGTAGTTCTTGACACCCTTTCTCCGAGAATACATCCTCAAAGTCCACCAGAAATGGAGGTAAGGTCCTAGGAGCGACCGCACCAATGACCGTATTCATGCAGTTTTTTATTACAGAATTCACTCCATTGGCTTATCTCTCTGGATTGCCAATTAATAACCGGGTTATGCTTAGTTAACCAAGGAAGGCCAGCACTATAGGAGTGGGAAGACCCTCCAACACATAACACGACAACAGTTCTTTATGTAACGCCCCCACTTGAAGATCTATGTTATGCACTGCTTGCAAAAAACTACCCTGACCGAGAGGTCTGGCGTCGATCGGGAATATGGGACGGGTTTAGCCAACACACTCAAACGCATACCTTGAACCCGGGCAAAGCGAGCATCCACCAGATTAGC
This sequence comes from Oophaga sylvatica, assembly GCA_033576555.1. Taxonomy (NCBI): domain Eukaryota; kingdom Metazoa; phylum Chordata; class Amphibia; order Anura; family Dendrobatidae; genus Oophaga; species Oophaga sylvatica. Next base: position 179,558,209 of record JARQOD010000006.1, read on the forward strand.
CCCGGCCCCACCCTATCCAGAAGAACAGATATCCTCTCAGTTCTCACACCCACCACCACCTCCGCCGGTACGAGAAACAGACGAACTTAGGGACGAAATACTACTCCCAAGATTGCCGTCCACCACACAATCTGGGATCAATAGTTTTCCGGCGACTTCTCACTCTGCAAAGGACGGGATGGACACCCCCAATAAAATGTCCCTTTTTCCCACAGAAGAAACAACTTTTCCTGTTTTGTGGCGTCCCACCGATCCCCTCCCCCGGAATGATGTCCCTCCTAATTGCATAGGCTCCTCTGGGACTGACCAGGGGAACCTCCATATAAGGGACCCTTGAGGAAGATGGAGTCATCACAGGGGGCGAAGTTACCCCGCACCTCTCCCAAAGCCGTCTGTCAATACGAAATAGCAAGGGCCATAGCGGCTTCCAGTGACGTGGGAGGGTCATACTGTGCCAGCACATCCTTTAATTTGTCAGATAAACCTTGACAAAACTGGCTCCTAAAGAGCCGGGTCATTCCATGGGTGTCCGTGGCCCACCTACGGAACTCCGAACAGAATTCCTCCGCCGGACGATCTCCCTGCTGGATCCTACGTAGCTTAGATTCAGCAAGGGAGACCCGATCCGGGTCATCATACACAAGGACCCAGAGCTGCAAAAAACCTATCCACTGACTGGAGAGCTGGGGAGCCCGGGGGGAGAGAGAACGCCCAGGATTGGGGGTCTCCTTGTAGGAGCGAGATGACAATCCCCACCCTTTGTTCTTCACTCCCAGATGACCGAGGTCGCAGCCGAAAGTACAATTTACATGCCTCCCGGAAAGCAAAAAACTTGTCCCGCCCCCCAGTGAACCTGTCAGGGAGAGCTACTTTAGGTTCTGGTCCGGCTTGCTCCAGGGGGTACAAAACCTTGGACTTAACGTCCGCCAGCTCCATGGACAAACTCTGCCACTGTCGAGCTAGACTGACTACTGGATCCATGGTGGCTGGAGAAAATCTTTAGTGGTCGGTGAAAATGTCACGCTGTTACTGCATACAGGAGGTCTGGGATCTATGCTGACCCTAAGCTGGGTACCTGACTAATCCCTCTACCTGGAGGTACTGTTGATGGTACAGAGGTCCAGGCCGCCAGCGTAATCCCTACCTCCTGAGGATCCCTGAACCTCAGTGATCTAGTCCTGAGAAGGACCCTGATCACAACACAGGGGACTGGAAGGTATATGCCTAGACACAGTAATAGACGAACGAGACAGTACAAGGGGTAAACTAAAATCCACCTTGCATACAAAAGTCATACCACAGAAAACAGAGGGGACACCAACGGGTACGGAGATAAATGATAAAGCGAGGAGGGGAAAAAAGACCACACCAGGTACTCTTCACTTTCAGACTTCACAATACCACGATCCGCTCTGCTGGTCTGCATGAATGCTTTCACCGACACATTCCTAGCAGACTGGCAGTTTTTGAAGGAATCCAATTACAACAACATTAATTGCAGCTGGGCGAGGCTGGTCTTGTCTAACACAGAGAGAGGGAGAATTAACTCCCTCACTGCCGAAAAACACCCAGCACCAGAAACTCAGCTGTGAGAAGTCAGGGTGTGCAATCGCGACGATCTACGTAGCGACACACCCGTGACAGCGAAGGTGTATAAGCGAGGGTTCGACAAACCTGAGCAGGCGGGGGCGGGTGGCGGCGCTGACACCGCTCTCCTCCGCTAACGGGCGCGGGGGTGCCCGCCCAACGGCGAGTGGGCCCCCCCGCCTGCTCAGGGCCCCGACAAACACGGGCGCCAGGCATGATTTTCTAGGCGCCACTGGCGACCTGGCGCCCGGGTTTGTCGGGGCCCTGAGCAGGCGGGGGGGCCCACTCGCCGTTGGGCGGGCACCCCGGCGCCCGTTAGTGGAGGAGAGCGGTGTCAGCGCCGCCACCCGCCCCCGCCTGCTCAGGGCCCCGGCAGCAGCTGGCACAATACTTACCTCTCCCGTGCCTCCGCTGCCGCAGCTCCGGGCTCCAGGGGGCGCCGGCGCCTCCTCTCACAGCAGCGCCGCTGAATGACGTCATCATTCAGTGGCCGGCTGTGGCAGAGAGCGCGGACGCCGGCAGGTGAGATGTGATGTGTATGTGTGTGTGTGTCTGTCTGTGTGCATCAGTGTGTGTGTATGTGAGAGAGTGCTTGTGTGCTGCATGTGTGATGGTGGTGGGGGGAGGGCAGTGATGATGGGGAGGCATTGATGATAATGGGGAGGCATTGATGATGATGGGGAGAGATTGATGATAATGGGGAGGCATTGATGATAATGGGGAGGCATTGATGATAATGGGGAGGCATTGATGATGATGGGGAGGCATTGATGATGATGGGGAGGCATTGATGATAATGGGGAAGCATTGATGATAATGGGAGGCATTGATGATAATGGGGAGGCATTGATGATAATGGGGAGGCATTGATGATAATGGGGAGGCATTGATGATGATGGGGAGGCATTGATGATAATGGGGAGGCATTGATGATGATGGGGAGGCATTGATGATAATGGGGAGGCATTGATGATAATGGGGAAGCATTGATGATGGGGAGGCATTGATGATGATGGGGAGACATTGATGATAATGGGGTGACATTGATGATAATGGGGAGGCATTGATGATAATGGGGAGGGCATTGATGATAATGGGGAGGCATTGATGATGATGGGGAGGCATTGATGATAATGGGGAGACATTGATGATAATGGGGAGGCATTGATGATAATGGGGAGGCATTGATGATAATGGGGAGATAATGATGGGGAGGCATTGATGATGATGGGCAGGCATTGATGATAATGGGGAGGCATTGATGATGATAGGGAGGAATTGATGATGATGGGAGGCGATGATGATGGGGAGGCGATGATGATGATGGGGAGGCGATGATGATGATGGGGAGGCGATGATGATGATGGGGGGGCGATGATGATGATGATGATGGGGAGGCGATGATGATGATGGGGAGAAATTGATGATGATGGGGAGGCGATGATGATGATGGGGAGGTGATGATATGATGAGGAGGCGATGATGATGATGGGCAGGCATTGATGATGATGGGGAGAAAATGATGATGATGGGGAGGCAATGATGATGATGGGGAGGCAATGATGATGATGGGGAGGCAATGATGATGAAATGAAAAAAAAATTCTGGCTCCTAAATTTTTTGGCTGGCTCCTAGATTCTGAACAACTTTGTCGACCCTGGTATAAGCGATTGGCTCTGCCACAAAGCACTGAGCGGCGGGACTTCGTTTGAACAGTCATTGTGTGCAAAGGACTGTAGCAGCTCAGGGTCGCTGCAGTATTTAACTGTTTTATGGCTGCAGCGTGTGAACGCAACCTCACCTGCGCTCCTTTGGCCTATTAAATGATATTTAGTTTAACAATTTGTAAATCAGAAAAATTACATGTGAAATAAAGGAACTGTTTACACTAGACTGTGAACTGAGTGATCACAGCAATTACAGAAGAGCTTGATCTCTGTATTATAGTACTAATCCGCTATATTGCCCCCTTATACTGTATGAGCACCCGATTATAAAGACGTATTTTAAATTGATGCAAAGTCTCCATGAAAAAGTTACTGCTTTTATACCTTTTTATTGTGCAAACCCTCAAATGCAGCGAAATGCAATTTACAGAGCAACAACCAGCATACACCTTGGGGTCAGCTTAAGAAGCGGTTATCAGGTCCATTATAAAAAGGTGGGGACCCCTCAAGGTTTAGTCCACTATGTTCTCCAAATACATATTCCTAGCAGACTAGCATTAGACAACGTATTAGAAATGTACCCTTGTATATAAGTTTCTGTGAGGCAATTGGTACCCCGGTGACTTTCTCCACAGTCATTGCCAGGTCCTTCAGAACGGGTTCCTGATGCTCCTCTTCAGCCACAATCTGCAATTTGTGCTTTTCACTTCCTGGAAAAAAAATGTAATTATTTGCAGCCATAAAGAACAGTATTTTTTGGCTAGAATTGTAGTACATTAATGGAATAAGGACATGTTCACACCAATAGAAAAACTGAGCAGGATCTACACCAAATTGTGCAGCTCTTGTTCAGCATCGTGTGGCTGTTTCCAAAAATCGTTTCCACAATGCTAGTACTATAATACACAATGGAATTTATAGCCAGAAAGCCCAGGCAGGGTGTTCCCCGTGTGCACATACCCGACGGTCATTTGTTTCCAGCAATCTTCATTAGCATTTGGCTAGTAGTGTCTATAAGGCTGGCAATACACATCGGGGAGCTGTCGGCAGAACGATGCTTCGCAGACAGTCATCTCAGCTGACTCTACAACCAAGAGCGCTTGCTCATCTAAGCACCTGTGTTCTCTATGATAAAGCTTCCGACTATCACATCGGTCAGTGTCTCTCTCAGGGAGACCATTGAGAATGGCAGTTCAAAATCGGCCATGCGCGATCGACATCGCTCATGCCCATCAGTAGGCCGGTGCCTCCATACACAATAGACCACAGGCTGAACAAGTCGAGATCGGTGGGTTGGGCTGATATTAGTCTAACGTATACGGGGGCCTTAAGTCTTTCATCTAGCTAGCAACTCTGCAGATTTTGATACAATGGCTCCTAACCCTCTCTTACTCTCAAAGTTGGGGCGCATTCACACGACAGTGCTATCTCTGTTCTTTACAGATAGACTATAATAAATACAACTTCTATGAGGCTGTTCACATGTCCCTGTATTTTTGCAGACTGAATGGTCCACACCAAAACACGGAGACGTGACTGATTTTGATCCAAGTTATAGTTTAAACTAGCTAAATGCAAGTCTATGGATCAGTGACAAAAAGGACAGCGCTCAGATGCCATCAGCGTGCTACTCAATTGTCATGTTTGTTTTGATAGGAGAAAGTTGAGAAAATTTCTTATATGCAAAAAAAACAACAATGAAACTGACACACTGAACAAACTGCTAAAAATATGATGTATAACATTGATGAAAATCAGTAATTTTTTGAGTACATGAAAAATCAGTCAGAATGAGGCCTTAGCGTCAGGTGAGATGAATATAATTTCTGTCAGTAAGCTGCATGCACAGCACAATGGTCAATGTACTGTTACCTTCAGATTTTGTTTTAGTCTTTGCCTGATGAAGAGACCTGAGTAGTCTCGAAAGCTTGCAATTTGTTACCATCTTTTCAGTTAGCCATTAAAAGGTATCAACCACTGAGGACTCTCAACTCTAAATATTTTTCTTCATAGGAAAAACACTGTTTGTAACGCATGTTACCATCATTGTAACATAAGTTTCTATATTATGTTGTAACGTAAGCTACCATGGAATGACCCTGCTGCACATCTACAGCCTGAACGGGAAAAGGGTACAGGTCAGACTGAAACGTTATGTTAACAGGATTTTTTAAATAAATTATATCACCAGATTTTGAGTGTTGTGGTTATTCTCTAAACTGCACACTGACACTGTTAAGTGACAAAATGTCAAATGATGGCCAGAAATTTGAGCGCTGACATCACAGCACTGGCACCGATCTGGGAGGTATAATGTCTGTAAGGCACTATAATAGCGCTCCACGAACAAACAAAATAGAGTAACTATTTTACGTGGGCATGCCAGCAGTTAAGAAGGGACTGGCCAACTCTTGGACAGACATCAGACATTTTTCTCATCTTAGACAACTGCTACAAACACGTCCCAACATCTGTCACACTGGTGTGTGTTGGCTCAGGAGCCCTGATCTCTGCTGTCAAACATGGACAGCTACATGTAAAAAGGTTTCCAGGCTCTAGACAAATTTCTGCCGTCATCCATGTGACTCATATTGCAGAATTGTAGCAGTAAAGGCCCCGTCACACATAACGAGATCGCTAGCGAGGTCGTTGGTTAGGTGTCAAATACAGCGATGCACACTGCGCAGCGGGAGCGCAACGACCCAGGAATGGTCCAGGAAGCTTTGTAACGATCAGCGATCTCACAGCAGGGGCCTGATCGTTGCTACCTGTCATACATAACGAGATCGCTAGCGAGATCGTTGATACGTCACGGGTTTTGTGACGCAATAACGATTTCACTAGCGATCTCGTTACGTCTGACAGGTAGCAATGATCAGGCCCCTGCTGTGAGATCGCTGATCGTTACAAAGCTTCCTGGACCATTCCTGGGTCTTTGCGCTCCCGCTGCGCAGTGTGAATCACTGTATTTGACACCTAACCAACGACCTCGTTAGCGATTCAGAACTGAGACATGTAGGCTGCATAAATTGGACTTTTCTGCGCCCCTCGTCCCCGATTGGTGGTCGCTACAGCGTTCTCATTTCCCGCCGTACATAAAGAAAGCAACAGAATAGCGATTCCATCCTTTGTTTCTGACCTCGTGCTGGATTGCAGATCTTAGCAGAATTCTCCGGGCTGTGTGGAGTCACAGCCGAAGAACACTACAATCCACAAACCAGAGCGCTTGTCAGGAACAAAGCCCAGATGAATGGATACAGAGTCACAGCCGAAGAACGCTGCTACGATCCGAAACCAGAACGCAAACAGGAACATAGGGACGGAACTGCTACAACGTGGTTTTATTTTAACCCCTTCATGACCCAGCCTATTTTGACCTTAAAGACCTTGCCATTTTTTGCAATTCTGACCAGTGTCCCTTTATGAAGTAATAACTCAGGAACGCTTCAAAGGATCCTAGCGATTCTGAGATTGCTTTTTCGTGACATATTGGGCTTCATGTTAGTGGTAAATTTAGGTCGATAATTTTTGCGTTTATTTGTGAAAAAAAAAGGAAATTTGTCGAAAATTTTGAAAATTTCGCAATTTTCAAATTTTAATTCTGTTAAACCAGAGTTATGTGACACAAAATAGTTAATAAATAACATTTCCTACATGTCTACTTTACATCTGCACAATTTTGGAAACAAATTTTTTTTTTGTTAGGAAGTTATAAGGGTTAAAAGTTGACCAGCGATTTCTCATTTTTACAGCAAAATTTACAAAACCATTTTTTTTAGGGACCACCTCACATTTGAAGTCACTTTGAGGGGTCTATATGGCAGAAAATACCCAAAAGTGACACCATTCTAAAAACTGCACCCCTCAAGCTACTCAAAACCACAATCAAGAAGATTATTAACCCTTCAGGTGCTTCACAGGAACTAAAGCAACGTGGAAGGAAAAAATGGACATTTTAATTTTTCCAACAAAAATTTTATTTTAGCATCAATTTTTTCATTTTTTCATGGGCAACAGGATAAAATGGATCCTAGTTGGGCAATTTCTCCTGATTACATCGATACCTCATATGTGGTCATAAACCACTGTTTGGGCGCACGGCAGGGCTCAGAAGGGAAGGAGCGCCATTTGACTTTTTGAATGGAAAATATGCTGGAATATTTAGCGGTTGCCATGTCGCATTTGGAGAGCCCCTGTGTGCCTAAACATTGGAACTCCCCCAAAAGTGACCCCATTTTGGAAACTAGACCCCCCAAGGAACTTATCTAGATGCATAGTGAGCACTTTGAACCCCCAGGTGCTTCACAAATTGATCCGTAAAAAAAAAGTACTTTTTTTTCACAAAAATTTTCTTTTAGCCTCAGTTTTTTCATTTTCACATGGGCAACAGGATAAAATGGATCCTAAAATTTGTTGGGCAGTTTATCCTGAGTACACAGATACCTCATGTGTGGTCATAAACCACTGTTTGGGCGCACGGCAGGGCCCAGAAGGGAAGGAGCACCATTTGACTTTTTGAATGGAAAATTAGCTCCAATCATTAGCGGACACCATGAAGCGTTTGGAGAGCCCCTGTGTGCCTAAACAGTGAAAAAACCCCACATATGACACCATTTTGGAAACTAGACCTCTTATGGAACTTAGCTAGATGTGTTGTGAGCAATCTGAACCCCCCCAAGTGCTTCACAGAAGTTTATAACGCAGAGCAGTGAAAATAAAAAAATCTTTTTTTTCCTCAAAATTTATTTTTTTTAGCCCGCTATTTTTTATTTTCACAAGGGTAACAGGAGAAATTGGACCACAAAAGTTGTTGTGCAATTTGTCCTGAGTACACCAATACCCCATATGTGGGGGGGGAACCACTGTTTTGGCGCATGGGAGAGCTCAGGAGGGAAGGAGCGCCATTTTGGAATGCAGACTTGATGGAATGTTCTGTGGGCGTCATGTTGCATTTGCAGAGCCCATGATATGCCTAAACAGTAGAAACCCCGCACAAGTGACCCATTTTGGAAACTAGACCCCCCAAGGAGCTTATCTAGATGTGTAGTGAGCACTTTGAACGCCCAAGTGCTTCACAGAAGTTTATAACGCAGAGCCGTGAAAATAAAAAATATTATTTTTTTTTCTCAAAAATGATTTTTTTAGCCCCCTATTTTTTATTTTCACAATGGTTACAGGAGAAATTGGACCCCAAAAGTTGTTGTCCAGTTTGTCCTGAGTACGCTGGTACCCCATATTTGGGGGTTAACCACTGTTTGGGCACACGTCACGGCTCGGAAGGGCTGTAGTGACGCTTTAAAATGCCGACTTGATGCAATGGTCTGCGGGCATCTTGTTACGTTTGCAGAGCCCCTGATGTGCCTAAACAGTAGAAACCCCCCACAAGTGACCCCATTTTGGAAACTAGACCCCCATGGAACTTATCCAGATGTGTGGTGAGCACCTTGAACCCCCACGTGCTTCACAGAAGTTTATAATGCAGAGACGTGAAAATAAAAAATATTTTTTTTCCTCAAAAACTGATTTTTTTTAACCCGCAATTTTTTATTTTCACAAGGGTAACAGGAGAAATTAGACCCCAAAAGTTGTTGTCCAATTTCTCCTGAGTACGCTGATATCCCATATGTGGGAGAAAACTACTGTTTGGGCACACGTCGGGGCTCGGAAGGAAAGTAGTGACGTTTTGAAATGCCGACTTGATGGAATGGTCTGCAGGCATCATGTTAAGTTTGCAGAGCCCATGATGTGCCTAAACAGTAGAAACTCCCCCCAAGTGACCCCATTTTGAAAACTAGATCCCCCAAGGAACTCCTCTAGATGTGTGGTGAGCACTTTGAATCTCCAAGTTCTTCACAGAAGTTTATAACGCAGAGCTGTGAAAAAAAAAAAAATCATTTTTTTTTCCACAAAAATAATTTTTTTAGTCCCCAATTATTTTTTCCCAAGGGTAACAGTAGAAATTAGACCCCCAAAGTTGTTGTGCAATTTTTCCAGAGTACGCTGATAACCCATATGTGGGGGTAAACCACTGTTAGGGCACACGTCGGGGCTCGGAATAAAGGGAGCACTGTTTGACTTTTTGAACGCAAAATTTGCAGGAATCAATGGTGGCGCCATGTCATGTATGGACACTCCCTGATGTGCCTAAATAGTGGAAACCCCTCAATTCTAAATCCAACCCTAACCCCAACACACCTCTAACCCCAACCCTAACCCCTACACACCCCTAACCCTAATCCCAACTCTAAGCATAACCCTAACCACAAGCCTAACCCTAATCCCAACCCTAACCCCAAAACACCCCTAACACTTATCCTAACTCTATCCCTAAACACAAACCTAATCCTAATCCCAACCCTAACCCTAATTCCAACCCGAGAGGCACTGTTACACTTAGTGATCGCACCAGCGATCACGACAACACGACCTGGCGAGATCGTTGGTGCGATCGCTATATGGTCGCTAGTTAGCTTCCAAACACAAAGATCTCATCAGAGATCAGCGATCTGTATAACGACCTCTGCGGTCGTTGGGAAAACCTAGCCCCGCCTGCGCCGCTGGTAAAGTGGTTCATAAAGGGTGTCACACTCAGCGATTCAGGCTCACCAGCGGGACACCAACGACCAAAAAACATCATAAAATCGCTAACGTTCTAGCGATCTCGCTTAGTGTGACAGTACCTTAACCCTAATTCTAACCCTAAGGCTGGGTTCATATTGCGTTTTACCAGCCCGTTCAACACATAGCGTTGACGGGCTGGTAACGGTATAGCACAAAGCGATCGCATTATTCTATACCCGCTAGCGCAGATGAATCAGCAGATGATTCATCTGCGCTAGCGGTGACTGAGTCCAGACGCTGCAGGCCGTCGCGAACGCATGCGTCGCGATGCGCCCGCAAATGGGGGTGAATGGCAGCGTTAACGGAATGCGTTACACCGCGTTATACCGCGGTGTAACGCAGTCCGTCTAACGGACTGCCATAACGCAATATGAACACAGCCTTATAATCGTAACCCTAACCCTAATAAGAAAAAAATATATATATATATTTTTTTTTATTTTATTTGTCCCTACCTATGGGGTGATAAATGAGGCATTCATTTACTTTTTTTATTTTGATCACTGTGAGAGTTTATCACAGTGATCAAAATAAATTTCTGGACACTGGAGGGCGCACTGCACATGCGCCGGCCGGCGGAGGGCAGCGGAGGCAAGGAGGAGGGGGAGCAGTAAGTGATGGCGGTGACTGTTCGCCGCCATTTATCGTGGGGGGGCGATCGCCGCCGTGACTCGGTGTGGTGGGGGGTAGTCGGTTCTCGGTCTCCAGCCATGGCAGATGCTATTGCAGCATCGGCCATGGCTGGTTTGTAATATTTCAACAAGTTTCATTGGTGAAATATTACTGATTGCTCCGACTGGCTGTTTCACTTTTAACAGCCAATCAGAGCGATCGTAGCCACGTGGGGGTTAACCCCCCTGAGGTTAAGCACAAATGGTCTTGTGCCTGCGGGTCGGGTGACCTTTCAGTGACCCCGGTCACCCGACCCGCAGGAGCGCGATCCTTTCATGACACAGGGTATGCGTCATAGGTCGGATTGGCACAGACTTTCATGAAGCATACACTGTCACAGGTCGGGAAGGGGTTAGACCTGCCGCCCAATCAGAACGCAGTAGCGTCCACCAATCGGAGATGATTGGTGACACAGTACAGCCCCTTTCAAGGTGTGGATCGTTGAAATAGCTGCTGTGTGAAAGCGTCCCAACGACATCGTTACTTAGATCGCTGGGGTGGCCGAAATCGTTGGGAAGTTCTGCATGTTGGACAGCTCCCCAACGATCACGATACGGCACTCCAGAGATCTCAAAATCGTGACATAATAACAATCTCGCTAGCGATCTCGTTATGTGTGACGGGGCCTTAAGTAATGCACACACTGTCATGATCATCCTGAGAAGCAGATAAGAATCTACTTATAGTGACTGCAATTCCATAGATTGCATACCTACGGTTTTGTGACCATACACTTGCATTGGGAATAAAGGGATTGAGAATGTGAGCATTGCACAGAGTCACAATTCAGCAATCTGCAGTCACATTGATTTACTGCAGAAATCTGCTCTTAAGTAGCATGATCCAAGGTCGGTCCATGATGGCACAAGTGACCCTCAACACAATTGTGGGGTGCGGATGTGCTACATGGCAGCTGGGGACTTTATCACATACGGCTATACAAAAGTATTCTAGAAAATTGTGCCAGTGATCACACAATTGCAAGTTCAAGTCCCCTTGGGGGCTATGTAAAAAAAAAATAAATAAATTAAATTTCAAATCACCCCCTTTTTCCTTAACTGCCTCCCCTAAAAAAATGAAGATAAACATATACAATATTGTTGTGTCTATAACTATGTAAATTTTAAAAATGTTAATTATCCTGTAAACGGCAAGAGGGGAAAAAAAACAATATAATTGATTTTTTTTTAGTCTCCCAAAAAGATAGCGAAATTTACAACAGTCCAAATTTTTTTAAAATAAAAGAAAAACACGTCACTCCTTATTGTTATGTGGTGCTCAGATAAGGGATGCCAGTCCCAATATCATAAAAGATAATAAATCCGGCACTCAAAGTTATGAAAAAATTATAGAAATTTATTCTTGGTACCATCCACAAAATGTAACATTTCGGTCAATGCTCTGACCTTCTTCAGACAGATTGTGCAGAGGGTATGGTGTAATACATATAAAGTCCAATATTGTGTGGCTTCAAAGCGCTAGTAGAATATGCAATAAGGTTCAACGCCATACTGCACAGTAATTGAACCTTATTGCATATTCTACTAGCGCTTTGAAACCACACAATATTGGACTTTATATGTATTACACCATACCCTCTGCACAATCTGTCTGAAGAAGGTCAGAGCATTGACCGAAACGTTACATTTTGTGGATGGTACTAAGAATAAATTTCTATAATTTTTTCATAACTTTGAGTGCCAGATTTATTATCTTTTTTTTCAAATTATTTTAAAAGCATAAAAACCCTACATTGCCATAACCATACTGAGCTGGAATAATGTTGCCATGTAATTTTTATTACCTGTCAAAGAACATCAGGAAAACAAAATCCAAAAAACAATGGCAAAAATAAGGTTTCTTCTACCATTTCATCCCAGTTGTGATTTATTTCCCACTTTGCCATAGTTTGTATTGAGTCACTCACAACTACAACTTGTCCCACAGCAGTCTAGACGCACGGCGGTCTGGGGGCGCGGAAGTCAGGGCACAGCGGTCTGGGGACGCGGAGGTCAGGGCACAGCGGTCTGGGGACGCGGAGGTCAGGGCACAGCGGTCTGGGGCGCGGAGGTCAGGGCACAGCGGTCTGGGGGCGCGGAGGTCAGGGCACAGCGGTCTGGGGGCGCGGAGGTCAGGGCACAGCGGTCTGGGGGCGCGGAGGTCAGAGCACTGCGGTCTGGGGGCGCGGAGATAAGGGCGCGGAGGTCAAAGCGCGGCGGTCTGGGGGCGCGCAGGTCAGGGCACAGCGGTCTGGGCACGCGGAGGTCAGGGCACAGCGTTCTGGGCACGCGGCAGTCGGGGCTCGGCAGTCTGGGTGCGTGGAGGTCAGGGCACAGCGGTCTGGGGGCGTGGAGGTCTGGGCACGGCGGTCTGGGGGCGCGGAGGTCAGGGCACGGCGGTCTGGGGGCGCGGAGGTCAGGGCACGGCGGTCTGGGGGCGCGGAGGTCAGGGCACGGCGGTCTGGGGGCGCGGAGGTCAGGGCGCTGCGGTCTGGGGGCGCGGAGGTCAGAGCGCTGCGGTCTGGGGGCGCGGAGGTCAAAGCGCGGCGGTCTGGGGGCGCGCAGGTCAGGGCACAGCGGTCTGGGCACAGCGTTCTGGGCACGCGGCAGTCGGGGCTCGGCAGTCTGGGTGCGTGGAGGTCAGGGCACAGCGGTCTGGGGGCGTGGAGGTCTGGGCACGGCGGTCTGGGGGCGCGGAGGTCAGGGTACGGCGGTCTGGGCACGCGGCAGTCGGGGCTCAGCAGTCTGGGGGAGCGGAGGTCAGGGCACAGCGGTGTGGGAGTGCGGCCATCAGAGCACACAGCATGGCTTTTGGTATCAAGCAAATACTAGGAAACAGTGTTAGAAATGAGGGTCACACGAGGCTGGGGTTCGCGTCCCATACTATTGGGGTACACATAACCGCAGCCTGCATTGCCCGGCTTGTTTCTCGGAAGCATTTGGTTTGCACCCAGCTTGTTGGGTGCCATTGATGGGGTAATATTCTAGGTCTGGATGTGACATAAAATAGACGGAGGCTTTCCCAGCCTAGGGTTAGGGCGCCACCACTCCAGGCTCACTCCAGCAAGGCAGGCGGGAACATGCGACCCCTAGGAGCCCGTGGGTGGCAGTGGCTATCGTTAGTGGCAGGTCACTAGCCCACACTGGCCTGAGACTTTACAACCCAGCCTAACACGTGACCTGGCCAGCACTCGAGTCTTTACTACAATGTCTGCTGGGAGCCTGACATGACGAGCTGCTAGCCCTCTGCATTTCCTAGGTGCACCATGCTGCCCGAGCGGCGCCACTGCCGGCACACGACGTCCTGCCGCCGGCTCCCTGCACACACCGCCCGCTCCGCGGAACTGACATTATTACCATGTGTGATGGTGACAGCCAAGCCGTTGTCAGAGGCCATGTCCGCCACTGCACAGCACTGTGTCCGTCACTGAAATCTATGCAGATGCTTGCAGTCACGCTTACTTCCTATGCCGGGCAACGCAACTTCCGGCTTTGCCTTCTCCAGGGGTCATTGAAGCGCCTAGGCGGCCATGTTTGATGAGGGCGGTTCCCATAATGGAACAGACAACGCGCAGGAAAATAAGAGTTACCACGAATATTATCTATTTTACTTATGGAACTGAAAACATGGGTTAGCATGGAAAGAGACGTGACAACAAAAGACACGTGACTACATACCTCCCAACTGAAGAAGGGAAGGGGGCATGGGCGTACCCAGGATCAAAACTAGGGGGGGGCAAGCCATGGTCGTTCAGGTTGTAAATTTTTTGTTCTAATTACATGTCTGATACTAATAGAGTAAAGTAGCACCTGTATGTGTCACCAGCCAGCCCCAGCAGCTGTATACGTCACCAGCCAGCCCCAGCAGCTGTATTCGTCACCAACCTCAGCCCAGTATATACATCACCAGCCCAGCCCCTGTATACATCACCAGCCAGCCCCAGCAGCTGTATACGTCACCAACCTCAGCCCAGGCCCCAGTATATACATCACCAGCCCAGCACCTGTATACGTCACCAGCACCTGTATATGTCACCAGCCAGCCCCAGCAGCTGTATTCATCACCAACCTCAGCCCAGGCCCCAGTATATACATCACCAGCCCAGCCCCTGTATACGTCACCAGCCAGCCCCAGCAGCTGTATACGTCACCAACCTCAGCCCAGGCCCCAGTATATACATCACCAGCCCAGCACCTGTATACGTCACCAGCCCCAACACCTGTATATGTCACCAGCCAGCCCCAGCAGCTGTATTCATCACCAACCTCAGCCCAGGCCCCAGTATATACATCACCAGCCCAGCACCTGTATACGTCACCAGCCCCAGCCCAGCACCTGTATACGTCACCACCCCCAGCACCTGTATATGTCACCAGCCAGCCCCAGCAGCTGTATACGTCACCAGCCAGCCCCAGCAGCTGTATACATCACCAACCTCAGCCCAGGCCCCAGTATATACATCACCAGCCCAGCACCTGTATACGTCACCAGCCCCAGCCCAGCACCTGTATATGTCACCAGCCAGCCCCAGCAGCTGTATACGTCACCAGCCAGCCCAGCAGCTGTATACGTCACCAGCCAGCCCCAGCAGCTGTATACGTCACCAACCTCAGCCCAGGCCCCAGTATATACATCACCAGCCCAGCACCTGTATACGTCACCAGCCCCAACACCTGTATATGTCACCAGCCAGCCCCAGCAGCTGTATTCATCACCAACCTCAGCCCAGGCCCCAGTATATACATCACCAGCCCAGCACCTGTATACGTCACCAGCCCCAGCCCAGCACCTGTATACGTCACCAGCCCCAGCACCTGTATATGTCACCAGCCAGCCCCAGCAGCTGAATACGTCACCAGCCAGCCCCAGCAGCTGTATACGTCACCAACCTCAGCCCAGGCCCCAGTATATACATCACCAGCCCAGCACCTGTATACGTCACCAGCCCCAGCCCAGCACCTGTATATGTCACCAGCCAGCCCCAGCAGCTGTATACGTCACCAGCCAGCCCAGCAGCTGTATACGTCACCAGCCAGCCCCAGCAGCTGTATTCGTCACCAACCTCAGCCCAGTATATACATCACCAGCCCAGCCCCTGTATACGTCACCAGCCAGCCCCAGCAGCTGTATACGTCACCAACCTCAGCCCAGGCCCCAGTATATACATCACCAGCCCAGCACCTGTATACGTCACCAGCCCCAGCCCAGCACCTGTATACGTCACCAGCCCAGCACCTGTATACGTCACCAGCCCAGCACCTGTATATGTCACCAGCCAGCCCCAGCAGCTGTATACGTCACCAGCCAGCCCCAGCAGCTGTATACGTCACCAGCCAGCCCCAGCAGCTGTATTCGTCACCAACCTCAGCCCAGTATATACATCACCAGCCCAGCCCCTGTATACGTCACCAGCCAGCCCCAGCAGCTGTATACGTCACCAACCTCAGCCCAGGCCCCAGTATATACATCACCAGCCCAGCACCTGTATACGTCACCAGCCCAGCACCTGTATATGTCACCAGCCAGCCCCAGCAGTTGTATACGTCACCAGCCCCAGCCCAGCACCTGTATATGTCACCAGCCAGCCCCAGCAGCTGTATTCGTCACCAACCTCAGCCCAGTATATACATCACCAGCCCAGCCCCTGTATACGTCACCAGCCAGCCCCAGCAGCTGTATACGTCACCAACCTCAGCCCAGGCCCCAGTATATACATCACCAGCCCAGCCCAGCACCTGTATACGTCACCAGCCAGCACCTGTATATGTCACCAGCCAGCCCCAGCAGCTGTATACATCACCAGCCAGCCCCAGCAGCTGTATACGTCACCAGCCAGCCCCAGCAGCTGTATTCGTCACCAACCTCAGCCCAGTATATACATCACCAGCCCAGCCCTGTATACGTCACCAGCCAGCCCCAGCAGCTGTATACGTCACCAACCTCAGCCCAGGCCCCAGTATATACATCACCAGCCCAGCACCTGTATACGTCACCAGCCCCAGCCCAGCACCTGTATATGTCACCAGCCAGCCCCAGCAGCTGTATACGTCACCAGCCCAGCCCAGCACCTGTATATGTCACCAGCCAGCCCCAGCAGCTGTATACGTCACCAGCCAGCCCCAGCAGGCAGCAGCTATATACGTCACCAGCCACAGCCCGGCAGCACCTGTATACGTCACCAGCCCACTGCCCCGGCCCCCAGCCCAGGACGGTCGGACCGGCGGACCCATATACATCACCACTCACCAGGCATCTGTATGACTCTGGAGGCCGGGTGACTGTCGTGAGTGACTCACTCTGAACTTCACTTGATTCTTCAGCCGGCCCTGCAGTGCAGGCCGCAGGCAGGGCCAGGCCCAGGCAGGAACGCGTAGGGGGGATGAAGAGCTGCTGCTCTGCCTTCAGCGCGGTGGAGGAGTCACCGGGCTCTGCCTCAGCTCAGTCTCTGCTGTGCCGCCACTGATGATTATACAGGCCAGCCGCCAGGGCCTGCCGAGTCGCCGACCGCCGCCAGTGTCAACCACCCCACCACTGTCTGGTACTGGTAGGGTAGGCCGGGAGCTGGTGCAGGCACCAATTGCTGAAGGGGCGAGAGAGCAGCAGAGGGCGCTCTCTCCGCCCACAAAGAACGTCCTGACGTAAACGTCAGGACGTTCTAACTTCTTAAACGGCCCCTGCCTTATCCCGGGCACCCTCTCTGTGTCACTGTGCGTCGCACTCGCCGGCGCAGACAGCCAGGCGGCCAGGCCCCCCAGAAAGCACCTTTTAAAGGGCCGGCGGCCTAGCGCCTCTCAGCTTCATATTTGGCACGGCGGTGACGGCGCTCCCCTGCCCCACGGTGGGTACGCCCATGGAAGGGGGGACAAAGGCAAATTTCCAGACCACGCCCCGGCCACACCCATGTCCCTACTAGCTACTCCCTTGTCTACGCCCCAACCACGCCCATTTAGCGCTGCTGATCACACTGACTGGTACTTAGGAAAAGAAAGACCGAACAGAGAGAAAGACAAAAGAAAACAGAGAGAAAGAAAGAGGGGGCAGAAAAAAGAACAGAGAGAAAGAGAAAAAAGAAAGGAATAGAAGAACAGAGAGAAAGATGGGAAAGAAAGAACAGAGAGAGAAAGAAAGAGGGGAAAGAAAGAACAGCAAAAGAAAGGGGAGAGAAAGAACAGAGAAAGAAAGAAAAAGAACAGAGAGATAAAGAAAGGGGAAAGAAAGAACAGAGAGATAAAGAAAGGGGAAAGAAAGAACAGAGAGAGAAAGAAAGAACAGACAGAAAGAAAGAAACAGGGGACAGAAAAAAAAGGAGAGAGAGAAAGGGGAAAGAAAGAACAGAGGGAGAGAGAAAGAACAGAGAGAGAAAAAAATAAAGGGAAAGAAAGGGGAAATAAAAAACAGAGAGAAAGAAACAGAAATAAAGAACAGATAGAGAAAGAAAGAAAGAGGGGACAGAGAGAAAGAGAAAAAAAGAAAGAGGAGAAAGAAAGAACAGAGAGGGAGAGAGAAAAAGAAGGGAAAGAAAGAAAAGAGAGAAAGATGGGGAAAAAAGAACAGAGAGAAAGAAAGAGGGGAAAGAATGAACAGAGAAAGAGGGAAAAGAAAGAACAGAGAGAGAATGAAAGAAAGAGGGGAAAGAAAGAACAGAGAGTGAGAGAAAGAGGGGAAAGAAAGAACAGAGAAAGAAAGAACAGACAGATAGAGAGAAAAACAGAAAGATGGGATAGAAAAAAAGAACAGAGAAAGGGGAAAGAAAGAACTGAGAGGGAAAAAGAACAGAGAGAGAAAAAAAATAAAGTGGGGAAAGAACAGAGAGAAAGAAAGAGGGGAAGAAAGAACAGAGAGAGAAAGGGGAAAGAAAGAACAGAGAAAAAGGAAGAACAGAGAAAGAACAGAGAGCAAGAAAGGTTAGAGAGAAAGAGGGGAAACAAAGAACAGAAAGAAAGAAAAAGGGGAAAGAGAGAAAGAACAGAGAGAAAGGGTAAAGAAAAAACAGAAAGAAAGAAAAAGAACCGAGAAAAAAAGAGTGGACAGAAAAGAACAGAGAGAGAAAAAAAAGAGAGGAAAGAAAGTACAGGGAGAGAAAGAGTGGACAAAAAAGAACAGAGAGAGAGAAAAAAAGGGGAAAGAAAGAACAGAGAGGGAGAGAGAACGAAAGAACAGAGAGAGAAAGAGGGGAAAGAAAGAACAGAGAAAGAAAGATGGGAAAGAAAGAACAGAGAGAAAGAATGAAAGAACAGAGAGAAAAAGAGAGGAAAGAACAGAGAGAGAAAGAAAGAACAGAAAGAAAGAGAACAGAGAGAGAAAGAAAAAAAACAGAGAGAGAGAAATATTAGAGAGACAGAGGGGAAAGAAAGAAAGAACAGAATGAAAGAAAGAACAGAGAGAGAGAGAAAGAAAAAGGGGAAAGAAAACACAAAGAAAGAAGAGAGGGAGAGAACGAAAGAAAGAGGAAAGAAAGAAAGAACAGAGAGAGAAAGAATAAAAGAAAGATCAGAGAAAGAAAGAACAGAAAGAAAGAACAGAGAGAAAGAAACAGAGAGAGAAAGAAAGATTCTATACAGATACTATAGCAGCCCGGCTCCCATTGTAGTGCCCACCTAAGCCTCCCGGTGCAGGACATATCATGATCCGGACACATGGTCGGCATACCCGATTACAAGGCATCCCTGGTGTGAACGATCTGGATCTGAGTTTGGGCTCCCCTGGTGGTTGCTGATAGTGAAGCTGCTTTGGCTAACAGAAGTCTGTCAGCTGGGGCGATGATTGGCAATCAGGTGTTATTGACTGGGGAGATATAAGTGAGCAACCTTCCCATGATCCTTGCCGGTGATTTGTTTCTTACTGGTCCCTTTTGGAAGTCGGCTTGCTTCCTGCTTTGTCCTTCAACTTTCAGATAAGTTATTTGCTGTTTATTTCTGTGGCATTTGTTTTTGTCTATCTCAGTTTTCTGCCCTTCTGGAGTTTGTACAGCCAGGTTCCCCTGTGGGGGCCTGCGCTGGACTCTGTTTCTCATTTGCCACTGTTTATGTATTTTCAGTTCACTGTTATTTCAGTATCTGCTGATTTGCTACCAGTTCACACCAGAGACAGTTTATGTATTTTCAGTTCCCTGTTATTTCAGTATTTTCTGATTTGCTACCAGTTCACTCCAGAGTTCTGATCTAGCGGGGGAGAGATTGTGTGGCCTCAGTATTTTTGCATATCAGACGTGTTGGAGTTTTTTTAGAGTTTTTACTGGATTGCAGACAGTATTCTTTCCTGTCCTGTTCTATCTAGACTGTTTGGGCCCCAGTATTTGCTTGCTCTATTTTCTTCCTATGTTTGTATTTCATCTTGTCTCACCGCCAATATATGTTTGGGGGCTACCTATTCCTTTGGGGGCTCTACTCCGGGGCAGTTAGCTTTCCCCTTTCTCTCTTTAGGCTTAGTAACTCTCCGGCTGTGTTAAGGCATCTAGGTCACCGTAGGCACGTCCCACGGCTGCTTCTAGTTGTGCTGTCAGTTTAGGGGTCTGCAATCCGCTAGTTACCGACCTCTGTGGGTGTCTGGTTACCTAGGCTATTTTTGCTACTGTCCTCCTTGGCTACCAAATCATAACAGATTCCGCTGTAGGCGCTGTCGGAGGACACGGTGATGGATCTGAAGCATTCCTGAAGTGCCTCCATGGTTCCATCACAATCTCCTCCAGAAATTACCTCATTTCCGGTCAGCTTCTAGCATATCACTTCCGGTGGAACGTCACTTGCGAATTTTAAAGTGCTCCTCAGGGCTCCGCCGTGTACTCCTGTGTCCACGGGAAAAGAAAGCTCCCGGCCGGGGCAGTGGGGCAGACTCTCAAAATTGGGACTGTCTCGCTGGATCCGGGACGGTTGGAAGGTATGAATGCTCCCCACCATACACCTTGTACATGCATGGCTCCGCACACCTCATACACACACGGTTCCGTTTTGTATGCCTCATACACACACGGCTCCGCTCCGTACACCTCGCGCACACACGGCTCCACTCAGTACACACATGGCTCCACTCTGTACACCTTGTACACATGCGGCCCCACTCTGTACACTTTGTACACACATGGCTCCACTCCGTAAAACTTGTACACATGCTACTTTGCTCCATACACCTCGTACACATGCGGTCCCACTTTATACAACTCGTACACACACGGCTCCATTTCATACACACATGGCTCCACTCCGTACACCCGGCTCTGCTCCGCTCCCTACACACACGGCTCAGCTTTGTACACACAGGATTCTGTTTCGTACGCCCCGTACACACACAGCTCCGCTGCGTACAACCCGTACACACATTGCTCCGCTCTGCACACCTTGTACACATCTCCATTCCGTACACATCATACACACGTGGCTCCACTCTGTACACCTCGTACACATCTCTGCTCTGTCCACCTCGTACACACGCGGCTCTGCTCCATCCAATTCGTACACACGGCTCCGCTCCCTACACCTAGTACACACAGCTCCGCTCCGTACACCTCATACACACACGGCTCTGCTCCGTACACCTCATACACACACGGCTCCGCTCCGCACACCCCATACACATGCGGCTCTGCTCCGTACACCTCGTACACATACGGCTCCGCTCCATCCACCTCATTCACACATGGCTCCGCTCCGTACACCTCGTACACACACAGCTCTGCTACATCCACCCGTAAGCCCTCCTGACCCCACACATAAACTTCCCCATCCAGGACTAGCACCATGACAACCAGCACAGCAGAGTCATGCATACACTGAGGCCCCTTATCATGTGACTCGACTCCCCCCCTCCTGCGACCTCATCACAGGTCCTGTGCGCACAGAAGAGGACATCCTATCGACGTCATAGCTGGCTGCAGTGGGTCTCTCTGGGAGGGCGAGGATGGGGTGCATGGGAGGGGCGTGTGGCTTATCTCAGTGCAGTGCGGGAAAAATAGACTCCCGAGCGGGACAGTGGGTGGGAGGGTCAAAATTGGGACTGTCCCGCTAGATCCGGGACGGTTAGGAGGTATGTGACTTTGCCAGGAATAGTGCGTTGTGCTATACTGAGATGGTGGCGTCTAGATGGGAGGTGATATTTTGTGATCCTCATTTTACCAGCTCCGCTGTAGACGGCTCAGTGCTGAGGTGACAACATCGGAGCTGCTGGAGCAAGGACCTCCAGAAATCCCCTCCGCTGTAGTGAGCTCAGCACTGAGGCGTCTAGATCGGAGTGGATTCCTGGAGCTCCTCATATAGACTCCATTCTAGTTCCCTCTTCTGGCTTTTTAATGCGTTTTTTTATGGAATTTCTCAAGGTTTTATTGGAGCAGACATCACCGGTCAGCCAGGAAGGTTCATTACACTGTTCTAGATTTTATGTATTTGGGTAAAAATCATTTTTTCCTGATTTAAAAATTACATTTTTATTGTCACTTTTTGTAATATAAATAATTACACTCAGCTCTGATCGTTCAGTGTCACCAGATTGTGACGTCTCCCGTCTGTCACTGGTCCTGGCCGCAGCCGGGACATTGTGAGGATGGAGCTTCAAGGGGAGAAGCGTAAAAGAGCGCAACTGACAGTCATAAAAAAGCGCAACCAAGAGTCCTCATAATAGAGCGCAACTGATAGTCACCATATAAGAGCGCAACTGACAGATATTAAAACAGAGCGCAACCGACAGTCATCATAATAGAGCACAACCAATAGAGTCACCATATAAGAGCGAAACCGGCAGTCATCATAACAGAGTCACCATGTAAGAGCGCAACCAACAGACATCGAGCGCAACCAACATTCATCATAACAAAGCGCAACCGACAGTTATCATAATAGAGCGCAACCAACAGAGTCACCATATAAGAGCGCAACCGACAGTCATAATACAAGAGCACAACTGACAGTCATCATACAAGAGTGAAACCGACAGTCATCATAAAAGAGGACAACTGACAGTCATCATAATAGAGCGTAACAGATAGTCACCATAACAGAGCGCCACCGACAGTCATCACAATAGAGCGCAACCGACAGTCACCATAACAGAGCGCAACCGACAGTCATCATAACAGAGCGCGAACGACAGTCATCATAAAAAGAGCACAACTGACAGTCCTCATAACAGAGAGCAACCGACAATCATAAAAGAGCGCAACCGACAGTCATCATAACAGAGCACAACTGACAGTCCTCATAACAGAGAGCAACCGACAATCATAATAAAAGAGTGCAACCAACAGTCATCATAGAGTGCAACCGACAGTCATCATAACAGAGCACAACTGACAGTCCTCATAACATAGCGCAACCGACAATCATCATAAAAGAGTGCAACCAACAGTCATCATAGAGTGCAACCGACAGTCACCATAGGAGCACAACCAACAGTCATCATAGAGCGCAACCGACAGTCACCATAACAGAGCACAACCAACAGTCATCATAGAGAGCAACCGACAGTCACCATAAGAATGCAATAGACAGTTATCATAAAATAGAGTGCAACCAACAGTCATCATAAAAAAGCGCAACCGACAGTCACCATAATATTCAACACAGTGGTGATATGAATTATCACAGGAATGTCCGGGGTCACTGGAGAACATTCCTGGTGTAATTTTCACCACTTTTGTGATGTAGATTCTGGTGATTCTCTCGGCTTCGCTCTGTTACTGGCCCAGACTTTTGCACATACAGGAAAATTTGAATTCTATCAAAACTGAACAATCAGAAATTTGTGTAATGTTTTATATTACGAATAGCGATAATCAAAAAACTAACTTTATTAATTTAAAAAAATGCACAAAGTGGCTGCTGCTTGCTCTCTCTAACCCATTGTTAGGCCTCTTTCAGACTTCAATGTCTCAGGTACATGTGATGACAGTTTTCACACGTACTGGCAGGGCTGGCTCCAGGTTTTCGTGGGCCCCGGGCGAAAGAGTCTCAGTGGGCCCCTTTAACACATACCACAATTCATGATGCTCCGATACGGCAGAAAAATATAGGTATAGTACAATGACAAAAATACTTCACTTCTTACATTACATGAGTGATATCTATTATAAATTCTACAATAGCTCCAAAACCGGACAGTATAGTCCTCCATACAGTATTATGGGCACCACATAGTGCGCCATACAGAATAATGAGCGCCATATATTGCTCCATACATAATTGGTCCCATATATTGCTCCATACAGTATACGATGAGCTCCACATTATGCTCCAGTATATGATGGCCCCATATAATGTGCCATACAGTATAGGACGGTCTCCATACAGTATAATGAGTCGCATATAAAGCTCCATACAGTATATGATGGGCCCCATGTATTGCTCCACACAGAATGGGCTCCATATAATGCTCCATACAGAATAGGCCCCATATGTGCTCCATATATAAAGGGCTCTATATGATGCCCCATAAATAATGAACCCCATATGATGCTCTAGTATATGATGGGCACCATATATGACGCTCCAGTGTATGATGAGCCCCATATAATGCTCCAATTATAATGGTCCCCATATATAATGCTCCATATACAGTATAATGTGCTCCATGTGATGCTCCATATATAATGTGCCCCATATACGATACGATACGATACACTTTATTGATCCCGGGGGGAAATTACAGTATTACAGCAGCAATACAAACAGCAGTACATAAAATATTAGGGGACACAAATCTTGCACAGGTATACCAACATTACATAATAAATAAAAGTGTGTAGTTCAGGTGTATATAAGACAATGTTAATTGACATTAGTACACCAGCCATTAGTCATTATTTTCTACCACCCTTAACTCCTTTATTCCATCAGACGTACTATTCCGTCCATGTGACCCTGGACCTAATTCCCATGGACGGAATAGTACGTCATGGGCGATCAGCTGCGCTCCTGGGGGGAGCGCAGCTGATCGCGGCCGGGGGAGGGGGCTCCCTGCGCGCTCCCCTGAGACCCTCAGAGCAGCGTGATGTGTCGCGCTGTTCCGAGGGTCCGTCCTCCCTCCAGGTCCCCGGATCCAAGATGGCGCCGGGGTCCTGCAGGGAGGCAGCTTCCTCAGTGCCTGCTGAGAGCAGACACGGAGGAAGCCTGCAGCGATGCCAGAGCGATCGCTGGTGTGACAGAGTGCTGTGCACACTGTCACACCAGTGATCTGCTAAAATACTGTGATGTCCCACCCTGGGACAAAGTAAAAAAAATAAAAATAAAAACTGTCCCACTAGTTAACCCCTTTAGTGAACCCCTTAAAAAAAAAAAAAAAAATGAAGCAAAAAATCAATGCTTTATCATCATACCGCCGAACAAAAAGTGGAATAACACGCGATCAAAAAGACCGATATAAATAAACATGGTACCGATGAAAACGTCATCTTGTCCCGCAAAAAACGAGCCGTCATACAGCATCATCAGTGAAAAAATAAAAAAGTTAAAAGCGATGCAAAAATAATAATTTTTTTATATAAAATTGTTTTCATTCTGTAAAAGCGCCAAAACATAAAAAAATGATATAAATAAGGTATCGCCGTAATCGTACTGACCCGGAGAATAAAACTGCTTTATCAATTTTACCACACGCGGAACGGTATAAACGCCTCCCCCAAAAGAAATTCATGAATTGCTGATTTTTGTTCATTCTAACCTCCCAAAAATCAAAATAAAAAGCGATCAAAAAATGTCACGTGCTTAAAAATGGTACCAATAAAAACGTCAACTCGTACCGCAAAAAAGAAAGACCTCACATGACTCTGTGGGCCAAAATATGCAAAAATTATAGCTCTCAAAATGTGGTGATGCAAAAAACTATTTTTTGCAATAAAAAGCGTCTTTTAGCGTGACAGCTGCCAATCATAAAAACCCGCTATAAATAGTAAATCAAACCCCCCTTTATCACCCCCTTAGTTAGGGAAAAATAATAAAATTAAAAAAATTTATTTATTTCCATTTTCCCGTTAGGGTTAGGGTTGTGGCTAAAGTTAGGGTTAGGGTTGGTGGCGCTAACGTTAGGATTAGGGTTAGGGTTGGGATTACGGTTAGGGGTGTGTTAGGGTTAGGTTTGTGGTTAGGGTTGGGACTAGGGTTAGGGGTGTGTTGGGGTTAGGGTTGGAGTTAGAATTGGGGGGTTTCTGCTGTTTAGGCACATCAGGGGCTCTCCAAATGTGACATGGCGTCTGATCTCAATTCCAGCCAATTCTGCGTTGAAAAAGTCAAACGGTGCTCCTTCACTTCTGAGCTCTATAATGCGCCCAAACAGTAGTTTACCCCCGCATATTGGGTATCAGCGTACTCTGGACCACAAGAGTTATTGTGCAATTTGTCCTATTTCTTCTGTTACCCTTGGGAAAATAAAAACTGGGGGCGACAAAATCATTTTTGTAAAAAAACATGATTTTTTTGTTTTTACGGCTGTATGTTATAAAACTTCTGTGAAGCACTTGGGGCTTCATAGCGCTCACCACACTTCTAGATAAGTTCCTTGTGGGGTCTATTTTCCAAAATGGGGTCACTTGTGGGGGGTTTCCACTGTTTAGGCGCATCAGGGGCTCTCCAAATGCGACACGACGCCCCAGACCATTCCATCAAAGTCTGCAATCCAAAACATCACTACTTCCCTTCCGAGCCCCGACGTGCACCCATACAGTAGTTTACTCCCACATATTGGGTATCAGCATACTCAGGACAAATTGGACAACAACTTTTGGGGTCCAATTTCTCCTGTTACCCTTGTGAAAATAAAATATTGGGGGCGAAAAAATAATTTTTGTAAAAAAAAAAGAGATTTTTTATTTTACGGCTGTACGTTATAAACTTCTGTGAAGCACTTTGGGGTTCAAAGTGCTCACCACACATCTAGATAAGTTCCTTGAGGGGTCTAGTTTCCAAAATGGTGTCATTTGTGGGGGGTTTCCACTGTTTAGGCAGATCAGGAGCTCTCCAAACACGGCATGGCATCCAGCCAATTCTGCGTTGAAAAAGTCAAACGGCGCTCCTTCCCTTCCAAACTCTGCCATGCACCCAAACAGTGGTTTACCCCCACATATGGGGTATCAGCGTACTCAGGACAAATTGCACAATAACTTTTAGAGTCTTGTTACCCTTGGGAGAATAAAAATTGGGGTGAAAAGATCAATTTTGTGGAAAAAATATGATTTTTTATTTTACGGCTCTACGTTATAAACTTGTGTGAAGCACTTGGGGGTTCAAATTGCTCACCAAAGATCTAGATAAGTTCCTTAGGGGGTCTAGTTTCCCAAATGGGGTCACTTGTGGGGGGTTTCCACTGTTTAGGCACATCAGGGGCTCTCCAAATGCAACATGGCGTCCAATCTCAATTCCAGCCAATTTTGGTTGGAAAAAGTCAAATGGTGCTCCTTCCATTCCGAGCTCTGCCATGCGCCCAAACAGTGGTTCCCCCACATATGGGGTATCAGCGTACTCAGGACAAATTGGACAACAAATTTTGTGGTCCAATTTCTCCTGTTACCTATGGGAAAATAACAAATTAGTGACTAAGAGATAATTTTTGTGGGAAAAAAATAGGATTTTTTATTTTCATGCCCGGGCATTATAAACTTGTGTGAAGCACTTGGGGGTTCAAAATGCTCACCAATGATCTAGATAAGTTCCTTAGGGGGTCTAGCTTCCAAAATGGGGTCACTTGTGGGGGGTTTCCACTGTTTAGGCTCATCTGGGGCACTACAAACGGAATATGACCCCATCAATGTTTGCATTCCAAAACGTTACTGCTTCCTTTCCAAGCCCTGCCGTGCGCCCAAACAGTTTCCCCCCCCCCACATATGGGGTATCAGCGTACTCAGGACAAATTGGACAACAACTTTTGGGGTCCAATTTCCTTGGGAAAAATCAAAAATTTGGGACTAAAAAATCATTTTTGTGGAAAATTGTTTTTGGTTTTTTTCACACCCAGGCATTATAAGCTTTTGTGAAACACTTTGAGGTTCAAAGTGCTCACAATAGATCTAGATAAGTTCCTTAGGGGGTCTAGTTTCCAAAATGGTGTCACTTGTGGGGGTTTCCACTGTTTAGGCGTATCAGGGGCTCTCCAAACACGACATGGCGTCCAATCTCAACTCCAGCCAATTTTAGTTTGAAAAAGTCAAACGGCGCTCCTTCCCTTACGAGCTCAGCCGTGTGCCCAAACAGTGGTTTTCCCCCATATGGGGTATTGGCGTACTCAGGAGAAATTGCACAACAACTTTATCTGCCCATTTTCTCCTTTTACTCTTGTGAAAATAAAAAAAAGTTTGTAAAAGATCATTTTTGTGGCTAAAAAGTTAAATATTAATTTTTTCCTTCCATGTTGCTTCAGCTCCTGTGAAGCACCTGAAGGGTTATTAAACTTCTTGAATGTGGTTTTGAGTACCTTGAGGGGTGCAGTTTTTAGAATGGTGTCACTTTTGGGTATTTTCTGTTATATAGACCCGTCAAAGTGACTTCAAATGTGAGGTGGTCCCTAAAAAAATGGCTTTGTAAATTTTGTTGTAAAAATGAGAAATCACTGGTCAACTTTTAACCCTTATAATTTCCTAACAAAAAAAAATTTTGGTTCCAAAATTGTGCTGATGTAAAGTAGACATGTGGGAAATGTTATTTCTTAACTATTTTGTGTGACATATTTCTCTGTTTTAAGGGAAAAAATTTTCAAAATTTTCGCCATATTTGCGTTTATTTTCAAAAATAAACGCAAGGTATATCGAAGAAATTTTACCACTAACGTGAAGTACAATATGTCACGAGGAAACAATCTCAGAATCGCGAAGATCCGTTTAAGCGTTCCAGAGTTATAACCTCATAAAGAGACAGTGGTCAGAATTGTAAAAATTGGCCCGGTCATTAACGTGCAAACCACCCTTGGGGGTGAAGGGGTTAAGAAATTATTATACATCCCTGTTGTGAATGTTTTAGAAATGAATTCTGAGCAGAAGCTCCCTCTGGTGGTTACAAACAGTACTGAACCATTCAATGAGGATTGGCAATCAGGAATCACAGACTGGCTGGATATAAGGGAGGTTCCCCCATCATGGTTGCTGGTGATCAATTGTTCTTGTCTCAACGTTGTTTCCTGGTTCACTTGGAAGCTTGCTGAGTCATGCCTCTTCTCCTGATCTCAGATAAGATATTTTCTGTTTTTTGTTTTTGTGCTTTCCATTTGCATATTTCTCTGCATTTCTGTGAGGTTGGCCAGGTTCCCCTCCCCGGGGGGCTTGGGCGTCTCTCGGTTCCTCTGGAGCCACTGTTGTTTGTTCATTTGCCTTTTCCAGTTTTTTCAGTGGCTGCAGCTTAGTTTTGTTACACCAGAGAACTAATTTAGGTGGTAGAGGTCGTGTGATCTCAGGTGTTTTTGCAATTAGTAGCGTTGGCTTTTTTTAGGGTTTTTTTGGATTGCAGTAAGTATCCTTCCTATCCTTTTCTGTCTAGGCAGATTGGGCCCCAGGGTTTGCTCATACTATTTTCTGTCTGTGTCTGTATTTCCTCTTGTCTAACCGCCATTACATGTTTGGGGCTTCCTATGTTCTTTGGGGATCTGCTCCGAGGCAGATAGCTTTCCTCTTTCTATCTTTAGGTGTAGTTAGCCTCTCAGGCTGTGACGAGACGTCTAGGACCAACGTAGGAACGCTACACGGCTGCCTTTAGTTGTGGTGGTTAGTCAGGGTACTGCAATCCAGTAGATTCCAACCTCTCTGGTGTATTGCCATTTTTGCCTGCTCTCCTCAGCTACCAAAACATAACAGTATCACCGGCCTAACTGAAAATTATATGGTACTCACAGAAGGGAAAAATAGTAAAAAGGAAAAAAAAAAAAAAAAGGGAGTTGTCAGAATTTTTTTTTTTTCTGTTTGTTGCATTTTTTCCCTCTTTTTCTCTGGGTGCTGAGGAGGAATTTTTTTTTTCTCTCAATGGAGTTTGCACAGTTGTCTGGCCGTGTGGATCAGCTTGCCACTGAAGTTCGGAGTATTGCTACCTATCTTGCAGGGTTGCCGGTTGTGGAACCTAGGATCCCCATGCCAGATTTGTTTTTGGGGGATCGAGCTAAATTTCTGAATTTCAAAAATAACTGTAAGTTGTTTTTTGCCTTAAAACCTAAGTCCTCAGGGAACGCAGCACAGCAGGTTCAAATTGTCATCTCTCTCCTGCGCGGCGATCCTCGGGATTGGGCTTTTTCCCTGACACCTGGGGACCCTGTTTTGAGTAATGTTGATGCATTTTTTCTGTCTCTGGGGTTATTGTAAGATGATGCTTTGGCAGCCCTTTTTCGGAAGGGTCTGTCAGAGAATGTAAAAGATGTTATGGTGGGTTTCCCTGCTCCCTCTGGTCTCAATGATTCTATGTCATTGGCGATTCAAATTGACAGACGTTTGTGTGAGCGTAGAGGTATGCGTGGAATGGTGTTGCCTTGTGAATCAGCTTCTGAACCCATGCGGATGTGATAGAGTGGCTTCTGGGGTACAGCGTCATGAGTTTCGAAAACGCAATGGGTTATGTTTCTACTGTGGTGATGCCTCTCATGCTATTTCAGTCTGCCCTAAGCGGGGAAGACGTTTTGCACGCTCAGTTGTCTTGGGTAGTGTTCAGACTAAATTTCTGTTGACTGTTACCCTGATTTGCTCCCTGTCCACATTTTCTGCTCAGGCTTTTGTTGATTCGGGAGCAGCTATTAACCTGATGGATTTTGATTTTGCTAAACATTGTGGGTTTCCCTTGATACCCCTACGGAAGTCAATTCCCCTACTGGGGATTGATTCTACCCCTTTGGCTGAGAATAAACCCCAGTTCTCTACTCAGGTGATAATGAGGGTTGAACCTGATCATCAGGAGAGTTTCAAATTTTTGGTGCTGTATAATCTGCATGACATTATTGTACTAGGTTTCCCTTGGTTGCAGTCTCATAATCCTGTTTTGGATTGGAAATCTGTGTCTGTAACCAGTTGGGGCTGCCAATGTGTTAATGCCAACACTCCTGTTTTTTCTGCCTCTCCCCAGGCTCAGGATGTTCCTGACTTTTTGACTGATTTTTCTGATGTGTTTAGCGAAAGTAAATCTGCATCCTTGCCCCCCCATAGGAGCTATGACTGCCTATTGAATTAGTGCCTGGTAGTAAATTCCCTAAAGGTCGCCTTTTTAACTTGTCTGTACCTGAACATGACGCTATGCGGTCTTATATCAAGGAGTCATTGGAGAAGGGTCATTTCAGACCATCCTCTTCACCCTTGGGTGCCGGTTTTTTCTTTGTGGCCAAAAAGGATGGTTCATTAAGGCCGTGTATTGATTATCGTCTCTTGAAACAATATCACTGTGAAATATCAATATCCGTTACCCTTGATTTCTGACCTGTTTTCCAGGGTGAAAAGTGCTACTTGGTTTACCAAGCTTGACCTCAAGGGGGCGTATAACCTTATTCGCATTAAGCACGGGATGAATGGAAGACGGCGTTTAATACCCCAGAAGGGCATTTTGAGTACCTAGTGATGCCCTTTGGGCTCACTAATGCTCCTTCCGTCTTCCAGTCCTTCATGGATGACATTTTCAGGGATTTTGTGGATACATTTCTGATTGTTTATTTGGATGATATCTTGATTTTTTCCAATGACTGGGACTCTCATGTGAAACATGTTCGGACTGTGTTCCAGATTTTGAGAGAGAATGCTCTGTATGTGAAGGGATCAAAGTGTCTTTTTGGCGTACAAAGGATCTCATTTCTAGGATTCATTTTGTCTCCATCTGTTATTGAAATGGACCCGGTCAAGGTTCAGGCCATCTGTGATTGGGTCCAACCTACTTCATTAAAGGCTCTTCAGAGATTCTTGGGTTTTGCCAATTTTTATCGTAAATTTATTGGTAATTTCTCTGTTATTGTTAAACCATTGACTGATTTGACCAAAAAGGGTTCTGATGTGATGAATTGGCCTCCTGAGGCAGTCTCTGCGTTTCAGGAACTTAAACAGAGATTCACTTCTGCTCCTGTTCTACGGCAGCCTGATGTTTCTCTGCCATTTCAGGTGGAGGTTGATGCCTCTGAAATTGGGGCAGTTGCCGTTTTGTCCCAAAGAGATCCTGAGACCTGTAAAAGTAACCCTTGTGCTTTTTTCTCTCGAAAATTTTCTCCAACTGAACGTAATTATGACGTGGGTAATCGGGAGTTATTGGCCATGAAGTGGGCTTTTGAAGAGTGGAGACATTGGCTGGAGGGAGCCAGACATCAGGTGGTGGTCCTCACGGACCATAAGAATCTGGTTTATCTGGAATCAGCCAATCAACGTAATCCTAGACAGGCCAGGTGGGCCTTGTTTTTCACACATTTTAATTTTGTGGTTTCCTTTCTTCCTGGCACTAAGAATGTTAAGGTGGATGCCCTCTCGAGGAGTTTCCTTGCTGACTCTCCTGAGTTATCTGATCCTGCTGTTATTTTGAAAGAGGGTGTAGTTCTTTCCGCCATCTCGCCCAATTTGAGACTGGCTCTGGAGGGGTGTCAGGAGGATAAACCTGAGCGCTGCCCTGTTGGGAAATTGTTTGTCCCAGACCAGTGGAAGAAGAGTGTGATGTCTGAGATTCATTGTTCCGCGTTGGCCGGTCATCCCGGAATTTTTGGTACCAGAGACTTGGTGAATCGGTCCTTTTGGTGGCCTACTTTGTCTCGTGACGTCAGGGAGTTTGTGCAGTCCTGTGGGACTTGCTCTCGCTCCAAGCCTTGCTCTCGCTCTAGTGGTTTGTTGATGCCATTGCCTGTGCCCAAGAGACCATGGACCCATATCTCTATGGATTTTATTTCCGACCTCCCTGTTTCTCAGAGAATGACCGTTATCTGGGTGATTTGTGATAAGTTTTCCAAGATGATACATCTTGTGCCATTACCTAAGTTGCCTTCCTCCTCTGAATTGGTGCCTTTGTTCCTTCAGCACGTGGTTCGGTTACACGGAATTCCTGAGAACATTGTGTCTGACAGAGGAGTCCAGTTTGTTTCCAGATTTTGGAGGACTTTTTGTTCTAAACTTGGTGTTCAATTGTCTTTCTCCTCTTCTTTTCATCCTCAGACCAATGGACAAACTGAGAGAACAAACCAGACATTGGAGACTTATCTAAGATGCTTTGTGTCTGCTGATCAAGATGACTGGGTCTCTTTTTTGCCTTTGGCTGAGTTTGCTCTTAATAATAGGGCAAGCTCTGCCACTTTGATGTCTCCATTTTTCTGCAATTTTGGGTTTCACCCTCGATTTTCTTCGGGACAGACGGAGGCTTCTGTCTGTCCGGGTGTTGACTCTGTTGTGGAGCGTATGAAGCAGATTTGGGACCAGGTAGTGGAGAGGTTGTCCCTCTCTCAGGAGAAGGCCCAGCGGTTTGCCAACCGGCATAGGACTGATGGTCCTCGGTTTAAAGTGTGGGACTTGGTCTGGTTGTCCTCAAAAAATATCCCTATGAGAGTTGCATCTCCTAAGTTTAAGCCTAGGTACATTGGACCTTATAAGATCATGGAGATTCTTAATCCTGTTTCCTTTCGTTTACTTCTTCCAGGGACATTTAAGATCCATAACGTGTTCCACAAGTCCTTATTGAAGAGGTTTGTCGAGCCAGTGGTTCCTATGGCGGTGCCCCTGACCCTGTTTTGGTTGAGGGCAATCTGGAGTATGTGGTTGAGAAAATATTGGATTCTCGTTTTTCTAGATGGAAACTCCAGTATTTGGTTATGTAACGGGTCTGGTAGGTGGAACCTCTGAGCTTTATTATACAAGAAGGCTTTCCTTGTAAAGGAGCGGGTGGCGCCCGGGGAGACGGATAGGAAGTCACGGCAAGTGACAGGGACAGTCTCTGGACAGACGGGAAGGGGTCACGGCAAGTGAGCGGGGCAGTCTCTGATATACGGACAGGTAGTCACGGCAGGTGACCGGGGCAGTCTCTGGATAAACGGACAGGAAGTCACGGCAAGTGACCGGGGCAGTCTCTGGATAAATAGGCAGGGAGTCACGGCAAGTGACCGGGGCAGTCTCTGGATAAGTAGGCAGGGAGTCACGGCAAGTGACCGGGGCAGTCTCTGGATAAGTAGGCAGGGAGTCACGGCAAGTGACCGGGGCAGTCTCTGGATAGGTAGGCAGGGAGTCACGGCAAGTGACCGGGGCAGTCTCTGGAAAGACAGGCAGGTATATACGACCTGAGATGGTGGAGCCTCCCGGTAGGCTAGCAGGAAGGTGGCAGATGAATGCTCCCAAGTGAGCAGGCGAGAGTCTCTGGAATAGCCGAGGGTCACCGCATGTGACGTCCGAACCTCCGGGTAGGGCTGCAGTCAGATGGCAGATGAGCGCTCCCAAGTGAGCAGGCGAGAGTCTCTGGAATAGCTGATGGTCACCATATGTGACGGTCGAACCTCCAAGTAGGCTTGCGGACAGGTAGCTGACAGCAAACGGGCAGGAAACAGGCAGGTAACTGGAAACGGCACCTGAGGGCTGAAGCAGAGTAAAACAGTGCAACAACAACATTGCTCGGGCACCTCCATTAAGGAGGAAGTACTTTATATAGGGTGGAGTCCTCCGGCATTGGCCGGGACCTTTTTGAAAAATGCGCGCGGCCCCTTTAAGAGCGGGGCGCGCGCCCTAAGTCCAGAAGCAGGGAAGGAGCGCGCGGCCCCAGCAGGAGGGAAAGAGGACGCTGAGCGCGGGTAAGGGGGGCGACGTCCCTGCCTGGCAGAGGACGCTGTTGCAGGGGAACAGCGTCCCTGCCTGGCAGAGGGCAGGGACGTCGGCGGGGACAGCGCTACAGTACCCCCCTCTCTAGGCCCCCCCCTCTTTAGGCCAGAAAGAAATTTAGCTAGGATGAGAGGGGCATGGATGTTCTCCCGAGGCTCCCAGGTTCTCTCCTCAGGACCAAACCCCTTCCAATCCACCAGAAAATAGGTCTTTCTTCCTACCCTTTTTGTGGCCAGAATGTTCTCTACCTCAAATTCATCTTCAGCAGACACTGGAGCAGGAGGTGTACCTGTCGATCTGACAAAAGAGTTAAGTATCACCTGTTTGAGGAGAGATACATGGAAGGAGTTGGGAATCCGCAAATTGGCCGAGAGTTTCAATTTATAGGACACCGGGTTGATCTGACTGATGATCTCAAAAGGACCGATGAACCGAGGACCTAACTTGTAGGAAGGAATCTTGAGCCGGACATACTTGGACGAGAGCCAGACCTTATCCCCAGGACGGAATTGAGGAGGATCCAGACGTTTTTTGTCAGCATGTCTTTTCATGCGCTCGGATGACAGAATGAGTGCGGACCGGGTACTCTCCCATATGGAGGAAAATTCCTTAATCAAAGATTCTGCCGCTGGATTGTCCACAGAGATAGAGACAGGAACAGGGATCCGAGGGTGTTGACCGAAGACTACAAAAAACGGAGATTTGGAGGAAGATTCGCTCTCGTGATTGTTGTAAGAGAATTCGGCCCAAGGCAGGAGATCCACCCAGTCAGAATGGTGGGCATTAACGAAGTGCCGGAGATAACTGGTCAGATTCTGATTGATTCGCTCGACTTATCCATTGGACTGCGGGTGGTAAGCGGAGGAGAAATCCAGGGTGACGTCTAGCAACTTACAAGTGGCCCTCCAGAAACGTGAGGTGAACTGCACCCCACGATCCGACACAATGTGACGAGGCAGACCATGAAGATGGAAGATGTGGCGGATAAAGTCTTTAGCCAGCTTGGGTGCTGACGGAAGCCCTGGCAGGGGAATGAAGTGAGCCATCTTGGAAAATCGGTCAACGACCACCCAAATGACCGTACAACCAGCAGAGACGGGTAGATCCGTTATGAAGTCCATGGCTATATGTTGCCAAGGGGCAGCGGGTACAGGAAGCGGGAGAAGACGGCCGGCAGGCAGGTGTCTCGGAACTTTGTTGCGGGCACAGGAGGCACAGGCAGAAACAAAGTCTATTACATCCTTGTGCAAGGTAGGCCACCAGTAATGCCGGGTAATGAGCTGGAGGGTCTTTTTCTGACCAGCGTGGCCAGCTAGTTTAGACGAATGACCCCAGTGTAGGATCCTCTCCCGATCAGGTTACGAAACGAACGTCTTACCAGGAGGAAGACGATTTAGACTCACGGGAGCCACCTGCATCACTCTGGTGGGATCGATGATATGTTTAGGTTCCTCCTCGAGATCCGACACCAGGAAAGACCGGGACAAGGCATCCGCCTTGATGTTCTTGTCGGCTGGGCGAAAGTGTAATAAAAAATCGAAGCGGGCAAAAAACAAGGACCACCGGGCTTGGCGAGGGTTAAGCCTCTGGGCATGCTGGAGGTAAGCCAGATTCTTGTGGTCAGTGTAAATGATTACCGGATGAAGAGCCCCCTCGAGTAGGTAACGCCACTCCTCTAATGCCAGCTTGATGGCCAATAACTCTCGGTCTCCTATGGAGTAATTGCGCTCAGAAGAGGAGAAGAGTTTGGAGAAGAAGCCGCAAGATACCATCCTCCCGGATGAAGATTTTTGAGTAAGTACCGCTCCGGCTCCAGAAGAGGAAGTGTCCACCTCCAGGAAGAACTGCTTGTTGCCATCCAGGCGATGCAGCACTGGAGCGGAAGAGAAGGCCTGTTTTAAGGACAGAAAGGCCTCTTCTGCTTCGGGCGTCCACTGTTTGGGGTTAGCATCCTTGCGGGTGAGCGCAGAGATTGGAGCAGTCCGGGAAGAGAAGTGCGGTATGAAGAGGCGGTAATAATTGGCGAATCCCAGGAACCGCTGAATGGCCTTCAACCCCTCCGGTCGGGGCCATTTCTCGATGGCAGATAGTTTCTCCGGATCCATTCTTAGGCCTGTCTGAGAAATGATGTAGCCCAAAAACGGAAGCGAGGTCTGCTCAAAGAGGCACTTCTCGTATTTGGCGAAGAGGTGATTCTGCCTGAGCCTGAGCAGAACCTGACGAACATCCCTCCGGTAAGACTGGAGATCCGGAGAGAAGACCAAGATGTCGTCTAGGTACACCACAACGCAGGAGTAGAGAAGGTCTCGGAATATGTCATTGACCAACTCTTGAAAGACTGCCGGAGCATTACAGAGACCAAAGGGCATCACCAAATACTCGTAGTGGCCGTCTCGGGTGTTGAATGCCGTCTTCCATTCATCTCCCTGACGGATACGGACTAGGTTATATGCTCCACGAAGATCCAGTTTGGTGAAGATTCTAGCCCCCCTCAGACGATCAAACAATTCAGGAATGAGCGGAAGAGGGTACTTATTCTTCACTGTGATCAAGTTTAGGCCTCTGTAGTCAATACAGGGACGGAGAGAGCCGTCTTTCTTTTTGACGAAGAAGAAACCTGCTCCCGCTGGGGAGGTAGATTTCCGGATGAATCCTTTGGCCAAATTCTCCTCGATATATTCGGACATCGACCTAGTCTCAGCAGCGGACAATGGGTAAATACGCCCACGGGGAGGCGTAGTACCGGGTAGTAGGTCGATCGGGCAATCATACGGTCTGTGAGGAGGTAATGTCTCTGCTTCCTTTTTATTAAAGACATCAGCGAATGACCAATATGGAATCGGGAGCCCTGGTAGATTAGCTGGTGTAGGAGAAGGACGGACGGGATGAACAGGAACCAAACACGTTTTATGACAGTCCTGTCCCCAGCGAAGGATCTCTCCAGTCTGCCAGTCGAGCACGGGTGCATGCTTTTGGAGCCAAGGCAGACCTAGTAAGAAAGCGTGAGAGAGTCCAGGCAGAACATGAAACGAGATACTCTCCGAATGCAGCATTCCCACCTGCAGGGTTATAGCTTCAGTGATAAGTTGGATGGGACGTGGTAGGAGACCCCCATCCACAGCAGCAACAGATACTGGTTCGACCAGAGGTCTGGTAGGAATGTGATATTTTTCCACTAGAGCCTGTGAAACAAGATTCCCGGCTGCTCCAGAATCAAGTTGGGCTAATTCGAAATAACGGTTCTCACCGAGAAGAATTGAGACTGACAGCAGCAGGGATGAAGAGGATTTATTCTTGTCTAGGTTGACCTCTCCGAGCGAACCTAGACACAGGCGTTTCCCGACCTCTCCGGACAGGTACGGATCCGGTGCTCCTTACTGCCACAGTAGAAGCAACTCCCCTCAGCACGGCGTAAGTCCTGACGGGCTTTGACCATCTTGGTCTGGTCGACCTGCATAGGCTCAGCATTGTGCACCTGGGGAGAAACGGAAGGAGTTATAGGTCTCTGAAAAGAAGGTGCTAGACGAGGAAACCTTCTCTCACGGGTGACCTCTTTGGCACGCTCCTGGAACCGTAGATCAATTCGATTGGCAAGAGTTATTAGGTCATCGAGAGATGTTGGAATGTCCCGACCGGCAAGTTCGTCTATAATACGGCCGGACAGACCCTCCCAGAAAACCGATATCAGAGCGTCATTGTCCCAAGCCAGCTCCGAGGCAAGGGTGCGGAACCGTATGGCATATTGACCAACGGTGAGACTTTCCTGACGGAGACGCAGCAGAGATGATGCCGAGGAGGTCTTCCGTCCGGGTTCGTCGAATACCTTCCGGAAGGCCGAGAGGAAAGCGGGCAGGTCAGACACCAGAGGATCCTCCCTCTCCCATAGAGGATTAAGCCAGGCCAGAGCCTCTCCGGTGAGATGGGACATGATGAAGGCAATCTTGGCCCGGTCGGAGTTAAACTGGTGTGCTAGGAGTTCAAAATGCAGGGTACACTGGTTAATGAAACCCCGAGCCAGAGCTGGATCGCCTCCAAACCGAGGAGGAGCTGAGAGTCGAGGTCCAGGAATGGAAACCACGGAACTGGTAAGCAGCGGGCCTGCCAGATTGCGAGTCATGGCGCCCGCGGTGGTTGTTGGTGAAGTAGTCAGGGTGTCCAGGCGGGAATTAACATTCCGTAAGTGACCCAGGATGGACTCCTGTTGAGACCTCTGACGAGATAGTTCATGACATAGGTCCGAGAGCGAAGGGGTTTGGGTGCCACCGGGTTCCATGGCCCGAGCAAACTGTAACGGGTCTGGTAGGTGGAACCTCTGAGCTTTATTATACAAGAAGGCTTTCCTTGTAAAGGAGCGGGTGGCGCCCGGAGAGACGGATAGGAAGTCACGGCAAGTGACAGGGACAGTCTCTGGACAGACGGGAAGGGGTCACGGCAAGTGAGCGGGGCAGTCTCTGATATACGGACAGGTAGTCACGGCAGGTGACCGGGGCAGTCTCTGGATAAACGGACAGGAAGTCACAGCAAGTGACCGGGGCAGTCTCTGGATAAATAGGCAGGGAGTCACGGCAAGTGACCGGGGCAGTCTCTGGATAAGTAGGCAGGGAGTCACGGCAAGTGACCGGGGCAGTCTCTGGATAAGTAGGCAGGGAGTCACGGCAAGTGACCGGGGCAGTCTCTGGATAGGTAGGCAGGGAGTCACGGCAAGTGACCGGGGCAGTCTCTGGAAAGACAGGCAGGTATATACGACCTGAGATGGTGGAGCCTCCCGGTAGGCTAGCAGGAAGGTGGCAGATGAATGCTCCCAAGTGAGCAGGCGAGAGTCTCTGGAATAGCCGAGGATCACCGCATGTGACGTCCGAACCTCCGGGTAGGGCTGCAGTCAGATGGCAGATGAGCGCCCCCAAGTGAGCAGGCGAGAGTCTCTGGAATAGCTGAGGGTCACCGCATGTGACGTCCGAACCTCCGGGTAGGGCTGCAGTCAGATGGCAGATGAGCGCTCCCAAGTGAGCAGGCGAGAGTCTCTGGAATAGCTGATGGTCACCATATGTGACGGTCGAACCTCCAAGTAGGCTTGCGGACAGGTAGCAGACAGCAAACGGGCAGGAAACAGGCAGGTAACTGGAAACGGCACCTGAGGGCTGAAGCAGAGTAAAACAGTGCAACAACAACATTGCTCGGGCACCTCCATTAAGGAGGAAGTACTTTATATAGGGTGGAGTCCTCCGGCATTGGCCGGGGACCTTTTTGAAAAATGTGTGCGGCCCCTTTAAGAGCGGGGGAGCGCACGGGGATCGCGCCCTAAGTCCAGAAGCAGGGAAGGAGCGCGCGGCCCCAGCAGGAGGGAAAGAGGACGCTGAGCGTGGGTAAGGGGGGCGACGTCCCTGCCTGGCAGAGGACGCTGTTGCAGGGGAACAGCGTCCCTGCCTGGCAGAGGGCAGGGACGTCGGCGGGGACGGCGGCCTACAGGTTAAGTGGAGAGGTTATGGTCAGGAGGACAATACTTGGGTGTTTGCTTCGGACATCCATGCTAGGAGACTGATCCGTGCGTATCACAGAGCTCATCCTGACCGACCTGGTTGCACAAATGAGGGTTCGGTGACCCCTCCTCAAGGGGGGTACTGTTGTGAATGTTTTAGAAATGAATTCTGAGCAGAAGCTCCCTCTGGTGGTTACAAACAGTACTGAGCCATTCAATGAGGATTTCAATGTTTAAAAGGAAAAAATAGGAAGGGGGATAATTTGACTTTGGTAAAGAAAAAAGTGATGATCGCTGGAAATTGAATTTTGTGACAACATTCAATAGGGAAATAAAGTCATAAGAACTGTGCTTTCAAAATATTGGTATATCTTGAAGCGTGACCCTGTTTTGGGAAAACATCTCCCTGATAAACCAGGGATTACATATAGAAGGGGGAAAACTTTGAAAAACTTGGTGGCCCCCAGTAAATTAAAAAAACAATTGGATTCAAAAGGAAAAAACAATAAAAAAGGTACGGATCAAATTTCAAGTGGTGTTTTTCAAGGAACCGGAGTTTCTAAATGCACCTCCAAAAAATGTTGTACCTGTGGGATCCTAGATCATGGGGCTAAAACTATCAAATGTAACAATACTGGTGAGGTCTTTGAGATTTCACAAAGACTCAGCTGTAGCAGTGATTATGTTGTATATGTCATCACATGCAGTTGCGGTTTGCAATATGTGGGACGCACTGTGCAGACACTTCGGTCCCGCATTAATGGTCACAGAAATAGAGCAAAAAATGGGTTTTTAAAACATAGTCTCTCAAGGCATCTGCTAATTAAACATAACAAAATTTTCAACATAAAAGTAACTCCAGTGGAACAGATACCCTCTGGTGTTGCAAATAGGAATGCTCTTTTAAACCGGAAAGAAACGTTTTGGATATATCGTCTGGGAACATTATATCCAAATGGATTGAATGATATCATAGAGAGAGTTTGAATGTTTTTTTTTTTTTTTTTTCTTCTTGCATCTATGCTGTCAAAGTTGGTGGGTGTGCTCCTGAACTTGGTCCACTCCCTAAATCAAGTGTCTGAAACTGGGATAAAAGGTTTGCCACTATATATAAGTGTTACTGAATTTTATATTATTAGGATTTGTACTGTGTTTTTATGATACCTGATGAAGGATATATACTGTATCCGAAACGCGTTGTATCTCCTCCATTTTAACTTATTAAATAAAAAAATATGAAATATCATCTTTGGATGTGAGTCCTGGGAAGCGCTGCCATTCATGGGCTGGATGTGCCTTTCTTGATTTACTCATCCTGTGTGAGCC
This sequence comes from Oophaga sylvatica, assembly GCA_033576555.1. Classification (NCBI taxonomy): domain Eukaryota; kingdom Metazoa; phylum Chordata; class Amphibia; order Anura; family Dendrobatidae; genus Oophaga; species Oophaga sylvatica. The sequence goes on from JARQOD010000006.1 coordinate 179,599,253, forward strand.
TGAATCTGGCTCTTTCACTTGAATCCACCCGAGGCAAGCTGCAAGCCCTGTCTATTGAAAAGTATCCCAGAAGGATTTTTGAGGATACATAATCTAAAGCCATATTAGTCTTCTATCAGGTGAGTGCATAAAATTGTGCACACTCTAAAGACTATATTGTTTTTACGCACTTAGGGCGCCGCGATTTGTCTATTCTTCTCTCCCAAACAGGGTTTTTTTTTTTTTTTTATTTTTATATTCAATGAGGATTGGCAATCAGGAATCACAGACTGGCTGGATATAAGGGAGGTTTCCCCCATCATGGTTGCCGGTGATCAATTGTTCTTGTCTCAACGTTGTTTCCCGGTTCACTTGGAAGCTTGCTGAGTCTTGCCTCTTCTCCTGCTCTCAGATAAGATATTTTCTTTTTTTTTTGTTTTTGTGCTTGCCATTTGCATATTTCTCTGCATTTCTGTGAGGTTGGCCAGATTCACCTCCCCGGGGGGCTTGGGCTCCTCTCGGTTCCTCTGGAGCCATTGTTGTTTGTTCATTTGCCTTTTCCAGTTTTTTCAGTGGCTGCGGCTTAGTTTTGTTACACCAGAGAACTAATTTAGGAGGTAGTGGTCGTGTGATCTCAGGTGTTTTTGCAATTAGTAGCGTTGGCTTTTTTTAGGGTTTTTTTGGATTGCAGTAAGTATCCTTTCTATCCTTTTCTGTCTAGGCAGATTGGGCCCCAGCGTTTGCTCATACTATTTTCTGTCTGTGTCTGTATTTCCTCTTGTCTAACCGCCATTACATGTTTGGGGGCTTCCTATGTTCTTTGGGGATCTGCTCCGGGGCAGATAGCTTTCCTCTTTCTATCTTTAGGTGTAGTTAGCCTCTCAGGCTGTGACGAGGCATCTAGGACCAACGTAGGAACGCTCCACGGCTGCCTTTAGTTGTGGTGGTTAGTCAGGGTACTGCAATCCAGTAGATTCCAAGCTCTCTGGTGTATTGCCGTTTTTGCCTGCTCTCCTCAGCTACCAAAACATAACACATCCCCATAGCAGTAGGTACAAACGATTTCCTGAATTTCTCCTTCTTGCACCTTAATAGGATTAGACGGCTGCTGAATGTGCTCTTCTGCTTCAAGAACAGCTCGTATAGGGGGTGTGTATTATTGTTCATTATAGCCCTACACTTCTTCTGAATTCTATCCTCCAATACCTCCTCAAAAGAGTCAAGATGGAGGCCAACAGCTGCACTTGCCTTCTTGATAAGTTTGTTGAGCTTATTAGTGTCAGCTACTTGCACACTACTGCCCCAGCAAATGATAGCAAAAAGATGGCGTTTGCTACAACGGACTGGTAGAACATCTCCAGCATTTTACTGCGCACATTGATTGACCTGAGCTTCCGCAGAAAGTACAGTCTGCTCACTCCCTTCTTGTAAACCTTTTCTGTATGACACCTCCAATCGAGTTTACTGTCAAGGTGAACCCCAAATATTTGTAGCTCTCAACAATCTCAACCTCCTGGCCAGCAATGGTGATCAGTAAGTAATCCTCCTTTTTCCTTCTATAACTCACCACTATCTCCTTGGTTTTCTTTACATTTAGTTCTAGACAGTTAGTCTGACACCAATCCACAAGTCAGAAACCACCCTTCTATATTCCTCCTCCCCCCGGCCCCTCACAATGCCCCTACAATCACGGAGTCATCTGAGAATTTTTGGAGGTGACAAAAATCAGATTTATACTGAAAGTCAGCTGTATACAATGAGAAGAGGAAGGGTGACAGCACTGTACCCTGAGGGGCTCCAACACTGCTCCGTACACTGCCAGATACCACCTCCCCATCCTTACAAACTGCGGCCTGTCTGTCAGGTAGTCACTTATCCAGTTCACCATCCCCTCATCTACCGCCATATCAGTCAACTTATTACGTAGTAAGAGCGGCTGTAGGGTATTGAAAGCACTAGAGAAGTCAAAGAACATGGCGCGCACTGCAGTTCCATCATTGTCCAAGAACAAATGCATTGTATGTAGCAGAGACGCTACAGCATCATCCACCCCCAATCTCTGCTGGTACGCAAACTGCAGGGGGTCAGTGTAGGCCCTCACCCTCGAGCACAAGTAGGCGAGTATTATTCTCTCCAAGGACTTCATAGCATGCGATGTTAAGGCCACTGGACAATAGTCTTGTAGGGAAGTTGGAAAAGTGGTCTTAGGAACTAGCACCAGGCAGGTGGTCTTCCACAGTTCTCGTACCCCCTGTGATTGAAGGCTCCAGTTAAAGAGGTGCTGGAAGACAGTACACAGTTGGTTTGCACATGCTCTGAGGACACGTGGGCTGAGGCCATCAGGCCCAGCTGCTTTGCCAATAACAAGTCTGCTAAACTGTTTTCTCACGTCGCTTTGGGAGACAGTGAAAGCAGGCAGCTTATCCCCCAATGTCAATGCTGCAGATCTTTTCCCAGATCCAACCCCCATTTCTGAAGACACTGTGCTTGTGTTGGTGAATCTGTTGAAAAACTCATTCATTTCATTAGCCCAGGGCAGATCCACTTCCCCATGCTCCGACTTTGCCTTAAACCCAGTTAGCTGTTTCATGCCCGACCACACCTCCATGGACTTGTTCTGTGACAATTTATTTTCTAATTTAATTCGGAACGCCTCACGGGCATTCTTAATTTTCCCCTTTAAGTCCCTTTGTATCAATTTCAGTTTCTTAGTATCCTTCATTTTAAATGTCAGTTTTTTCTTGTTTAGTGTTTCAATTCTTTTGTAATCCAAGGCTTGTTATTTGCATAACATCGAATCTTTTTAGCTGGTAAAACAGTGTCAGTACAAAAATTTATATAATCCGTTACTCGCCCGACAATATCATTTACATCATCATGCTCTCCCCTGTCGCATATCACCTCCCAGTCTGTGAGGTCAAAATAGTCTCGTAGAGCCTCTTCTGCCGCTGAAGTCCACTTCCTAATTAATTTTATTGTGGCTGGCTGTTTACTGACAACAGGTTGGTATGATGGAGACAATAGTATGAGGTTGTGGTCTGATTTCCCCAGAGGGGGTAATGCAGACGATGAATAGGCGTCTTTAACATTCGCATAGAGGAGATCCAATATACTGCTGTCTCTTGTGGCACATTTTACATATTGATAGAACTTTGCAAGAGCCTTTGAGATCATGGCTCTGTTAAAGTCCCCAGAGATTACAGTTAACGAGTTAGGGTGCTTTGTCTGAATGCGGTCTAACACCCTGACAATACTTCCCCAGCCGCCTCTTGGTTTGCGGATGGAGGGATATACAGGACTACTGTAATGCAAATGGAAAATTCTCTAGGTAAATAGTAGGGCCTGAGGCCAACTGCTAAGAGTTCAATGTTTTGACTGCAGTGAATTTCCTTAACAGTAATATGACGCTGATTGCACCATCTGTTATTAATGTATAATATCACCCCACACCCTTCTTCTTACCAGACTTAGCTTTGTCTCTATCAGCCCGGACCATGTGAAACCCTGGAATCAAAACACTTGAATCAGGAACATCCCCATGTAACCAGGTTTCTGTGAAGCACATGAGACTGCATTCCTTGAACTCCATCTGGGTTTTACACGAGAGCTAGAAGTTCATCCGTCTTATTTCCCAGCGAGCGTACATTACCCATGATAATGGATGGGACTGCAGGTTTAAACCTTCTTCTCCTGGACTTCACCTTTTTTCCTGCTCTGCAGCCTCTGAAAGGTCTCAACACTTCACGGGAATAAGTAGTATGTCCGCAGCTGTAGTAGCCTTCATCCTGCTCAGCTCCAGAAGTCGATCCCTTGAATACACAACATGTTTAGTGACAGACTTAGAAGCAACCAGCACATCAGTGTCCCTGTCCTTTGCTCCAGTCCGCGCCATATCTGACTGTTTCCAGTGTTCTCCTCTGTACACGGATGGCTGCATCAGTAACCAACAAGGTTGAAGCTGTGTGTATTGTGGAACTGTAGCTGGTAGTGGTTGCATAAGATTCATGTCCATGGGTGTGTCGCATTACTGGTATCCATTTAGGAGTTGCATGTACTGTAGGGGAATGTACGTAGTAGTGGCAGATCCAGGTGTTGATCCAGCGCTGCGTGTCCAGAGGCAGTTGGTTGTATGGGTGAATGGTTTCCACCTTCCCACAATGGTCCGTCATACAGGAACAGTGCGATCCACAGAGTATAAACCATCCATCAATCCGCGGTTGCAATTAGGAGTCCATAAAGGTACCAAAGCCAGTAGAAAGTCCAAAAGAATGTCCAAAAGAACAGACAACATACAGAGACAAAAGAAACAAAAGAGTA